>OW121744.1:71702443-72022197 GCA_933228675.1 Stomorhina lunata
CAAGTCCTTTTACAAACAAAATCATTAAATTGACTCCCAGTGGAGCATAGGACCTCGCTAAAAATAAACTGGAGCGAACTAATACACAGTATATATGTATAACCATATTATTGGTTTATAAAGTTTTAAAGTAGCAAATGAATGTACAAGCGTACATATGAATTTTCGTTGTTATTAAACTGTATTTTCTTTTAATAAAAAAACATGATTAATGAATATAAAATTGATTTTAACAAGACTAATTTTAATCTTAATTCTTTGCAAAAAACTTATTGAAACAGGGTTTCTTTGCATAATGTATTCTGTTATTCGGATACTCCAGTAATACGGACATGCTCAGGATTTATATCATAGTATTATCGACATTTTATTTTCTCTACAAGCCAATGTACAAAATTGCATTTCTTTTGGCAGCCAAGAGCCGTTACTACATTTGTTACGATTTTTGAATAGGATCTGTAGCTATCTGTTAACAATTTTTTTAGTGTCTGATTTTGTTTTGGCTATTCTGACGTTTATTTTTTTATTTTTTAGAGTTATTAGTTATAATTTAAAAAACTATCACACTAAAAATTCAATTCAAGTGACACACGAAATAGTACCATATAAATATGTCTTTAAAAAAATGGAATATTTCAGTATTAGGGCTTCATAAATTACGTAACGATATTTTCGCAAATTTTTTACCCAAGTAAATTTTAAGAAGCATCTACTCGAATCATGGTTATAGATTAAAATAGAAAGAACTTTTTCAAATTACTCTTCAAAAACATATAAAAAAACAAGTAAGAGTGGTATATTCGGCTTTGCCGAATCTTGGATACCCTTCACCAATGGTGTTCCAAAAGTAAAGTACAAAATCGTAAGAATATATTGATAATTATATAATTTTCTTTTTGTTCATACTAATTGTAATTCCTAGCAATATTTAGCTATGTCGGCAAACGAAAAGCTTTTCGGTGGCGTCATCATCTGGAATAGTTATGGACACAAAGGTTAGGATGGGCAGGTAGAGAATGCTTATTTAAGCCAGCCAGTAGCTTCGATATATGTGTCTATTTTACGAACACTTAATAAAAGATGCTTCAAAATGTAGATGCCCTTAGATTTGCAAAAGCACATCGATTTGATGAAGATTAAGTATTCTGGCATGCAACCCAAAAACACAGTGCCCTGTGAAGGTTGTGTACTTTAATTCGTACGAATTATGCAGCTAGTAAAAGTTCTTGATTAGTTATGTAAAACTTTGAAGTTAGCGGACTGATCTAGGTCAAAGCTTTAACAATGATTGTCAATGTATACAAGCCTTAGAATTATAGGGTGTATATCTTAGTTTTAGATACATACGTGAAATATATAGCTTGTTAATGGATGGATATCAGCTTTGTCGGAAAAGTTATTGAATATTTACTTATATTCTGAAGTTAGTTAACTAATTAGGAATACTTCATTAATAATATTTGGGATGTATTGTTCTTTCGAGCTGTCCGATGGATGTGTGGAAAGTTTTTCTCTAGTTCTTTGTACAATTATAACGTGATTTAATTTATCAGCATTAAAGTGATTCCCGGTCGAGGTTATATGGGAGATTTCACTAAATGTGAACCGAGCTCGACCATTTTCAATACCGAACTTTTCAAGAGATCAGAAATACTTTTGTCAAATGTTGTCCCTCTAGAAAGTTTATTTTAGGAGCTATCGCCCTGAATAAGGACATTGTACAATGTCTTTACACTAAATGTCATCATCGTATCTTTTATAATTTGTCATTTATTAGCTACTAAGAGATTGCCTCAGTCGAAGTTATACGGAAGCAATTGTCAAATGTGAATGGATTTCTCCCAATTGCAATTAAAAAATTTAAATTTTCGTTGATATGTGAGATACATACATACATATGTAGGTTTTTGAACGGATATCATGTACTCAGTTGCATTTTTGTACTTCCTACCTACAATTTGATATATAATACATTCTTAAATGTTATCATAATGTTCAAAAGTCGGACACAAAATCAAGATAAATGCAGTGTGTCTGTCTGCTAAAATCAGATTTGTGGAGCTCCTGGAAGCTATAAACATAGTCATATCGACAAAACAGGAGCTCCAAAAACTTGACTACAACAGAAAAAAGGACAGACATGTAGACGGACGGACGAACAGACAGGTAGACGGACGGACAGATAAACAGACAGACGTCGCGAAATCGATTATCCTGCCGATTCTGAGTCGATCGGTACAATTTGAATGGTATTTATAACCAGATTTGTAGAGTTTATTCATCAGATTTTAGGAAATCCTCCCACAAAGAACGATGTCAAATTTCATCATAATCGGTCTGTAAACACCTGAGATATCGCTGAAACAATACTTACAAAATGTCAACAAAATTTCTTAGACACGTACTTTGGGGAATTTGTTGCATATAACAAGTAGTGTTTTGGTGATATCTCAGTTGTTTATGGACCGCTTTTGATAAAATTTAATAACGTGCTTGGCGGGAGAAAATCTAAAATCTGATATAAAATTTATGTATGTCCGTGCTAAAGGAGGATGGTTTTTCCTATCTCTGCATTTCATTTTTTCAACAAACATTCCCTAATGCGTACTTTGGGCAATTTGCAAAACATCAAATTTAGTGTTTTGGCGATATCTCAGTGGTTTATGGACCGATTTTGATAAAATTTTACAGAGTGCTTTGGGGAACAATTTCCTACATATAATATATTATCACATATACAAAAGGAGTATCTTTTTTCTCTTGTTATTTAAAAGTGTGTTTCAATCAAAAATTTTAAAATTTTCGTCTAATTTTTGGTGTTTATAAACCGATTTTATTGAAATTTAATAGCGTTCATTGCGGGAGAATTTCCTAAAATCTGATATATAATTTATGTAGGTCCATCCTCCAGGGGCTTTAGAAACTTGATTTCAACAGACAGACAGGCAGACGGGCGGACAGACAGACAGACGGACATCGCTTAATCGATTCTCCTCCCGATTCTGAGTCGATCGGTATAATTTTTATGGGGTCTACGATCACTAATAAAATTACAAAAATTACAAACGGAATCACAAACTTATAATACCCTTTCACCTATTGGTGAAGGGTATAAAAAATACATCAAGAAAAACTCTGTGCTTAACCCACTTTTTATTTCCTATGAGGGAAGATATTGCCTTTGTTTATTTCTATACACATTCGAGATTAACTAACTATACGCAAGACTATAATTAATTTAATTAATATTTGTTTTCTAAGTTTACAAAAATATTTTATTTTCATTATAGATTTTCAGTCGTCTGAACTTACAATTTCCAGAACAAGACGTGAACATTCTGGAAACTACACATGTGTTGCAAGTAATACACAACCTGCAAGCGTATTAATTCACATCTTTAAAGGTAACTGAAATGAATATAAGTAAATGCAAAATCTAAGGCTTACTTTCATATATCTTTTTCCTTTTTAGGAGATAACCCTGCAGCAATGTACCATGGGCATGTAGGATCATCTACGAAATCATATCAGACTCATCTGCTATATACTATAATGTCGATTTTTTCAATTTTTTATTCTACATATCGCTCGTTTGCGAGAATAGGGTCATAACACGAAATTTCTGATTATTAACCTGAGTACTACAAAAGGTGCATCTTTTTAATAGTCAACAATTATCCGTTTTTTCAATTATGAATAATGTCAGCTATAAAATTTACGTAGAAATTATTCAGCCTAATCCAAAAATTTTTAATGTCGGCTTTACTTTCTATTTCATATGTATATTGTATAAAATATAATTTAAAAAATTTTTAACATATAGATTTAAGTACATATACAAAGTTTTCTGTTTATTGATTTTTGAAATTTATTTTATTTACTAGCTGACCCGACAGACGTTGTCCTGTCAAATTAATAAAAAATGTTTGTCGATTTGTAAATTTGTGAAAAGCTATTTAAAATGTGTAAAAAATAGTTAAATACAGAAAAAAACAACGTATTTTGGAATGATGGTGTCCTATTTACATTTTGATTGAAAGATTAATATAAGAAAGCTAATTAAAGTAGAAAAATACTTTTTTCGAATGCTTCAAAGGTACATATATCATAATTTTATTTATTGTAGCGCTGTAAGATATCCAAAGTTTTTTGTTTTATTGTCTGACACGTAAACCATCAGCATGCTGATCCAATTTAGGAGCAGACGACATACAATTGATCACGGATTTGCAAGGTTATTACCGCGAACAGAATGGCTATCTCGAAAACGGCTCTAACGATTTTAATAAAATTTGTGGATGTATAGGTCGAGTAAGAAGGGACTTTTGTAACCTTTGCCTCTAAGAGGGTAAAAAAGGGGAAAAAATCGAAAATGTTATATCTACTAAAGTAATAGGTATAGAAACAAAATTTAAAACATGTTTTGAATAGCTGTTAAAATAAGCGCAGGTGTTTGATACTTTTTCAATCTATGCCCTATAGGAGATAAAAATAGATGAAAATAGTTTTTTTGGTACCATTTATAAGCCACTCTTATCTTTTGAACCAAATGCAACCAATAAATGTGAGAAAAATATTGAACACGTATTTGGTACTTTTTTGATTTCGGGGGCCAAAATGGGTAAAAAAGGGATAAAATGATAACTTAACACCTCATGAAGTAATATGAATAGGAAAAATACGTTCTTACGAAAAGTACCGAATTCAATTGGTACCAAGTACTAAATTAGCATATGTAACTTTTTATAAATTATGGGATAAAAGGGGAAAAAATTGGTAATGTTATAACTTTTAAACAAATTAATGTTTTTCTGTATGTATGTCCTTTATAGAATAGTAAACTATGCATTAAACCATGTTATGCTCATGCAATAACCTTTAGCTAAAGTTGTTGCGCATGAGATGACGAAGGTTTCTAATTGGTATCACTAATTTCCGACAGGTGGCGCCACTGAAAACTACTCAAAATAATTAAATCGTAAACTGTGCATTTGATCATGCTATGATCTTTAGCAAAGTTGTTGCACATGAGCCACTGAAAATTACAAAAAATTAATTAAATCGTAAACTCTGCATTTGATCAGGCTATGATCTTTAGCAAAGTTGTTGCACATGAGCCAACTAAGGTTTCTTAGTTGGTATGAACAATTATCTACAGGCGGCGCCACTGAAAATTACACGAAGGGAATTAGATCGTAAGCTGTGCATTTGATCATGCTATGATCTTTAGAAAACTCGTTACTCGTTCTAAGTCGGTATGACCAATTTCCAAGATTATGAATAAAATGATTCAAAATTAATTTGATATTTGTGTACCGTCTTTTCGCTAAATTTATTATTTATAAAATAAAATATATGAAAACTTTAAAATTTGCCTCGAAATGCTTATCATAGAGCTCCGAGCAAGGCTCGGTCGCCCAGGTACTTGTCATTGCACATGCAAGCCGTACTGGAGACTGCAACCGTTTAAATTCGAATGGCATGTCAGTCGAAACCATTGGGATCTATAGTATCAAAATGTCTTCTCTTTTGTACTTCCCTTAAAGTATTGTTGTCACCCATCCGATTTTCAATTCAAGATTATGAGGCAGTAATGCGGGTAATTCCAGTAGGTTTAAAAACTCAGTTGAATGGTTTACCACATCATCTTGAGAAGTAACGGAGTCCACTGATTTGTACGTCAACAATTTAACAAAAATTTCATTTTGGATCTTAAAATTCAATTTATCAAACATCAATGTTTTTTGCTGGCAATTTTGTGCAATGTTTGGAAACACCTTCCTAATGAGTTCGGCTTATGATTCGGTAAACTGACAAAAGCGACTGGAAGTTAAATACTGCCAGTAGAAATGTCAACCGGGCTTTTGCCGTTACCTTTGATTGTTTCGTAAATCTTGCTGCGTTTTGTCTAAACAATCCCAAACAATCAGTTTGCTTCGCTACAAAACCTTGACCATCGTACTATTCTTCAAAATGTTAGATTTGATTGATGATTGATGTATTCGCAATTTTAGCACAAAATAAACAGTTCGACCACCTTCCAACAACTTTGCTGCAATTCCTAATGAAGAAAGTTCAAGTGTAATATCATTCTGCGAGCGATTCGTTACCAAAATCGAAGCGACCAAAAATGTTTTTGCCGTTACACCGGATGCGTCCAAAAAGAGAATCCCTCCATTTCCATCTTTCACAACTTTCATAAGAGTGTCGTACACATATTTTTGTTGTCGATTCAATAGTGAAACTTTAGTTTCCCTCAAGGTATTGCAATCATATTGATTTTCGCATTGCAGCTCATGCCTAATTTAGATAATACCTTGTCGCACATCATCAAGCACATGTTCTTAATTAATATCAAAGTCTCGTTGTAAATTTCCTCGCTCAGTTGGAAATTTAGATATGACGTATCAGATGCAAAATATCGTCACACATCGGGTCTCTGTATTTGCCTCACAAATCAGTCGTTTTGAAAGGACAGCATTAATATCGGAAACAATGTTCATATTTGATAAATATTTGATGAAAGAAAAACATCTCCGAGGGTGTATTCCGAATATGTGTCATTATCTAATAAAATATAACATTAAAATGGAAATTATTCCAATCGGTTTGTAGATCCATTCAATCGTACTGGGCAGAAGTTTGGGGTTTTGTGTTATTTGCTGAGATCGATAAACTTCAACGATATTTTTTGAAAAGGATACTAAAACTTCTTAATTTCACACCAAACTATGCCTTAAGGGTGGATTAGTTGAACTTAGCGTGAGGCTGACTTTATAACAGTTATTAAACAACTTAAGACGTGCCATATGATTTAGACATAAACCACTAATTCTATAAAACAAAGACTTTAAAATTTCGCCAAATTTATTTTTTGTTTTTAAGCAAAACTTTACTGTTTAAAAGTAGAATATTAGTTTATTCATATTTATAACACGGCGGGAATTACATTACACTCATCCAATCTGATCTGGTAGTATCTCAGCAATGAAATCACAAATTTCGGCCTTAAAATGCTCAATTGTCCCAGGTTTGTCGGGATAATACTTTTTTTAACAGCTCCGAACAGAAAATAGATCCACAGTGGCAAATCACAGCTTGTCGCAGGATTATTGGCATTACCATTTCGGCTATCAAACGTTCGACCCTTACAGAACATAAAATTGCCTTTTTTTGTTAAAAAATTTATGAAATTGTATAAAAAAACAGATTGAATGGATTTAGGTGAATCTATTTAATTTTAACTATTTATTAGGTTTTAATAAATATTTAAAAACTAGAATTTCTCAGTGATGAGAAATTCTAAGTGTAGGAGATGCTTAAAAAAAGAGAAAAGAAATAAGAACACAAAAGAGATTAGTGTTTATAAAGTAAAGAGATTTTATTAATAGGAGCAGAGATGCTTACCCTTTTAATATTGGAGTTAAATATGTAGATCGTTTAATATTTTAATTTACTGCCTTTAGGCTTTTTAGAACATCGTTATAACGGACAATTCTTAAACGCTAGGTTTAACATTAAAATTTAACGAATGTTAAATAAAATATTGACAACTTTTAATTTAAATAAGCGATTTTAATACAGTAAGAGAAAATTCAATGGTAATTACTTAAAACTAAGAATGAAAATATTACAATTCATTTAAATATCTAATTCAAATTAGATAAAAGAAAATAAGCTTTTTGCTAATTTAGACATGGCGCCCCTCTTGCATTACGATTTTGTATTTTTAATGCAAGTAGCAAAGTTTCGCAATGAAACAAGTGATGGTGTCAGCTTCGGTACCGACGTCCACAGCTTGAACATTACGTTAGGGTCCACTTACTTGAGTATTAAAGCTATTGATGGGAACAGTATGTAATGTACACCAACATATTGCTATCAATAAAATCTTAAATCATATCGAAGTGACAAATGTTGAGGTATTAGAGACAAGTTTTATATGAACAAAAAAAAATTTATTTTAATCCAAAGGAGGACGTGGGAGCCATTGAGAAGGCTAACTTCAGTCGGGCGGGGGGTTCGTGTCCTCTTCAGTTAAAATGGTCTCTAAACACCTGGTTACAAAAAAAATTATTATAGACTCCCGTTTAGTAAATGGGTATATAACTCTGACTCTACTTTACTACAAAACTGTTCAACTAAAAAAGAACGCCCTGTTGACCAGACACTACAAATAACAAATGCAACCATTACCAAATATTTTCATGGGTCTCCTGATGTAATTGGAGCCCTGAGCCTTTCTTCACCCTACCCTACCATGGTTCTTTAGGCTAACATTCTGAATAGAACCCCAAAAGGAAGAAAATCTACATTGTTACTCGCTCACCGAAAGAAAACTTCTTTAAATTTAAAGATCCATTATTACAATTATGTTTTTATTCAAAACATTAAATTTCAAATATTGAGCAAAAGTGTAAACTTTTAATAAACTTAATATAATTCATATACATATTCATAATATCTTATTAGTAGTTTTAAGAAAAATTCAAATTCGTTTTAATATATTAACTTTACATTAAACTATGAAAAGAGCATATTAGTTAACGTTATTTTAATATAAGAAGTGAAATTCAAAAAATCTTATACGCGAGCGAAAACTAATATCAATTAAAATTTAAGTTCAAAATAACTTCATTCGTTTTACGAATTCGATTATAGCAAAATGAAACAAAACTAAAGTTTGGGAATCACTTACACATATTAATTAACATTACAATTGTAACAGGTACTCTCAATAATTAACATTTTTGTGTAAAATGTTACTTTGCAGTGTAAATAAATAGCTTTTAATGTTTGATGAACAATGTTCGATCGAACATTGTTGATCTATTATTATTTAAATATATATGCAAATAAACAAAAAAATGGTTTGATACACTCACCAATATTACAAATGTTTGTTGCTGCTGTTGATCATTGAGGCCTCGATGATTCTGCTAGCGATGTTGGTTGAGAAAAATTATTATTTAAATTGTTTTTGTTTGTGCATATGATGGTTTGGAACTTTGATATTTCTTAAGTAGTTACGTTAATATACGTCTTTTAAATACTCTACTTTAATCGCGAAGTTGATCTGATATTTTCAGATTTCATAGTAAATTTTAAAAGATTATAATTATAGGGGAGTAAAATTAAGTAAAAGAATTATGATTAAGTATTAAGTTGAATTATAGCAAACTTTAAGTTAGTTTTAGGAATTAGGTTTAAATTAATTTAAAAAAATTACAAATTTTATAGTATAAATTTAGAAAGAGTATAAATTATTTTGAAAGTTATTTCTTTTATAAGAACTTTAGTGACAAAATTGATTATGATTAAACTGTATAAGATGTAGATTTTGAATTTAAGATTTTTTTAATTGAAATATTTTAAAATTTGGTTTTTATACTCAAAATAGCAAAATCAAATGCACGTAATATTCAGATTACTTATCTAAATCTTAGGTTAATTTTCAGATGATGTAAGAATAATGATGAGGTGTTATACAATCCTGGGTGATTTGAGACATAGGTTAGGTAACCTCAATTTAGACATAGTTTATAGAATTGCTTTATAAAATGTGGTTAACTTTTTAATATTTGTTGGGGATAGATGATTGAAAACGGTAAATGCTATGTATGAGGTGGTTTTGATGAATTTTTTATATAAGCTTTCTGATGCTATGGATTCTTTTTCGGTGCTGCTGTGGACGGATTTTCTTGGACAATTAATTCGGACAAAACTGATGACATCTGACTGATTTTTTTATAAAAACTCTGATGGCAGGCTTTCTATGGGCTGTGTTGGCTTTTGGAACCTTGGAAAAAAATCTAAATCATTCCCGGTGGCCAAGCTCTTAAACCACGAGAATGATAAGATTTCCGTAAAATTTCCTAAAAGTTGGAATATGAACACTATTTAGGCTAGGAAATATTGAATTCTTTAAAACATCACTTATTACCTTTTTGGAGTGCACAAATTTCTTTTCTTATTAAATTTGTTTGATTTGAAACAAAATCTTTTTATGAAACCACTAAAATCCACTATTTATAATTTTTAGTTATGATCACGTTTAAAAAATATAAAGAAACTTTTCTTTCAAGAGGTGCTATACCGTAGGATGTTTAGAGGTAAAAGAATTTTTAAATGTTAAAAGTCTTAAAAAGAAATCTTATTGAAAATATTCATCGATGGAAAAATACCGCAAAACTATGTAAAAGAAATGAGTGGTATTAATTAATAAACATATTAAAGAATTTTGGTAGCCATAAATTTCTCTCAGTAATTTACTTTACATTACATAGCGAGGACATAAACCTCTGTTAAGGTACATTAGAGATGTGAGTTATATTTAGATGTAAAGTCTTTAATTTGACATGGTGTAAAATATGTAAAATTTGTATTTTAAACAATGCGCATTACAAAACCGCATAATTCTTATCTCTTAGATAGTAGAATGAGGCGGAAATCTAGGACTTGATGTCCTTTGCATGAAAGGTTCCGAGTTTTTTCCCGTCCATATCTTCCAATGTATAGTAATTGTTACCAATTTTTTCGGACACTTTTGCTTTTAAAAATAAGGGAGCTAATTTAGCATTGAAATTTTTACCAAGGGAACTTTGAGCAAAATTTCTTCTAAATACAATTTGTCCAACTTGAAATGATATGGGTCTTGTGCGAAGATTGTATCGATCTCTGTTAAGTTCATTCGCTTGAACTATATTCTTTCTCAATTCCTTACGTAATAACGTGAGTTGATCTTCTCGACATATATTTACACTGTATTCATCCAACAGATTCAGATTTTTGAGTACGGTATACGATTCTCCATGAGTAATCATGTTAAATCCAAATACTGCTCTATAAGGTGAACATTTTATGGAATTATGGTATGTGTTCCTAAGAGCACAACTAATTGCAGTAATGTTTTCATCCCAAAGACGCTGATCATCTTTCAGATAAGCTCGTATACCTGCTATAATCGAACGGTTAACCCTTTCAGAGGCGTTCGACTGTGGTGAGTAAACTGCAGTAAATATGTGTTTTATACCTAGCCTGGTCATGAAAGCTTTAAAATCGTTTGCTTTGAATTGTGAGCCGTTATCTGAAACGATTGACTCAGGCACACCATACGTGTGGAAAATGTTTCCTGAGAGAAAATTAATAATGTTGGTGGAATTAAATTTCTTTAAAGGACAAAGCCAATGGTATTTTGTAAGGTGGTCCAAAACAATCAATAAGCCTATGTAGCCATTCTTGCTACGAGGATAAGGTCCTAACAGATCTATGAAAAGACGTTGAAAAGGTCGAATTGAAGTAACTGGTTGGCCCATTTCCGGTTTTAAAACTATATTAGGCGATTTTGTAGCCTTACATACTTCACATTCACGTACAAAATTTCTAACATCCCTAACAATTCCTGGCCAAAAGAAATGTCTTCTCAAAACTTCTAATGTTTTAGCCATTCCACCATGTACAGTTATAAAAGTGTTGTGTATTCTAGAAATCAATTCTTTGCGCAGAGTTTCCAGGCGTTTTGATCTATATCGTCGACTCCGGTATAATGATCAGTTCGTATATAAACATAATTATCTACTATTTTGATGTCTGAAAACTTAGCTTGGTTTTCTATTACTCGTTTCTTAAGGTTCAAATAATCTTCATCTTGAAAATGTTTCGATTTCAAATCTATTTCCGGTCCATTATATTCTATACTTAGTATTTCATCGTAAACTATTCGAGAGAGAGCATCAGGCACCACATGGTCTTTGCCTCTACGGTGGCTAATAGTAAAATTTAGGGATTGTAGTTTTAAAGCCCAACGAGCCAATCTTCCTGTCAAATCTGGTTGCTTCATTAGCCACTGAAGAGACGAATGGTCCGTAATGACTTCAAATTCTTGCATTTCAAGGTAGCATCTAAATTTCTTGATGGCTTCAATCGCCGCTAGACATTCTCTTTCTGTCACGCTATAGTTGCGTTGAGATGAATTAAGCTTTTTAGACATGTATCCAATAGGTCTCTCTTGTTCTTCTTCATCTAATTGGACTAGTACGGCTCCAATACCATAGTCTGATGCATCGCAATGTAGATAAAACTTTTTCGTAAAATCTGGGTTAATTAGTACAGGAGTTGTGGTCAAAACGTGTTTGATATTTTCAAAAGCTTCTTGAGCTGCAGGGGTCCATTCAAACTTACGTTTGGTTGATAGGGTTTCGGTAATCGGGAATACCAAGGTTGAAAAATTCTGGATAAACCTGCGGTACCATCCTGCAAGACCAATAAAGCCACGAACCTGCTTTATATTCTTAGGTATAGGCCATTTTAAAATTGAATCTATTTTGTCAGGGTCCGTTTTTATCCCACCGTTTCCAATAATAAATCCTAAGTATTTTACTTCGGTGACACAAAATTTACTTTTAGCTACGTTTATGGTAAGGTTAGCCCTACGAAATTCATTTGCTATACGAGCTAAAATAGTTAAATGAGACGAAAAATCCTCCGATACAATGACAAGGTCATCCAAATATCCAAAAACACAGTTTTTTAAGTCAGCTGGTATCAATTCATCAATTAAGCGACTCATTGTTTGGGGAGCATTACATAACCCGAAGGGCATTACAACGAACTGATATAATGGCCTTCCGGGCACTGTAAAGGCTGTAAGGGATTTTGCTTCATCGGCCAGGCCGATTTGCCAGTATGCATCTTTTAAATCAAGCTTTGTAATAAGATTTGCTTTTGGCAATCTTGAAAAGATTCCTTCTATACTTGCCAAAGGGTAAGCATCTTTTTTTGTGACGAAGTTTAATTTTCGTGCATCTAAGCAAAGACGTATTTTATTTGGCTTAACCACTAATCGCATGGGGGAACTCCATGGTGAGGACGATGGTTCGATTACCCCTAAAGATAGCATACGATCGATTTCCTGGTACATAAGTTTTTCCACAGCGGGAGAAACTGGATAAAATCGTTGTTTAATTGGTTTCGCGTTTGCAACATCAATGTCATGTTTGATGAGACTAGTTCTTCCTAGGCCATCGGTTTCGAAATTCGGAAATAAACTAATAATAGAAGACAACTGTTGAGATTGACTTAAAGTTAATGGATAAGAATGATCATCGGGCAAAGCAGACTTTTTAATATTGACAGACTTGACATCAGACATTTTTTCGAATGCGGACAAAGCGGACGAATCAGACGGACTGTCAGATGAACGGAGTGAAAAATCGGAAATCATTGCAGAATCAAATATATCTGGAGCTAGTTTAAAAGTTTGCCAAAAATCTATACCTAATATCAAACGCTGTGATATTGATGGAACTATTAATAATTTAATTTGATGAATTTGATTTTTAAAATTGATATCAGTGACTAAATAACCAAGTGTTTTTTGAATTTTGCCGTCGGCGGTTTTTACGATAGTTTTAAAATTGACAAAATTTTCATAACTTGAAAAATCGTTAGTTGCTAGAGTAGAACCAATACAAGACACATTTGCGCCTGTATCTAACAGACCATATTCTGTGAAATTTAAAAACTTTACTTTAGCGTAAAAACGCTTATCTTGTGGATTATTAACCACGGAGGAAATGACAAAATGGGATAATATTTTCCTTCTTTTAAAATAATTTCGTAACCTTACTGTAGATCTCTTGGGGGATCTAGTAGGAAAATAAGTTAAAGCATTTGCTTGCAAAATTGTGTTTCGTTTTTCCATATATTCTTGAAAACGTTGATGAAATGGACGAATTGGGTAAAGTATTTTGTCTTGTGAAATAGTAATTTTGGGAGAAATTTTAGGTTTAAGAATCTGTAAAGTTCTTTCTTGGTTGGAAAATGTTGTTGTTGGCGAAATGTTTACATCTGTGGACGAGGTGGTGGGTGTGATTGTTGTTGGTAATATTGGTTTTTTGGATGTTGTAACTTTTTTGCTGCACAAATAGCACACTGTGGCTTATATACCTTTTTGGCACCACATCCATAACAAAAAATAGTTCTTTCTTTAATACAGTCTTCCCATAAGTGACCAACTTCATCGCAATTCCAGCATTTAACTGTAATTGGACCTTGTCGAATGGCATCGACTTGAAAATTGTTGGAAACCTCTTCATTCGTGGAAATATCTGCCACTCTTCTAACGTTCAAATTAGAATTGGTTTTGAAAGCATTATTTTTACGATAGGAATCTTCTCCTAAGAGATTTTCTCGCATCTGTACGAGCTTACGCAAATGCGCAATTGAGTAAACAGGTACATATAAAAGCTCATGTCGAATATCTGCTCTAAGATTTCTTACCAAAATTTCAACAAGTTCAGTTTCTGACATTGGTGTTTCTAGTCGGTCAATGATAGAACTAACTGATTCATAAAAACTTTCAAATGACTCATTATTTTTCATTTTGCGATTTCGTATCTCCTCCCTGATATCATAACTGGATCGAAAATCCTTATATTGATATCGTAAAGCAGAACAAAACTCAGACCATTGTATGGAGTCCACTTGCTTGTGGTATCTCCAATACCAATCTCTGGCTTTGCCTGTGAGAAGCATATGAAGATTTTTGCAAATAAAATTAAAATCTTCATCGAAATGTTCTTTTGTTAAAGATCTCACTCTATAAAGGAACTCTTCTACACTCAGACCGTTAGTTGAACCGTCAAACTTGAGATTCCAGTTCTGAATAATCGAAGTAACTTTTTCAGAGCGTAAGGAAAGAGGTTCTTCATTTCTGTGATTAGACGAAAAAAAATGATTATTTTGTGAATTTATATTATTTCCTGGTTGAGAATGAACTCGATTCGGATTCATTCCAATAGAGGAAAAGTTGAGGTTTTGCAATGCTCTAGCAATGCTAGATTCAATCATTTGATTAATTCTAGAATAATCAAGATTTCTATTAGAGAATCTAGATGCTTGTGCAGAATAGTTTTCATTTGTATTAGGTTGATATCTACGAGAATCAACTGGTGTAAATGGAATATCATTCCCATTTGGTACTACTGGGGAATGACGGGGCGATAACTCTGTTGCAGCATTAACGGGATTATTTTCAGTAGCCAAATTAAAATCTGTATTGCGAGTGTTATAGCGTTTAGCCATAGCTCCTCGAGCTTTACTACGTGTGAATGGTTTCTGTTTTGAAGCAGAAGCTAACTGGGAGTTGTTCATATCAAAATTACTTAATTCAATTAGGTTTGAAGCAGTGGATGGTTGAGAACTAAATTTTCTAAGATCTACTAATTCACAAGGCCTTCGACATTTAGGACATTCCGCTGATTGGGACAAATATGTTTCTATGCACTGACGGTGAAATATATGATTGCAGCCTGCAATTACATAACACTCTTGCGTTTCGAAAATCAGTGAGGCTTTACAAATAAGGCAATTTTGTTCTGAATTAGAAGCAATGGAACTAGCTTGGGAATCTTGATGAGGTTGCGGACTTCGAGCCACGGACATTTTAAATATTTGCAAATAAAAGCAAGTATAAACACAAAATTTTAAAATTTATAATTATTTTTTTAGAAAAGATAAAACAAAGGTTTTCCAAAAATTTTAAGTCATAAAATGACTGGTTTAAAATGAAGTTGATAACTAGAATAAAATTCTAGTTACAATTAACTAAAATATGGTTTTACGATAAGTTTTTCTTTTCGTTGTAGTTTCTTTCTTTGGTGAGCAAACTTAAACAAGTAGATTTAAAATTTTTTTTACATGGTAATGATTGAGAGATATACAAATTGGTCTATGGAGTTTAGAATGCATTAAGTATATCACAATATATTTCAGGAACCGGTTTACTGGATGCATTAGTGATCAAACAGTCACCAGTTTACATAATTCCAGCAGACAAATAACTGAATATTCTGAAACATAAATCTTGAATTCAAAACATTAAAATTTGAAAAATGTTGATAAACATACTCTACAAAGGAAAGTCTTATTAATTCGCTTATCGGTTAGTATACTCGAGACAATCGAATAACTAAAATTCCAGAAAGGGGTTAACAAGTATTCAATTATAAAATCATATCTAACAAAATTTTCTCAAATTTAAAATTTTATTGAAATTTTACTAACTAAAAAAAATATATGTTAAATTATTTAGAGCTAAAGAGATTTTTAGACAAGTTGTTACATTTAAACAAAATATAATTTTCAGCAATTCAAACTGAAAACTTCCGGAAAGCATTTCTGAAACGATCAGAAAACTTTAAATCCAGAACAGTACTCATATTTTGAAGGCTATAGATAAATTGCAAGAAATAAAAAGCTTAACAATTTTAATCTCTTCGGGCCCCACGTTGGGCGCCATTTTCTGTAATGTACACCAACATATTGCTATCAATAAAATCTTAAATCATATCGAAGTGACAAATGTTGAGGTATTAGAGACAAGTTTTATATGAACAAAAAAAAATTTATTTTAATCCAAAGGAGGACGTGGGAGCCATTGAGAAGGCTAACTTCAGTCGGGCGGGGGGTTCGTGTCCTCTTCAGTTAAAATGGTCTCTAAACACCTGGTTACAAAAAAAATTATTATAGACTCCCGTTTAGTAAATGGGTATATAACTCTGACTCTACTTTACTACAAAACTGTTCAACTAAAAAAGAACGCCCTGTTGACCAGACACTACAAATAACAAATGCAACCATTACCAAATATTTTCATGGGTCTCCTGATGTAATTGGAGCCCTGAGCCTTTCTTCACCCTACCCTACCATGGTTCTTTAGGCTAACATTCTGAATAGAACCCCAAAAGGAAGAAAATCTACATTGTTACTCGCTCACCGAAAGAAAACTTCTTTAAATTTAAAGATCCATTATTACAATTATGTTTTTATTCAAAACATTAAATTTCAAATATTGAGCAAAAGTGTAAACTTTTAATAAACTTAATATAATTCATATACATATTCATAATATCTTATTAGTAGTTTTAAGAAAAATTCAAATTCGTTTTAATATATTAACTTTACATTAAACTATGAAAAGAGCATATTAGTTAACGTTATTTTAATATAAGAAGTGAAATTCAAAAAATCTTATACGCGAGCGAAAACTAATATCAATTAAAATTTAAGTTCAAAATAACTTCATTCGTTTTACGAATTCGATTATAGCAAAATGAAACAAAACTAAAGTTTGGGAATCACTTACACATATTAATTAACATTACAATTGTAACAGGTACTCTCAATAATTAACATTTTTGTGTAAAATGTTACTTTGCAGTGTAAATAAATAGCTTTTAATGTTTGATGAACAATGTTCGATCGAACATTGTTGATCTATTATTATTTAAATATATATGCAAATAAACAAAAAAATGGTTTGATACACTCACCAATATTACAAATGTTTGTTGCTGCTGTTGATCATTGAGGCCTCGATGATTCTGCTAGCGATGTTGGTTGAGAAAAATTATTATTTAAATTGTTTTTGTTTGTGCATATGATGGTTTGGAACTTTGATATTTCTTAAGTAGTTACGTTAATATACGTCTTTTAAATACTCTACTTTAATCGCGAAGTTGATCTGATATTTTCAGATTTCATAGTAAATTTTAAAAGATTATAATTATAGGGGAGTAAAATTAAGTAAAAGAATTATGATTAAGTATTAAGTTGAATTATAGCAAACTTTAAGTTAGTTTTAGGAATTAGGTTTAAATTAATTTAAAAAAATTACAAATTTTATAGTATAAATTTAGAAAGAGTATAAATTATTTTGAAAGTTATTTCTTTTATAAGAACTTTAGTGACAAAATTGATTATGATTAAACTGTATAAGATGTAGATTTTGAATTTAAGATTTTTTTAATTGAAATATTTTAAAATTTGGTTTTTATACTCAAAATAGCAAAATCAAATGCACGTAATATTCAGATTACTTATCTAAATCTTAGGTTAATTTTCAGATGATGTAAGAATAATGATGAGGTGTTATACAATCCTGGGTGATTTGAGACATAGGTTAGGTAACCTCAATTTAGACATAGTTTATAGAATTGCTTTATAAAATGTGGTTAACTTTTTAATATTTGTTGGGGATAGATGATTGAAAACGGTAAATGCTATGTATGAGGTGGTTTTGATGAATTTTTTATATAAGCTTTCTGATGCTATGGATTCTTTTTCGGTGCTGCTGTGGACGGATTTTCTTGGACAATTAATTCGGACAAAACTGATGACATCTGACTGATTTTTTTATAAAAACTCTGATGGCAGGCTTTCTATGGGCTGTGTTGGCTTTTGGAACCTTGGAAAAAAATCTAAATCATTCCCGGTGGCCAAGCTCTTAAACCACGAGAATGATAAGATTTCCGTAAAATTTCCTAAAAGTTGGAATATGAACACTATTTAGGCTAGGAAATATTGAATTCTTTAAAACATCACTTATTACCTTTTTGGAGTGCACAAATTTCTTTTCTTATTAAATTTGTTTGATTTGAAACAAAATCTTTTTATGAAACCACTAAAATCCACTATTTATAATTTTTAGTTATGATCACGTTTAAAAAATATAAAGAAACTTTTCTTTCAAGAGGTGCTATACCGTAGGATGTTTAGAGGTAAAAGAATTTTTAAATGTTAAAAGTCTTAAAAAGAAATCTTATTGAAAATATTCATCGATGGAAAAATACCGCAAAACTATGTAAAAGAAATGAGTGGTATTAATTAATAAACATATTAAAGAATTTTGGTAGCCATAAATTTCTCTCAGTAATTTACTTTACATTACATAGCGAGGACATAAACCTCTGTTAAGGTACATTAGAGATGTGAGTTATATTTAGATGTAAAGTCTTTAATTTGACATGGTGTAAAATATGTAAAATTTGTATTTTAAACAATGCGCATTACAAGTAGTAAAGCTTTCTCGATTTACATTCGATTTTTTGTGATGTGTTGTATGGGATTTGATTATATGCAAATCGGTAATAACTTTATTTGGAATTATAGAAGCCTGGGATAGGCTCAAAATAAGAACTGAAGGAATCAACTGGGAATTGCTTGCTGTAAACTTTTTGAGTAAAAGTCCAGCTAATTTGAATATTTTAGTAAAGATATAATTGCCAAGAAATTTATTAAATTCATCACAAATGTAGCAATTTTTATTTAGTAATATTTAACTGCCTCCCGGGGGGCTTTTGAAAAGGGAGTCGCTGAAGTGGATCCAACAAATTTTAACTCGGAGTGGCAAATGTAGATAAGCCGATAAGTTTAGTCTGATGACAATTTTTTAAGATTATTATTTTCCAAGGGAATTGGACAATCCGATGGTATCTCTTTCTGCTTCCAGAATTTTCGAATAAGTTTGTCTGAAGTTGTATCTTCCGAATTGGTATTTGATGAAAACGACAATATAGGCTTCGTTTGAACTGGACCACTGAAAACCCATCCAAACACTGTTTTGTATACTGTAGCCGAACCGCAGACATCTCTTCTGATTCCTTCCAGATTGATACAACGTTCACTATCATTTCCTAGAACTAAATCGATTGGCGACGATATGTTAAAATGAGGGTCCGCTAAGTGAAGATCGGCAAAATTCGCAGTACTTCTAACGCTAAATTAAATGGAGGGGATATGGCTGTAACTTTAAGTCGAAAGTTGTTTATATTGGACACTAAGCATATGTCACACTCCCTATCTGAGGTTTTACTTTGGCCACCAATAGCCAGAATTTCAAAATGAGATTTTCTTGTAGGCAAGTTTAAAAAATGTTTGATTTTTTTCTGAGATAAATGGATCAATAAGAGCTCGTGATAAATGGATCAAGTCGCGTGATTCGAGTTTACTTGTGTTTTTGCTGCTTGAGAAGTTGATGGTTGATCGTTCCATTTATTCACATCTTGAGAATTTGAAATATTAGAAATAAAATTGTTGGAATCAAATTGAGTATTTTGATTCGTTTGACTATTTTCAATTTGATTGTTACTTTTCCGAGAAGGATTAAATGTTGCATGTGAAGCAATGTGTGATGCGGCATGCCACAATTTATACAAGTATTTTTACTTGGACAATGTTTTTTTGTATGTGAAGTGGAAAGACAATTGTTACAAATTTGATTTTTGAAAACGAAATCCACTCTTTCTTGAATGGAAAATTTGCGAAATTCTGCACAAATCATTAAATTGTGATCTTTGTCGCGAATTTTACATATAACAAGACTAAGTTCCTCTTGAGATGCATACATATGAATTTTTGACTGGGATTTACTGTTGCTGAGAGTTGCGGTTTTGATGTCCGAGATTCTTTCTACTACCTCACACCTTTTTAAGAGGAAGTTACTGAGCTTTGACCATGGGGGTAATTCTCTGCTAGCATTCAGCGACTGTTCCCATTGTGCTAAAGTCTCGTGTGGTACTTTTGAATAAACCAAGTTCACTAACATTGGGTCCCATTCTTTCACTGCGTTTCAAGCATCGCCAAGCAATCAGTAACTGAGCTACGACTACTACTGGAATATTGAAGAGATTTCTAATCTGATTATAGACTAATACTCGCAAATTTTCGTAACGCAACTTCAGAGCATGCCAGGCTAGAGCGAAATTATCGTCTGTTAAGGGAAATCTTTTCACAATTGCTCCTGTGGTATCCGTAGTTGTATTTCGTAGATGGTAGAGTTTCTCCGCATTAGTCAGCCTTGAATGATTTATGTAAACTGCTGTGAACATGTCGCGAAAAGCCGGCCAATCTTCAAAAATTTCAAAATTGTAAATATTTGATTTGTATAAAGTAACAGCAAGGATCGCTGTGATTTAAATTTTAATTTAAATGTGTAAATTTTAATTTTAAAATGTAAAAAAGTTTCATTTTAATGTGTATGTAATAAAAAAGGGTTTGCTGTGATTTAACTTGAATTTATTTATAAATAATGAATTTTTATTTAAATAGCAAGAAATTGCTTAAAAATTAAAAAAAAAAATTCCAAAACTGCTGAAAAACTTTTTTTCCAATTGGTATTAATTAAAAAGCAAGGAATTGCTTTGATTTTAATTTAGAAAATTATGCTTTATTCGCGATCAAAATATTTTTTAATTTAAACGTGTATAAATTTTTCAATATATTTATGTATTCAAATTATTTCAGTTAAACCACTGTGTAAATTGTGTGTTCATTTTTTCAATATATTTATATACTCAGATTCTTTGAGTTAAACCACTGCACGGTGGTAAAATACTGCCAAAAATCAATAACTTGTTTATTTCTTCATATTTTTGAACTGGTTTATTTCTTCATATTTTTTACTGAGCTGACAAAGTATTATCCTTTTTTATATTGTATAAAGGCTATGGTAAAACTAAACGTGGTTGGCCAGATAAAAGGGGACATATAAGATACATTCATAAAATGTGTTTAATAATTTTGAAAAATATTCAATAATTTTCATCTATGTACAGGCCTTTTGTCTAACCTATGATAAATAGTTTCTAAAATTTGGACCAGTAGTTTCAGAGATATGTTGAAATTTCCGGAAAAAAAATGTATTAGTCAAGGTTAAGTATTATATAAAAAACGTAACAAATTGTTCAATATTTCAATAAAATGTTGAAAATTCATTCGAAATTTGTAAAGACTGTGATTTTCATGTTTTTCTGCATTTTTTTGTCCATTGTAATGTGGCCACCACCTATGTAAATGTATTGCCTACATAATTTCCTTTAAAAAGAAGTATTGTTATACTTTTTTTCAATCGAATCATAGAAAATTGACTCAAAAACGTGTTGGCTAACAAAGTAGGCTGAACAATGTAAACGCCATACCTCAATTTTCGCTATACAGGCCATTTTATCTTATTTGAACTGCTTATATAATTTGATGTCGTAAATTGGTTCTTTGTTGGCAATTAATGTAAATATTGATCGAAGCATTTAATAAATATTACTTATGGTTATTTTCAAGTATTTTATGGACTTTTTCATACTAAATTACAACCTGGTATAATAAAAATGTTTAAAATATGTAAAAAAAATAAGTTACTAAAAAGATTCTGGTAAATAGGGCGGCAAGATAATGCGGCTCAAATTTGAAATATATACTACTAGTACATCAGAGTAGAAGATCCAATTTATGCATAACCTTTTTTAGCTCCTTTTGCTTAGATATGGCCTTTCAAAATTTTAATTTTTATAATTTTCACTAGTTATTTAGCTATTTAAATTCACTTTAATTTTCGAAGAAACCAAACCACAGAAATTCACAAAAACTACACAAAATTATTTACTAATAACAATATTTAAAAAGTGCTTAAAAATTTTGAATAAAAACTTTAGTGGACAAATTATATATGCTTTTATTTAGAGATATATTAAGATCACATTTTTAAACTTTAAAATTGTAGGCAAAAAAGTATAAACTTTGAGCTAGTGTAAAAAACGAATCGGTTATCCGATAGTCAAAGATAAAATTAAATTGGATACTTTAGAGTGTTGGCTATAAACTAGCATTAAAATTTAATAAAAATTATAAAATTAAGAAAAAACATTTTTGGCCGCTTTTTACTACCGTGCACTGTGTAAATTGTGCAGATTCACTTTGATTTAATTTCAGAAATTGCCAACAAAAATTTTCTTCAGAATTTATAAATTGCCAATAAAATTTTTTTAAGTTGTTTAAAATTTATTTAAACTTGCCAAGATTAAAAAAAATTGTTTAAATTTTTAATTAATTCTAACCACTGTGCGTATTTTTTTTTTTTTTAATTTTTATTAACGCGATTTAATTTCCAATTCCCACTAATTAATTCCAAAAAAAAATTTTAAATTGCAAAATTCATTTCTATTTTTTTAATATTTTTCACTTTTTTAGTGACCGAGCCCACTGTGCATATGTATTTTTAAGTTACAATACCGCTTGCTTGGAATTACACAGTTAAATATATAAACAAATAAAAATTTTATATTAAGCGCCAACACTTCCACTTTAAGTTCACTAAATTTCTAAAAAAAAATTATTTTCCACTAAGCTAAATTATTTTTTCCAGTGTACATTTTTTAATAGATTAAATTTTTATTCGGTTTGTATCAAAAATGTAAACAAATTTCGTAAACAAATTTTTTTTTTTATAATTTTCACTTGAATTTTTTCCTACTGTGATCACTGGAATTTTTTCCTACTAGGATCACTGTGATGAGTTTTTCTTTTCTTTGTGCCTTTTTTTTATTACTTGTATGTAAGAGATTGATGATGAGAGCAAAAGTACCACTATGTATGTATATAAACGTGTGTTCGTTTGTATATTTTCGTTTGTATGATGAAGTAAATTCTCTTTATGTTGATAATTGCAGAAATTTTTGTGGTGGTTTTTTTTAGGCTTATGGCCTGTTTTTATAATTGGTTTCACACAGAAACCTTCGCTACATGAGTGAAAAAAACTAGTTTTGGTTCATATAAAACAAATGCCAGTTCTCTTTGAGTGAAATACGTAAGAAATGAAATCTTTGCATAAAATTTTGGTTCTTGTAATTGGATTTCACTCATCTATTGAGTCAAAAACAAACGACCAGAAGTAATCGTCGCCAATTTTTACAATGAAATAATGGATTTTTTTGATAAATAATTTATTAGAAATATAAAATCTTTAATTTTCTTTAATTTAGTTATATTAAAAATACCCTTTTAAGCAAAAAGTAACAAAAAATAAGTTTTTTTCCTATAAAATATATTTTTTTTAAGAAAAAATATGTTTTTTGCAGTAAAAAAATTTTGTTTCTTCAGAAAAAATACATTTTTTAAGAAAAATAGTCAAAAGTTTTTCTAAATAAAAAATGTTTATTAATTTGTAATTTGTATAAGTTTCATTTTTAAAAAACAAAAAACATAGCCCCACGCATGTGCATTCCTCGCTGGTTGAGCGGCAACTGAATAAAATATTAATAAACAATGATTCGAAAAAAAACACTTAACTTTTGTTTTGTCAAGGGTTACCACTTTTTGCTAAAAAATGTATCCAGAAAGTAAACAATACTTGAAATTTTAATACGATGGCAATAAGTAAAATTGAAAAGAGAAAAAACTCACTTAACAAAACGTAAGCTAGACGAATATTTTATATGAACTCATTTTCTTACGAAATCGCCTGCCGCCAAACGTTCGCTTCAAAAATTAGACTAACAGCCTGTTTTTGAAACTACTATTTTTTCAAATTGTACGTCAACTGGCGAAAAAATTTTACTTTTGGTTTTTGAAATTTTTTTTTTTGAGTGAAACGAGAAAAAGCTTTTAAAATTTTGGTTCATATATGAAATGTGTAGACGAAAGTAAATGTCAAGTTAGGCAATTGAATAATTCTAATCGTCTGGGAAACAAAAATACGTTTGTTTATTTTTAATTTAGGACCAGCGCTCAGTTGATGACCCTACTTATGCAATGCATTGTGTTGGTGCTAGAAAAAGGTTGTGGGAGGGGGAATAGGTGGAAAAGTTTTTTGTTGACATTTGATTTGAACTTCCCTATATTGCAACTGACTGGCAAAACTTCTGCTGGAAGCAATTTCCGCATATGAACTGTACGGCTAAATAACGAATTTCTTTGTAGTGTTGTTGTTCTGTCTACTGGCCAATCTACTACGAAGGGATGCGCTCTAACATATGTTTTGGGTAAGAATTTCTAGTATCGGGAACGAGTTCCCTGATTTCGTTCAAAATAGTAACTATAGAGGAATAGAGTTGGATAACGTTCTGTTTGTTCTCACCTGCATTAGCTCGAGAACTCCAAAATAGACTTTAAAACACCGGCCCATACATGAGAGTTGTATTCCATTTTCGGTCTGATATATGTAGGTGGTGTAAATAAAACGGAGGTCAGATAAACTAAGTATCTCTTACACCGTATCTCTTACTTGAAAATGTGATTTGTCCAACAGACATCATATCGAATTCCCATGCCCAGAAAATCGTTTTATCATTTTCGCAACAGCCGGTTCTATGTACCGAAATGACCCAAAGTTTTCCGGCCAAGGGCTGTCAACTCAGCAACAACATATTTACAACATCGTTTTATAAAATTATTATTTAAAAAACAAATTTGCATTTAATTTTGAAAAAAAATTTAAATGTTATTAATTTTTGTTTTTATTTATTTTTGATTTTATTCAGTTCTAGGGTTAACATCAATTTACAAAAGTCTTAAGTTTTATATGAAAAGCTTTCAGAAAAGTAATAAAATATATCATGGCAATACTATTATTTGATATTTCATTACGAAGCTTTTATTTCTAAACGAAAAAAGAAAATGAACTCAATTTAGAGCTTAATCGTTTGGGTAGTATTCGATTGCCTTCTAACGTATGAAAGTTTTGTGAACAGGCTGTATGTATAAAAACGGGCCATTAGAATCACTTTCTGAGTCGATTTAGCGATGTCCGTCCGTCTGGCTGGCTGGCTGGATCCCCATGTAAACCTTGTAATCAAACTACAGGTCGCAATTCTAAAGATAATTTGATGAAATTTGGAACAGATCATTCCTTTGATAATGGGACCATGGCTATTAAAATTCGTCAAAATCGGTCCATTATTTATGGTACCTCCTATAGGTCCCAATTCCCGGAATTGATATATTGGCCACAAATATCAATATTTTTTCATGAAATTTAAATCAAATACTGCTTATGTAAACTAAAATCACTGTACCAAATTTCGTTAAAATCGGTCTACATTTGAATATAGCTCCCATACAAACTTTTCTTTAAAAACGCACTAAATGAGACAAAAATAACTAGTGGCCGTGGAAAACGCTTCGAACATCTGCCTACAACCAGACTGCGTTTTTCAGTAAAAACTTAATTACTACACTCAGGGAAAAAACGTGGTGATGATAAGATTTTCTGCTTGAAATCGAAACCTTTTCTGCTTGAAAGTAGAGTAAATACGAAAAATCTTATTTTGAGAATAAAATCTTATTTTTTTAAGATTCTTTGTAAGATCGCAATCTTAAAAAAAATCTAAGCACAGGATCGATAACTAAGAATGTGTTCTTATTAATTAAGATTAAATTCTTCATTTTTAAGAATGCACTCTTAATTAATAAGAACATAATCTTAAATAATAAGAACGTATTCTAAATTATCGATCTTGTTCTTAGAACTTTTTCAAGATTGCGATCTTACAAACAATCTTGAAAAATAAGATTTTATTCTTAAAATAAGATTTTTCGCATTTACTCTACTTTCAAGCAGAAAAAGTTTCGATTTCAAGCAGAAAATCTTATTTTAAGCACGTTTTTTCTTATTATAATATTCGTATTTGGTGATCAAATAAAACACATTTTTTATTATTTTTTTCCCCTTTCGAGGAATGTAATAGTATTCCTATATTTTAAAATTTTGATTTATTTATTTTAGATTATAGGTAGTTAGTCAAAAATTTTATCCTATAAATTCCTTGACTTCATCTTCCGTTGGAAAAAGTGTGCATATTTCTGTCAATATATCTTGGAAATCGTGAGGATGAAGTGTGAGGTCCTTTTTTAAAATTTGATGTACTATAATCTGGATCAGCTCATCACGATAGTTATTGTTTAAATCTTTGCGTGAAGCATAAAATTCTAGGATGTTTTTGCCACTTACTGATTCATTCAATAATGAAGCTAAATCCTTTAAAAATAAACGAAAATATTTTATGTTTTGTACACATTTTAATGTATTAAGTAATTATCTAATACTTTTACCTTGTCAAACACTTTTTTGTTAACTTCCACATTTACAGAAGACGATGAAGTGGAAGTTACATCCGGACATTTTTGTAGCCACTGACCTTCCTTCGACGGCATCGAAAGTGTATCTTCATCAATTTCAAACTAAAGGACAAAACTATTAGTGGTTTAATTTACTTTCTAAATAAAATATTAAAACCTGTTTATTTTTCCAGACAAATAATTTTTCACTGCTTTCATATACTGCAGACTTCTAAAAGTTACATTTGAGCCTGAAACAAATTAAATTAATATAATTTTTTATAAAGAAATTTACTTATGTTTTTATAAATATGATGAAAAACTTACGCTGCAGGTACGGAAAAATGCATTCCAGATCAAATTCTTTCAAAAGATTTTTCAGCAACGCGTCATCGTCCAAGAAATCTCATGAAATTTCTTGTGAAGGGCAGTTCATTTCATACTCCCCATCACACACCGGAACTAAATTGCCTTCTATTGGAATATTTAAAAGGATCACTTCATTCGGATTAAGGTTTTCCATTTATATTTCTTATTAAATTTATATTTTTTCTCAAAAAATTAGTTTTTCACTTTTTCGCAACTACTTTGGTCGGCTGATTACAATTTATGACAAAATACTGAGAAATTTCCCTTAAACAAGCCCACAAATCTACAAAATCAAGAATACGATCTTAAGATTAGAACTTACAATCTTCAAAATAAGAATACAATTTTGAAATCAAGATCACAATCTTAAATAAAGAATACGATCTAAAATTAATAAGATTAAAATCTTAAAAGCAAACAAATTACATGTTTATTTTTAGATTGTATTCTCATAACTAAGAATTCATTCTTAAATTTAAGAATATAAATCTTACTGGCTATATTTTCAAGATTGAAAATTCAAGATTTCGCAATCTTATATTGTAGATTTTTTTTCTTGAAATCAGATCGTCATTTTTCTCTTAGTGTACTAATACTTAAAAAAAACATTTTAGATAATTCGAAAAATTTAAGAAAAAAATACCCATTTCGGTGCAGCCATTTCACGATTTTATATATTTGTCTTTCCATAAAAACTTTAATTGAATTACTACGATAAAAAGGGTATATTGGGTTTGTGCTGATGTTTGTAACGCATAGAAATATTAGTATGTAGTGCGATTCACTAACTTTTAAAACTTTCAAAAGGTTCTACTATTAACAACACATTTTGATGTTTGCACTAACCACTATGTGATTCACTAACTTAGTTTAAGCCACGTAAAGTTATGTGGCAACTTTGTCAAAATAAGAGAAAAACACAAAGAAGAATAGAAAAAAAACAAGCCAAAAACTATTTTTGTTGTAAATTTTAAGAACAACTTGAGTAAAATATTAAAAATAATTATTATTTTAAATACATTTTTATTTATTTTGATGATATATGAATACTACTGAATGAAAACATACTACTATCAAAAGAAGCCGGTCGTCTGCTGAGCAGCCAAGTCATATAGTTGAATTATATTTGTTGTTATATTCTTATATTTGTTGGAGATATTCCCCTTAATGCAACTCTGCATATTACTATTTTTGTTTTTCTTTTGATTTATCTTGCGTCTGTATCATTTATCTTATAAGCATAGATAATAAGAACGTTAATTTTGTACCTTTTACTTTTGAATTTAGTTCTGAATAAAACTTTAAACTTAACAGGTTATGGGGCCAGTCGCTCTTAAGTTTTTAAAGTTAAAATAAAATAAATTTTAAAGTTTCTTTACAAAGTGTATGATGATGAGTTCGTCAATGTTCCAGATAGACAAATTGGATGTCGGTAATTACGACACATGGTGGGTGCAGATGAAGTGCGTCTTGGTACATTCCGACCTGTGGTCTATAACCAATGGAGCTCTTGTGAAGCCAACGGCAGCCAATGAAGCTGAAGTATGGAAAACGAAGGATGAGAAAGCGCTAGCCATGATAACACTTTCAGTTAAAGTTTCCCAGCTCAACTATATAAAAAACTGTAAGACAGCCTTGGAAGCGTGGAAAAAGCTAGAGGAAGTATATAAACCGTCCGGTCCGTTGAGAAAAGTTACTTTATACAAAAAGCTGCTAAATCTTCGGAAGCTTGAGTCAACAACGATGACAGAATACCTAAATGACTTTACGGAAACATCAGAGAAGCTGGCTGAGGTAGGCATAGAAATGGCTAATGAATTGCTGGTGATTATCTTGCTCTCCAGTTTACCAAAGGAGTACGAAAACTTTGTTATTGCCATTGAAACCCGAGACGAATTGCCAAGTTTAGATATGTTGAAAATGAAACTAATAGAAGAAGGTGATCGCAGAACGCAACATAACGAAAATGATGATGCAATAGTAAGCCAACAACAACAAGCCTTTGTGGCGCGATCAAAACCAAACGTGAGAAACAACAAGAACAGCAATAGTATCAACAACAGTAACAGCCGAAAGTTTAAGTGCTATAATTGTGGCAAGCGTGGCCATTTTGCTAAAAATTGTAAGAGTACAACAAAAAATAACGACGAGGCGAGAGAGCAACAACAACAACGTTCATTTGCAATGCTTGCTGCTAGCAACATAAAAACGTTTAATAAAGACGCTTGGTGTATCGACAGCGGCGCTACCTGTCATATGTGCTGCAAACGTCAACTGTTTACAAATTTCGTGGAAACAAAAGAAAAAATAATGCTTGCTTGCGACAGTTACATAGAAGCTGAAGGTAAAGGGGACGTGAAAATAAAAACTCAACATGGTGAGATAACCTTGCGTGATGTGCTCTATGTTCCTGGAATGGTTGGAAATTTTGTTTCAGTTGTAAAAGCTACCGAAAATGTATTTATTGTACAATTCGAGAACAATTCTGCAAAAATAAAGAATAAAATGGGTGAAGTTGTTTTAAGTGCTGAAAATTCTATGAATTTGTTTATATTTTCAGAACATAATCACTCAAATTTTCATTTATCTAATGAAGCTGTACTTTGGCACAACCGATATGGACACCTAAATTTTAGAAGCCTTGGTGACTTGATCAATGAAAATGCAGTGAATGGTATCCGTATGAAGAATATTTCAAAGGACGTAAATTGTACATCGTGTATGAAATCCAAAATATGTTCGCAGCCGTTTCCAAATTCTGGTTTGAGTAGAGCAGACAACTTATTGGACTTAATTCATAGCGACGTCTGTGGTCCTATGAATACACCATCCTTGGGTGGATCCCGTTATTTTGTTACATTCATCGATGACCACTCGAGACGAATCTTTATTTACTTTATGAAAAATAAAAGCGAGGTATTTGAGAACTTCAAGAATTTCAAGTCTTATGTCGAGAAGCAGCTTGGCCGAAACATCAAATGCTTGAGAAGTGACAACGGCAGAGAATATGTAAACTCTGAATTCGATAAATTCTTGGAAGAGAACGGCATACAGAGACAACTCACGGTACCGTATACCCCACAGCAGAATGGGATAGCGGAACGAGCCAATAGAACAGTAGTTGAAATGGCCAGAACCATGATCGTTCATTCTGGAGTTGATGAGGTGTTATGGGCAGAAGCGGTTAACACTGCCGTATACATCAGAAATCGCTCAATAACTAAAGTTTTGATATATAAGACTCCATATGAGATTTGGTGTGGCAAAAAGCCAAATGTGTCACATTTCCGTACTTTTGGTTCTCCAGTCGTGGCGTTAGACAAAACTAAGAAGAAGAAATTTGCAGCAAAAGGGAAAGAATACATATTCGTTGGATATTCTTATACAGCAAAAGCCTATCGTTTGTTTGATGTGCAGGATAAAATAATTGTTGAAAAACGTGATGTCATATTTTGCGAAAATGCTTGCAGATCGAAAACTTCATCAGATTTTATAGATTTTACTGATTCTTTTGAGACCGAAAATAAAAGTGATGCTAGTGCGGAAAATGTTTCAACTGAGTCCGATGAGGAATATGAATCCAGTTCTGAGACAGGTTTTCTAGGTTTCGAATCTGATGATGAAGATGATGTTCAACAGGCGAGTGTATCCAGAGGCCGAGGAAGACCAAGAATATTTCGTGATGGTAACATTGGAAGGTTTACAACAAATTGAATTTTGCTGAAGAAATTCCTATACCACAAACATATCAAGATGCAGTTTCATGTAAGTATTCTGAAATGTGGAAAGATGCGATGGAAAAAGAATATGGTTCATTGCAAGAAAACAACACGTGGAATCTGGTCGATCTCCCTCCTGGTAAGAAAGCAATTGGTAGCAAGTGGGTCTTCAATTTGAAGAAAGATGAAGATGGTAACGTTAGTCGTTTTAAAGCCCGTTTAGTCGCAAAAGGTTGTAGTCAGGAGTTCGGGGTGAATTATAAGGAAACTTTTTCACCAGTATTACGTTATTCCAGCATAAGAATGATTTTTGCTTTGGCTGTAGAAAAAGATCTACATTTACACCATATTGACATATCAACTGCTTATTTGAATAGTACTTTGAACGAAGAGGTATATATGAAGCAGCCAGATGGTTTCGTAAATGGTCAACGTCCTCAAAAGGTTTTAAGTCTGAAGAAAGCAATATATGGACTAAAGCAATCAGGTCGTTCATGGAATTCAACTTTAGATAAGGCAATCCAAGATATAGGATTTAAGCCCTGTGATAGTGAACCCTGTATTTATGAGAAGAAAGAAGAAGACGAATTTTATTTGATTGCTGTATATGTAGATGATATACTAATTGCCTGTTCAGACAAAGCCCAGTTGATTTCGGAGAAGTTCAAACTGGTGGATAACGGTAAGGTAAAACATTTCTTGGGAATGGAAATCGAACGTGAAGGTGATACCGGAAAAATAAGTGTTGGTCACTCCCAATATATCAGCAAGATGTTACAAACGTATGGAATGGAAAACTCTAGGCCAGCATCTACCCCGCTCGATCCAGGTTTTCAAATTTCCTGTAAAGATGAAAAATGTGAGAAGGTAGACCCCAATTGGTATCAATCTTTAATTGGGACATTAATGTATTTGGCGATAAGTTCTAGACCAGATATATTACACTCTGTTTGTAAGCTTGCGCAGAGGAATCAAGAACCTCACGTTGAACATGAAAAGGCAGTTAAGCATATACTTCGATATTTGCGATCAACGAAGAATCTTAGACTGCAGTATACGAAGACAAATGAGCCGCCAGTGGGATATGTTGATGCGGATTTTGCCAGTTGCCCTGAAGACAGAAAATCCTACACTGGTTTTGCGTTTTTCTTAGCTGGTTGTGCATTCAGTTGGGAAAGTAAGAAACAACCCAATATCGCACTTAGCAGCACAGAAGCCGAATTTGTGGCTTTATCAACAGCAGCAAAGGAAGCCGTATATTTGAGAAGACTTCTTGGAGAGATTGGTTGTTATCCTGGAGACAGCCCAATAGTAATCTTTGGTGACAACATTGGTGCTCAACATCTAGCAAAAAACCCAGTCTTTCACGGAAGGTGCAAACACATAGATGTGAAATATCAGCATGTAAGAGAAGTTGTTAAGGCTAACCAAATCAAGCTTCGCTATTTGTCAACAGATGAGATGACAGCCGATATTTTGACCAAAAATCTAAGCAAAATTAAACATGAAAAATTTGTTAAATTGCTGGGTTTAATGTAACTTATGTTTATTTAAATTAATTTGTTTAATTTCAAGTTTGTAAACATAATATGCAGATTTGAGAGGGCGTGTTGGAGATATTCCCCTTAATGCAACTCTGCATATTACTATTTTTGTTTTTCTTTTGATTTATCTTGCGTCTGTATCATTTATCTTATAAGCATAGATAATAAGAACGTTAATTTTGTACCTTTTACTTTTGAATTTAGTTCTGAATAAAACTTTAAACTTAACAATATTATATTTTCTTTAATTATAATTTTCGATTTATATAAAGAAACAATTTTTTAACATTAAACAGCATAAAAAATGTTGGCGTTAATAAACAACAATTTATTTGTTTATTAATAACAGCTGATTGAAACAGCTGACTTTAAACGTCAACAGAAATCGTTAAAGTGTTAGTGGTGCTATTCACTGTGGTTAATTTAGTTGTTTAATAATTTTGAAGAAACAATTGTGGTCAAAAAAGCGTAGTGAATCGCACTACTGAAACCTTTTAGTTTACCAGTTGACTCAGAATCTTTGCCTGAGTTGACTTAACGATGTCCGTCCGGCTGGCTGGGCGGATATCCATATAAGCTTGTTATCAAAGGTCGGAATTTCAAATATAATTTATTGAAATTTGGCACAGACCTATATTTTGGTCCAAGGATGATCTCTATACTTTTTGGCTTACGGATTATTACTACTTGGGGTACCTCTAATAGCAATACAATTTACAAAGCAATACTTTTATTAACTTTAGAATTAATCACTTAAAACATACTTTCACAAAAACTGTACACAAAGTTCACAAAACTGCATTACAAATACTCTTATGGCCCGTTTTTATAAATAGTCTAATTTTTGAAGCGAACGTTTGGTAAAATATTCGTCTAGCTTACGTTTTGTTCAATGAGTTTTTTCTCTTTTCAATTTTACTTATTGCCACCGTATTAAAATATCAAATATTGTTTACTTTCTCGATACATTTTTTACCATTTAAAAGTGGTTACCCTTGACAAAACAAAAGTTGAGTGTTTTCTTTCGACTCATTGTTTATTGATATTTTATTCAGTTGCCGCTCAACCAGCGAGGAATGCACATGCGTGGGGACTAAGTTTTTTGTTTTTTAAAAATGGAACTTGTACAAATTAATAAACATTTTTTATTTAGAAAAATATTTTACACTTAAAAAATGTATTTTTATTTAAAATTGGCGACGATTACTTTTTTCTGGTCGTTTGTTTTTGGCTCAATAGATGAGTGAAATCCAATTACAAGAACCAAAATTTTATGCAAAGATTTCATTTCTTACGTATTTCACTCAAAGAGAACTGGCATTTGTTTTATATGAACCAAAACCAGTTTTTTTTCACTCATGTAGCGAAGGTTTCTGTGTGAAACCAATTATAAAAACAGGCCATTAGTCTCAGTGTTCTCTTATATACGTCTTAATTAATAACCAGTGTGGCCATTTTGGCATTTTTGCGGCTAGATTTAGCATTTTTATTTTTAATTTAGCTGCAAATTTTCCATTTAGCAGTTAGCATTATTTTTAGCATTTTTCAATTATAAATTTAGCATTTTTTAGCATTATTCTTAATTTAAAACCCATATAATTTTATATTGATTATACATTTAAATCTGTAACCTCGGCAATAAAGTGAATGGAAATGGCATCACATTGTTTATGTATCAGAAAAAAAATTAACATGCTGTCGAAGAGTACAGAGGGCTCTACAGACATCATTCTTTTAGCACAGTTTTAACCGTACGGTGCTGATGTATGCAACGCATAGAAATATTAGTCTTAGATCCAAAAGACCTTAACGAAATGCTTAAGTTATTTTTTATTAAAAGAGCTTTAAAAACACAGAATTCATGCAAAAATAAAGAATCTAAAAAATCATAAAATAAGGAAAATTTTTAAAACTTTTTATTTTGAAAACTTTTTAGGAATTAATTATTCGAACTTTAAATTGAATTAATTGAAAATTGCAATCCACTGAGCCGCGTTCAAAAACATTTTTTTCAGTTTTTCTCCACATTATTACTTTCAAATTTTCAAATTAATAATTTGAAAATTAAAAACGAACTCAAGCCTGATAAATCCTAATTTTTCAATTAATTTAAAAGTTTTCAACTTTTAATAAGAAAGCCCTACTGAACACCCACGAAAACCTTACAATCTAACACAAACAATTCTTTTGGTCGTGGGACCATGGCAATTGAAATTTGTAAATATCGGTCACTTATCTAGGGTACCTCCCATAGGTCTCACTTCCCGGAATTTATATTCTGGCCAGAAATATCCGAATATTTTAATGAAATTTAAAACAAATACTGATTATGTATACCGAAATCACTTAAATGCTAAAAACTGAAAGCGAATGGCAAAATTTCGTACATAAATGTATATAAATATGTAGGTACATATACTTCAATAAATATTCTGTTACTTTTTAATCAGTTTGTTTCATTGAAATGATGATGAATGTTTATAGGGAAGAATTATGAAAAATTAACCATTTATAAAGATATATTAACCAAAGTATCAAAAAATAATTCAATTAAATTGTCAGCATTATTTTTTGGCAGCTTAAGTTCTTATTTAGCATTTTCTAGCATTATTTTAAAGCCGATTTAGCTGTAAAATATTTTTGGATATGGCCACACTGTTAATAACTGTTCCCTCAATACTCGTCCATTGGCCTTATACAGTAGAGAAGAGAGTTTCTAGCAATTTTTGCAGACGTAAACAAAGAACTGCTGTCGTTGATTACACTAACAATGTGGCTTACGGAAGTTCCAATACACAAACACACTCACACATAAGTTGTACAAACAAATTATCTGAAGTCAACAGTAACAAAGAGAGAGAGAGATTGTAGATAAAAGAGAAAAATATTGCTATACTCTTTACAGCTCATAAGAGAAACATGTTGTTCTGCTTATAGACCAGCGATAGGCACAGATTCATAAACATTTTGAGTCTGTGTGTGTGAGAAACATTTTTTAAACAAACTAGCGTTCTCCCCGCCCCTTAAGTAATTTTTGAACAAGCAACTAAATTGAGAAAACACAACCATATATTACAGTACGTTTACACACGTAGGTGACTTCCCTGTCGGACATTCAGTTAACTTTACATTTACTTAAAGCTAACTATTTCTCAAGTAGTTGTAACTGACACTTGGATTACTTCTCTATGTAATTTACTTACTATTTTAACAAGGCGATGTCCTAGGAAGTAGTCAATTGTCCGAATCTGCATTACTCTTAATTAACTTAAAGTTAGATATCTACCCGTTAACTTAAAGTTAACATTTTGTAGTTAGAAATAAACGTCTGTTTGAAATAAAAAATAATTTTTTAAGTCGGCCTGATTTGAACCGAGGTCCCATGGGCTGCCACTGTGCCACTTCAGCTGTTGAAAACTTAGCTGCTTATAATTTATTTATACAACTCCTTTTATTCGATTAAAAATAGGAATTGTATAAATAAATTATAAGCTGCTTCGTTTCAAACATATGAAGTGGCACAGCGGTAGAGTCTCCGCCTAGCAGTCATGAGGACATGGGTTCAAATCCAGACAGAACTTTTATTTTTGTTTTTTTTTTTTTTTTAATAAAATAAAAGTTTTTAAATAAAACAAAAAAAAAACAAAAAAAATTTAAATAAAACAAACAAAAACAAAAAATTTTAAATAAAACAAAAAAAAAAAAAAAGTTTTTGTCAGGTTTCGAACCGACGACCTCATGATTGCTAGGCGGAGACTATCACGCTGTGCCACTTCATATGTTGAAAATCTTGCAGCTTTTAATTTATTTATACAATTCCTATTTTTTAATATAAATTATATGACAATAACTGTTTTTTTGCGTTGTTGAAGTTTTTTAGAAAAATATTTCTATTATTTCTAAAAAACATACTGCTCAGTGTTTGTATACTGGCAATCAAAATCGCTTGCAAGTGAGCCTACAACTTGCAGAAGTGTGATTGTGTTAGTAAAAAAATATAAATGTATTGAGCTTTTTTCACTTGCATGTGTAAATGCCGTGTTAAGATTGCTCGCCTAAGATTAAATTGTTTTGTTTTTTTGTGATTTGAGAGTAAATACAAATACGTGTGACTTTCAAGAGCGAATTTATATGCATGTGAAGCGTGCTCACCCACATTGCCTATGCCAGTTTTAGACTCTATATCAGTGTTACGCACAACTACATAAACAAATTTGCTATGTATTGGAAGCAGCAAAACAACGTCATTTAACTGAACAGAGTTGGAAAAGTCTATACAGTCTTTCTTTTTATATGCCATGAAATTTTATAATAATTTATTTATTTGGTTTCCCCATCAAATAATTTTGGGACATTGGTGATTGCCTTTAAAAATAAAATGTCGGTAATGGTTATTTATCAGTAAACGTAACAGTATTTTTGTAAAATATCGGTAGCGGTAAATGTGCTAAATGTGTTTTATCTGTAGTGGTATTTTAAAAAATATTGATAAAATTTCTAGCCTTAAAATAATTTTAAGTAAAATGCGAAATCGATTATCTGACCAGCATGTTGCTGACCTATTAAGGATTAAGGAATACCGGGGGCACATTGACATAGATGAGGTAGTAAACAACTAGCTTAAAAATACTTCTAAATTAAAAAATAATTTCTTGAAATAAGATAAGATGCTAAAGATCATTACATAGTTTACTATTCTATAAACGACATACAACATTAATTTTTTTGTTTTTATTTATTTTCAAATTACCGAACTGACAGACTAACTAGCAAATGCATTAACAAACAATATATGTAAATACGTTATCCATTCCTGCTAATCATAATTTGTGTGAAAAAACTCAAAAAGAGCGAGAGAAACAATTTGTTGTTTACAGTATACATGTTTCAACAAGAGAATGGGCTGCGCAAGCAGAATTTCTTTTCCTATCGCTATCTATAGGCAAATAAATGTTTGCGTAACGCTGCTCTATATTATAGAGTCTATAATATAGACACAAACAGAACAACAACAACATCAACAGAAACATTCTAGAAACTAGGGGTAGAATTAAAAGTAGTGAACTTTACACAATGAGGCGGATAACTTAAAAATTCGTGACACTATCTTAAACAGTTATTTTTGAACTTCAAAATAAAAGTTTGGATAAACCTGTTAAAAAAGTAGTTTTATTTTTCCGTGAGGAGCAGTGTGGCCATATCCAAAAATATTTTACAGCTAAATCGGCTTTAAAATAATGCTAGAAAATGCTAAATAAGAACTTAAGCTGCCAAAAAATAATGCTGACAATTTAATTGAATTATTTTTTGATACTTTGGTTAATATATCTTTATAAATGGTTAATTTTTCATAATTCTTCCCTATAAACATTCATCATCATTTCAATGAAACAAACTGATTAAAAAGTAACAGAATATTTATTGAAGTATATGTACCTACATATTTATATACATTTATGTACGAAATTTTGCCATTCGCTTTCAGTTTTTAGCATTTAAGTGATTTCGGTATACATAATCAGTATTTGTTTTAAATTTCATTAAAATATTCGGATATTTCTGGCCAGAATATAAATTCCGGGAAGTGAGACCTATGGGAGGTACCCTAGATAAGTGACCGATATTTACAAATTTCAATTGCCATGGTCCCACGACCAAAAGAATTGTTTGTGTTAGATTGTAAGGTTTTCGTGGGTGTTCAGTAGGGCTTTCTTATTAAAAGTTGAAAACTTTTAAATTAATTGAAAAATTAGGATTTATCAGGCTTGAGTTCGTTTTTAATTTTCAAATTATTAATTTGAAAATTTGAAAGTAATAATGTGGAGAAAAACTGAAAAAAATGTTTTTGAACGCGGCTCAGTGGATTGCAATTTTCAATTAATTCAATTTAAAGTTCGAATAATTAATTCCTAAAAAGTTTTCAAAATAAAAAGTTTTAAAAATTTTCCTTATTTTATGATTTTTTAGATTCTTTATTTTTGCATGAATTCTGTGTTTTTAAAGCTCTTTTAATAAAAAATAACTTAAGCATTTCGTTAAGGTCTTTTGGATCTAAGACTAATATTTCTATGCGTTGCATACATCAGCACCGTACGGTTAAAACTGTGCTAAAAGAATGATGTCTGTAGAGCCCTCTGTACTCTTCGACAGCATGTTAATTTTTTTTCTGATACATAAACAATGTGATGCCATTTCCATTCACTTTATTGCCGAGGTTACAGATTTAAATGTATAATCAATATAAAATTATATGGGTTTTAAATTAAGAATAATGCTAAAAAATGCTAAATTTATAATTGAAAAATGCTAAAAATAATGCTAACTGCTAAATGGAAAATTTGCAGCTAAATTAAAAATAAAAATGCTAAATCTAGCCGCAAAAATGCCAAAATGGCCACACTGGTGAGGAGTATTATTTTTACCATTAGAAAATTAAACTCATGAAGATTTTATTTTTTTCGCCAGAAAATAAAACTCAATTTATGTAAATTACAGCCTTTCACCGGCTATATCATTACAATTTAAAAAGTAAGAGTGCTTTATTCGGCTATGCCGAATCTTATATACTCCTTCACCAATCATGTTCCATGATAAACAACAGAAGGCTTTTCAAGGTCCTTATAGGCTGATAAACCTCTTTTTGAGTTCTAGGAGGCAAAAAACTACATTATTCGTATTTATACAAATAAGCTAATATTGTTTTAGTGTGCCTGAACGCAGGTAAGCTCTAAAATTGGTACTGAAAATTTGAAAAAAAATATGTTTGTCACTTAACAAAAAAAAAATTAGCTTTTTATATCTTTTATTATCATTTTATTAAAAAAAAAATAAATAATGAGTTCTATTTTTTGATGGAAAAAAAAATAAAACTCCTTCAATGAGTTTTATTTTCTGACGGAAAAAATAAAACAATTCAAATGAGCTTTATTTTTTGACGGAAACTTAAAACTCCATTTTTAACAGTTTCATACTTTTATATGTTTTATTAATTTTATTAAAAAAAAATAAAAATATGAGTTCTAATTTTTTAATGAAAAAAAACTCCTTCAATGAGTTTTTTTTTTTTAACAGAAAAAATAATTTTATTTTTTTACGGTTTTAACAGTTTTATACTAACTTTTATTTTTCCGTTAAAAAATAACTGTTAACAGTAGATATATATAGATTAAAAAACAATTTTGAAATATTTATATAGGCAAAAATCAAACAGTTTTAATTCTTTTGAAACCGACTTTCAAATCGAATAATTTTTGTACTCTTAGGCATTCGGAAAATTTTATTACAGATTTTGAACTCCAAAGACTTCAGGTATATATAATTTTTTAAAATACTGTTTTTTCATGGAGCATACTTGCAAAAATGTATGAACATTTTCAAACTACCGCGTAAACCAAGTTTTTTGCGATTCAACACCTAAAACCAAAAGCGCACCAAAAAATAATTGTTTGCTAAAATTTTATAAAGTTTTTGAAAACCGTGCAAAAAGTGCATATTGATTTTAATGGTTTTAAATAGCAAACTGAGACAAAATCGAAGGTTTAAAAAAACATTTCAGTGAAGAACATCGCGAATTTAGCACAAAATTGATCAGGAATGGTCTGGTTAAAACTATTCTTTAATAAGGCTTTACCTTAGATCTGAAGCGCACCAAAATATTATAAGGTTTAACGATTTGATGGACCAAATAAGAATTGTATATCTTAAAAAAATACCATGAAACGACAGAACACCTGAAAGAATATAAGTAGTTTCAAAATCAACATATCATTAATAAAAATAAAATGGTTTTTGAACTAATTTTAGACCGTCATAATTTCGTCATTAAATGTCATTAAATGGGTAGTTTTAGAGGTGTTTGCTGATTCCAAAATAGCATCGATTGGAAGCTTATATCGTCGTTAATGTTCACAAATTGTTTTAAAACCTCAAAGCTATAGTTCTCAACGGACACACGTGATCCAATTGTAGTGGTCTGTCTGCCTGAGGAAACCATCAGTTTTGTTTTAGATTCATTGACAGCTAAACTTATTTTGTTTGATTCCTTTTCGATACTGGAAAATGCGGCAGTGACCTCAAGCAAAGTGCATCCCAGAATATCAATGTCATCGGCAAACGCGCGTTGTATTAACTGCTGCATCTCAAAAGATTTTCTCTAATACAATATTAAAGAGATCTTATGGTAGACCGTCACCTTGCCTGAATCCCTGTTTAGTTATGAAAGACTTTGATATGTTCTTGCCTATCTTAACAGATGATGTTGTATTAGTGTCATCTTTCATAACTTTAGTAGCTTCGTAGGGATGCCGAACTCCTACATTGCTTCAAACACCTCAGTATCGGGCCGTCAAAATCCGTTTTGTCAACAAAAAATGATACGTATCAATTTGTTTCTCTGGGTTTTTTTTCAGGATTTTACGTAGAGTAAAGATTTGATCAGTGGTTGATTTGCTTCTTCCATAGTTTAAGTGCGTTTTCAGCATCTTTTACCAGGTTTCCTTGAGAAAATACAATTGCTAAAACCATCCGTTTGGAGTTCAACTTTTTGATAGAATTTGCATACTTCATACTTACGACTCTAATATATCTCAATTTCCTCGAATACACGTCTCTCCCTTTCTCTCTTTTTTCTTCAAAATAGGAATTGTCTTCCCTTCTTCTCTCTCGATATATTTCTAGTTCGACGAGCAACTACTGACTGCAGGGTTGCCCTGCACTACTAAGAGCTTTTAGGAAGAGGGTTTGGCAATATGTTGCCATGGAGCACTGACGTCGTTCCCCGTATTGTACGCACATCTAATACACTTGATGAGTGTCTTCCGTCAACTACAATACAGAGATAAGCAGAGATTGAATTTACTAACAGTAAGTTCAAACCAACTTTCCTAGCATATATTCACCTTAAAAGAAAAAACAAACAAATGTAATAGTCAATAAGTGCTCCTAGATTATGTTTTTTTGAAAAATTGTCATGACATAGTTTAAGAGTTTTAAAAAAAATTAAATCATACGAAATAAAGTATTTTCGCGTACTTTATTATTCTTATAAAATACAATTACTATAAATAACGAACAATACTTTATAATAAAGTAGTAGCAACACTTGCATTCTTGGCTGGATAGTACATAGTTTTAGACATAGTTTTCGGACTATAAAGAACCATGTAATTTCCTCTGTCGAAATTATTCTTCAATTCTATTCTTCGAGTTCGCTCCAATAACTCTGATTTGAGAAAAGGTTTCTGGAAATACGATTGTTCTGTTTTATTTCATTTTTGATCCCACGAGAGTAGTGATAAAAAGCTACACATCCCACATCAACGTAACTTGTAAAATATATTGTAACACCCGAATAAAAACCACAAATCGTCACTAATACCACTGTCCTATGTTATTTAAGATATACTTTATAGCATTATTTCAAACATTTTTTTTTTTCAGTTATAACCCTATTGTCGTTAATGAGCGATACATATGTAAAAAAATATATGTATGTAACTACCTATTAATTGTTCCTTTAGTATCTAAGCAATAAAATTTTGATTATAAGATGGCTGTTAATTACACTGAGACTCATCTGATTAGGTTTAATATTTTTGATTTTGAAACCCATGTTACATAGATGTATGTATATCCACTAAATGTTTAATTCTAATTAGTTAAGGAAAATAGCAAGATTATTTTTAAAACGCATTATTTTTTTGGTTAAATTTACAAACAAGTCGTTTTTTACAATTGCTTTCAATAAACAACAATTCACAAAAGTAAGTAAATATATACTAAGGTTTCAACTTTTTGCATGTAACAATATAACATACGACTATCTCCCAAGGTAAAATCAATTAGGACTTAATTAGGAAATAATTAAGAATTTATTTCCTAAAAAAGAATTTGATCGTAAAAAATGCGGGACATAACGCTACAAAGTTTTACTACAATGCGATAACGTAATCGAAAACAATAAATACTGTGCGCTAAAGAGCGCTACTAAGTGGGACATCACGAACAAGTATTCATTACTACCTTACAAACCTGCATTTGGGAAAAGAAAGTCCCCTTCTTGTTGAGTAGCTGACCCGGCAAACGTTGTTTTGCCATATTTTCATATTTGCTAGATAAATAACGTGAGTGAAGTTAAATTTTAAAATTTAACTTTCCAAAATACAAACCCAAATAGTTAACAGAGCTATGTTAAGCACTTAACAGGGGTACTGTTAATGGTACAAAATTTAGCTATCACTTTAAAACCGATATTTATATACTAAAATCAGCTTAAAAAAAAATAAGAAAATTTCTGCTATATACCACATATATCCCAGATTCAAAATATTAACAAATGTTTGAAAAGATTTTTTTTTACGTCTAATATGTCGAAAAAACCAAAAAGAAAATTTTTAATGATCTTTATGCACTTTTGTACTTTTCTCGAAAATCGCAGGAGATCGGCAAATAAAATTTATTGGGTATCATTTCAGAACGGACTTGAATGAATATCCAATGGTCTAAAGTGTTAATAGTTTGTTTTTTTTTCGGTATTATTAAGAAATTTAATTTTTAAATTTTAAAAAGGTCTTTAGTCCTTTTCTCGAAAATCTTGAGAGATAGCCGGATAAAATTTATTGGATATCATTTCAGAACGGATCTGAATAAATACCTAATGGTCAAAAGTGTTAACAGTTTGATTTTTCGGAATTATTAAGAAATTTGATTTTTAAATTTTAAAAAGGACTTTAGTCCTTTTCTCGAAAATCTTAGGAGATGGGCGGATAAAATTTATTAGATATCATTTCAGAACGAACCTGAATAAAAATCCAATGGTCAAAAGTATTAACAGTTTGTTTTTTCGGAATTATTAAGAAATCTCTCGAAAATCTTAGAGGATGGGCTAATAAAATTTATTGGATATCATTTCAGAACGGACTTGAACAAATATCCAATGGTCAAAAGTGTTAACAGTTTGTTTTTTTTTTTGGAAGTATTAATAAATTTGATTCTTAAATTTTAAAAAGGACTTTAGTACTTACTTACTTACTTAAATGGCCTGTAATTACAACCTGTTTAGGTCAAAGGCCGAGCATATTTTAGAATTCCAAGCACCTCTATCTTGTGCACATATTCTCCAATTTCGTATACCAAGTTTCAAAAGATTTTCTTTTACTTGGTCTTTCCATCGAAGTTTTGGACGCCCTCTTCTACGCGTTCCCTCTAGATCATTATCGAAGACTTTTCTTGCCGGAGTATTTTCATCCATTCGCACAACATGTCCTAGCCAACGCAGACGCTGTTGCTTAATGCGTTTTACTATGTCTATGTCAGCGTATAACTCATACAGCTCATGGTTCATTCTATGTCTATACTCATTGTTGACGCAGACTGGTCCAAAGATTCTTCGTAGAATTTTCCTCTCAAATACTCCAAGGATAGCTTCATCTGTCTGTGCAAGTGCACATGATTCAGCACCATACAATAACACGGGTAGTATGAGCGTTTTATAGAGCGTGATTTTAGTTCTTACAGAGAGGACTTTATTTCTTAGCTGTTTGCTTAGTCCAAAATAGCATCGATTGGCAAGTATGATTCTACGTTTGATTTCGAAGCTTATATCGTTGTTGATGTTCACAGCGGTACCAAGGTATACAAATTCTTTTACAACCTCGAAGCTATAGTTCTCAACGGACACATGTGATCCGATTCTAGTGGTCTATCTGCCTGTAGAAACCATCAGTTTTATTTTTGATTCATTTACAGCTAGACCCATTTTGTTTGATTCCTTCTCGATATTGGAAAAGGCGGCAGTTACCTCGCGTAGAGTGCGTCCTATAATATCAATGTCATCGGCAAACGCGAGTAGCATATGTTTTCTATTGAAAATTGTTCCTGTTGTATTAACCGCTGCATCTCGCAAGATTTTCTCTAACACAATATTGAAGAGGTCACAAGATAAACTGTCACCTTGCCTTACCTATCTTAACAGATGATGTTGTATTAGTTAGTGTCATCCTGCATAACTTTATTAGCTTCGTAGGGATGCCGAACTCAGACATTGCTTCAATCACCTTCTTCCGTGTCGGGCTGTCAAAAGCAGCTTTGTAGTCAACAAAGAAATGATACGTATCGATTTGTTTCTCCTGGGTCTTCTCTAGGATTTGGCGTAGAGTAAAGATCTGGTCAGTGGTTGATTTACCTGGTCTAAAGCCACATTGGTATGTCCCAATTATTTCGTTTACTTTAGGCTTTAGCCTTTCACACAGTATGGTCGATAAAGTCTTATATGCAATTGAGAGGAGGCTTATCCCTCTATAATTTGCACATACAGTTTTATCTCCTTTTTTGTAGACTGGACAAAGGACACTGAGATTCCAATCGTCCGGCATGCGTTCTTCTGATCATATGTATTCTATGAGCCGGGACATATACTTTATTAGCTCATCAACTCCAGCCTTAAAAAGCTCTGCTGGCAAACCATCGGCACCAGCAGCTTTATTATTTTTTAATCGCGCTATTGCAGTCCTAATCTCGTTCAGGTTGGGTGGTGGACATATAACGCCGTCATCGTTGATTTGTTCAGGCGTGTCATCTTGGTCGCTTTCATTTGCAACCAACAATTTGCAAAAGTGCTCCTTCCACAGTTTCAATACGCTTTCTGTATCTGTGACAAGATTTCCTTGGTCGTCCTTACAGGAAAGGATACAGTTGCTATAACCATCCGTCTGATGCTTAATTTTTTGGTAAAATTTACGGATTTCATTTTGTGTCCTATACAACTCAATTTCCTCAAACACACGTCTCTCTATATCTTTCTTTTTTTTGCGGAATAGTCGTTTTTCTTCCCTCTTTTTCTCTCGATATCTTTCTAAACATCCACGAGTAGCTGCTGACTGCAGAGTTGCCCTGTAGGCCGCATTTTTCTCAGGCGTGGCGTTGCGGCACTCCTCGTCGTACCAAGAGTTTTTAGCATGAGGGCTTTGGTACTCTATTGCCGATTTTGCAGCAGACTTCATGGAGTTAGCAATATGTTGCCATAGCGTGTAGATATCGTTTGAGTCAGAGTTATTCTCTCTTAGCAATTGAGTTGTCCGTTTGGTGTAATCAGTGGCAATTTGCTGAGATTTTAATTTCTTCACGTCATACTTCTTTTGCGCTTCTGCCTGTACGCTCCTCGACACACTTAGACGTGTTCTCACCTTGGATACAACAAGGTAGTGATCGGAGTCTATGTTAGCTCCTCGCATGGAACGCACATCTAACACACTTGATGAGTGTCTTCCATCAACTAAAATATGGTCTATTTCATTTTTCGTTAGTTGATCAGGAGACACCCATGTAGACTTGTGTATATTAAGGTGTGGAAATCTGGTGCTGCTCACGACCATATTGCGAGCAGCCGCAAAGGAGATTAATCTCATACCATTGTCAGTGGTTACGCTGTGTAAACTAAATTTACCAACAGTAGGCTCAAAACAACATTCATGCCCTAACTTTGCGTTAAAATCACCCAGTATTATCTTAACGTCGTGATTAGGGCAGCTATCGTAAACTTCCTCAAGTTGTTCATAAAAGGCTTCCTTTACATCATCATCTTTCTCCTCTGTTGGAGCATGAGCACAAATCAAACTCAGATGGAAGTACTTAGCCTTGACGCGTATTGTCGCTAGTCTTTCGCTTACTGGCGTGAACTGGAAACAAGATTTTGCAATCTTTTATTAACCATAAAACCGCAACCAAACTCGTGCTTACTCTCATGGCAGCTGTAATACAGGTCACCTTTTGATGTTTTGGCGACACCGTTGCCGTTCCATCTTATTTCCTGGAGAGCAGTCACATCACATTTATATTCATCGAGAACATCCATCAACTGGACCAGAGCACCTCCTCTGTAGAGGGTTCGGATGTTCCAGGTGCTGATCCTTAAATCATGGTCCTTTTCATAGTCGTCAACATTTGGAGGGGCCGTTTTTATTCTTATTTTTTGCTTTTTCATAGTAAGTTTTTTCAAGGAGTGGGTTACTAGCCCGACGTCCTTGACCCATGTTTTTATCGTTCTTATGGGAGAACACGCGGCACTTGTTTGCTCACTGCTTTAACGGCTGTTAAAGTAGCTACCCAGATGACACCACTAGGAGGTAAGTGTCCACAATTGAGATGAAGGATAGACCAAGATTAGCCTGGGTTTACCAAGTTAAACCGATCAGAACCGTTACATGGTATCCAACATCCCCTACGTCATCCTTTTCTCAAAAATCTTAGGAGATGGGCTGATAAAATTTATTGGATATCATTTCAGAACAAACCTGAATAAATAGCCAATGGTCAAAAGTGTTAACAATTTCTTTTTTTTTCGGAATTATTAAGAAATTTGATTTTTAAATTTTAAAAAGGACTTTAGTCCTTTTCTCGAAAATCTTAGGAGATGGCTCACAAAATTTATTGGATATCATTTCAGAACTGAACTGAATAAATATTCAATGCTCGAAAGTGTTAACAGTTTGTTTTTTTCGGAATTATTAAGAAATTTGATTTTTAAATTTTAAAACTGACTTTTGTCCTTTTCTCAAAAATCTTAGTAAATGGGCGGAAATAATTTATTGGATATCATTTCAGAACGAACCCGAATAAATTTTCAATGGTCAAAACTGTTTTAACTGGAATTATGAAGAACTCTATAGAAAATCTTAGGGGATGGGCTAATAAAATTTTTTGGATATCATTTCAGAACGGACTTGAAGAAATATCCAATGGTCAAAAATGTTAACAGTTTGTTTTTTTTTTCGGAATTATTAAGAAATTTGATTTTTATATGTTAAAAAGGACTTTATTCTTTTTCTCAAAAATCTTAGAAGATGGACGGATAAAATTTATTGGATATCAAGTCAAAAGTTAGTCAAAAGTTAAATTTTCAAAATTTTCCGTGTTTATGGAAATTTTTCAAAATTTCCCGTTTTCATGGGAAATTTTCAAAATTTAATTTTTTTGTAGAAAGTTTTCATAATTTTCCGTTTTTATGGAAAATTTTCAAAATTTCACATTTTTATGGGAAATTTTTAAAATTTCACATTTTTATAGGAAATTTTTAAAATTTCACATTTTTATAGGAAATTTTTAAAATTTCACATTTTTATGAGAAATTTTCAAAATTTCCCATTTTACTGGAAATTTTCAAAATTTCCCATTTTTACTGGAAATTTTCAAAATTTCCCATTTTTACAGAAAATTTGTAAAATTTCCCATTTTAATAACAAAATTTTCAAAATTTCCACTTTTTACAAGAAATTTTCAAAAATCAAATTTTTATGGGAAATTTTCAAATATTAAAAAATTTCCCTGTTTTATGGAAAGTTTTCAAAATTTTCGTTTTTATGGGAAATTTTCAAAATTTACTATTCTTATGGAAAATTTTCAAAATTTCCCATTTTTGTGGAACTTTTTCAAAATTACTATGAAAAAGCAAAAAAGAATTAAAACGGCCCCCCTAATTTGACGACTATGGCAAGCGGAAAAAGGACCATGATTTAAGGATCAGCACATGGAACATTCGAACCCTCTACAGAGGAGGTGCTTTGACCCAGTTGATGGATGTCCTCGAGGAATATAAATGCGATCTAACTGCTGTCCAGGAAGTAAGATGGAATGGCAACGGCGTCGCCAAGACACCAAAAGGTGACCTATATTACAGCTGCCATCAGAGTAGGCATGAATTTGGTTGCGGATTCATAGTCAGCAAAAAAATGCGAAACCTAGTCTCCAGATTCACCCCAGTTAACGAAAGATTAGCAACAATACGTGTAAAAGCTAAATACTTCTATTTGAGTTTAATTGGTGCTCACGCTCCCACAGAGGATAAAGATGAAGACTTAAAAGAAGCCTTTTATGAGCAACTCGAGGAAGTATATGATAGCTGCCCTAATCATGACGTAAAAATAATACTGGGTGATTTTAACGCAAAGATTGGACAGGAAAGTTGTTTTGAGCCCACTATCGGTAAATTCAGCCTCCATAACGAAACATCTGACAATGGTATAAGGTTGGTCTCTTTTGCGGCTGCTCGAAATATGGTAGTGAGTAGCACCAGATTTCAACACCGTAGAATACACAAAGCTACGTGGGTGTCTCCCGATCAAATGACAAAAAATCAAATAGACCATATTGTAGTTGACGGCAGGCACTCATCAAGCGTATTGGATGTGCGTACAATTCGGGGAGCCAATATGGACTCCGATCACTATCTCGTTGCAGCCAAGGTGAGAATACGCCTGAGTGTGTCGCGAAACATGCAGACAGAATCCCAAAGGAAATTTAACACCACCAAGCTAAAATCCCATAAAATTGCCACAGATTACTCGCGACGAATAGCTCAATTACTCGGAGAAAATATTTCAACTCCCAACGACATCAGCGCTCTATGGCAACATATTGCCAGCTCTATGAAAACTGCTGCAAAAACTGTATTGGGGTTTCAGAACCCTCTTCCAAAAAACTCTCGGTATGACGAGGAGTGCCGCGATGCCACTGCGGCGAAAAATGCAGCCTACAAGGCAACCCTGCAGTCAGTAGTTACTCGTCGAACTTTAGAAAGATATAGAGAAAGAAAGAGGGAAGAGAAACGCCTATTCCGAAGAAAAAAGAGAGAAATGGAAAGACGTGTGTTCGAGGAGATTGAGTTATATAAGAGTCGTAATGAAGTGCGTAAATTTTATCAAAAAGTTAAACACCAAACGGATGGCTTTAGCAATTGTATTCTCTCCTGCAAAGACGACCAAGGAAACCTGGTAACGGATGCTGAAACCGTACTTAAACTGTGGAAGGAGCACTTTTTCAAATTGTTGGTATCAAATGAAAGCGACCAAGATGACACGCCTAAACAAATCAATGATGATGGCGTTATATGTCCACCACCAAACCAAAATGAGATTAGAATCGCTATAAATCGACTAAAAAATAACAAAGCTGCGGGTGCCGATGGTCTTCCTGCTAAGCTTTTTAAGGCCGGAGGAGATGAGTTGATAAGGCTTATGTCCCAACTTATAGAAGCAATATGGTCAGAAGAATACATGCCAGACGATTGGAATCTTGCATATAAGATTCTATCGACCATACTGTGCGAAAGGCTTAAGCCCAAAATTAACGAAATAATTGGGACGTACCAATGTGGCTTTAGACCAGGTAAATCAACCACTGACCAGATCTTTACTCTACGTCAGATCCTGGAGAAGACCCAAGAGAAACAAATTGACACGTATCATCTCTTTGTTGACTACAAAGCAGCTTTTGACAGCCCGATACGGAAGAAGATGTTTGAAGCAATGTCTGAGTTCGGCATCCCCACCAGGGCTGCCAGATACTTTTTGGTCACCATCCCCAAATTTTGAAATTTTTAGACCCAAAAATCCCCAATTCATGAAAAAGCGTTTTTGCTTACTGTTTTTTATTCAAATAAATGAAGAGATCTATTTATTAACATAAAAAAATAGTTTTGTATGCTTGCAATAAATATAATATATATTTAAATAATAAAATATTAGAAATCTAGTATTTCATAAATTTCAGAATCATGAAATTCTTGACAACTAGATGAGTTAAAAACTATACATTAGTTAACTTCCATACCAGTCAGGTTTGGCTCATAAAGTCTTTAGTTTGTATAAGAAAAAGTTGACGAAATTTATTGTGATAATAAATCTAAACGTACTTCCAAGTTTACGAAAATTTTGAAAATTTGTATGAAATTTAAGTAAAATGAACTGATGATATAGTGATGTGTACCGACAATATCTTGAAATTTTTACAAACTTTTGGCCAAAATTGAATTAAGTTTGACGGCATTTTTTCGAATGTGGTATTCCAATTTGTAAAAGGGAGTTAATTCCATTAAGATTCGTAGACACCAATTGGAATTATTCTCGTCCATTATTAACTACATTGAATTTTGGTTTAGATATAGGGTTTACATTTTTGCATGTCAAAGTATTTGTTTCTTGAAAATATTAAGTTTTCAGGCAAACGTAATACAATCTCATTTAGTTATTTTTTTAAATAATTTAAACAATTAGTTTGGTAGTTTTTCTTCGAAATCTGACACATAATCGGATGCAACATGAAACGAGTCCTCATCATTTTTTTATAAAATATTTTCCCCAAAAAATCCCCAACAAATTTGAGTGAGACCCCAACAAAATCCCCAAGCCCCAAACCAAATTTGTTCGCCTTTTTGAAGATTGAATATCCCCAACTTTGGGGCCAAAACCCCAAATCTGGCAGCCCTGATCCCCACGAAGCTAATAAAGTTATGCAGGATGACACTAACTAATACAATATCATCTGTTAAGATAGGTAATAACCTATCGGAGTCTTTCATGACTAAACGGTGTTTCAGACAAGGTGATAGTGATCTCTTCAATAGAGAGAAAATTTTACGAGATGCAGCAGTTAATATAAGTGGTACAATCTTCAATAGAAAACATATGCTACTCGCGTATGCCGATGATATTATGATATTATTGATATTATGGGGCGCACTTTACGCGAGGTAACTGCCGCCTTTTCCAATATCGAGAAGGAATCAAACAGGTCTAGCTGTAAATGAATCAAAAACAAAACTGATGGTTTCTTCAGGCAGACAGACCACTAGAATTGGATCACATGTGCCCGTAGAAAACTATAGCTTCGAAGTTGTAAAAGAATTTGTATACCTTAGTACCGCTGTGAACATCAACAACGATATAAGCTTTGAAATTAAACGTAGAATAATACTTGCCAATCGATGCTATTTTGGACTAAGCAAACAGCTAAGAAATAAAGTCCTCTCTGTAAGAACTAAAATCACGCTCTATAAAACGCTCATACTACCCGTGTTATTGTATGGTGCTGAATCATGGGCACTTGCACACACAGATGAAGCTATCCTTGGAGTATTTGAGAGGAAAATTCTACGAAGAATCTTTGGACCAGTCTGCGTCAACAATGAGTATAGACATCGAATGAGTCATGAGCTGTATGAGTTATACGCTGACATAGACATAGTAAAACGCATTAAGCAACAGCGGCTACGCTGGCTAGGACATGTTGTGCGAATGGATGTAAATACTCCGGCAAGAAAAGTGTTTGATAATGATCCTAAGGGTACTCATAGAAGAGGTCGCCCAAAACTTCGATGGAAAGACCAAGTAGAAGAAAATCTTTCAAAACTTGGCATAAGAAATTGGAGAATATGCGCACAAGATAGAAGTGCATGGAATTCTAAAATATGCTCGGCCTTTGACCTAAACAGGTTGTTACAATAGGCCATTTAAGTATGTAAGTAATGGGAAATTTTCAAAATTTCTTATTTTGATGGGAAATTTTCGAAATTTTACATTTTTATGGTCCGTTCTGAAGTGATATCCAATAAATTTTAGCCGCCCATCTCCTAAGATTTTCGAAAAAAGGACTAAAGAGCTTTTTAAAATTTAAAAATTAAATTTCTGAATAATTCCCAAAAAAAAAAACAAACTGTTAATACTTTTGACCATTGGATATTTATTCAAGTCCGTTCTGAAATGACATCCAATAAATTTTATCCGCTCATCTCTTTAGAAAAGAAAAGGACTAAAGTCCTTTTTAAAATTTAAAAATCAAATTTCTTAATAATTGCGAAAAAAAAACAAACTGTTTACACTTTTGACAATTAGATATTTATTGAGGTCCGTTCCGAACTGATATCCAATAAATTTTATCCGCCCATCTTCAAAGATTTTCGAGAAAAGGACTAATGTCCTTTTTAGAATTTAAAAATCAAATTTCTTAATAATTCCGAAAAAAAACCAACTGTTAACACTTTTGACCATTGGAAAATTTTTCAGGTTCGTTCTGAAATGATATCCAATAAATTTTATCAGCCCATCTCCTAAGATGTTTGAGAATAGGACTAAAGTCGTTTTTAAAATTTAAAAATTGGATATTTATTCAAGTCCGTTCTGAAATGATATCTTATAAATTTTATGCGCCCATCTCCTAAGATTTTCGAGAAAAGGACTAAAGTCCTTTTTAAAATTTAAGTAATTCCGAAAAAACAAACTGTTAACACTTTTGACCATTGGATATTTATTCAAGTCCGTTCTGAAATTATATCCAATAAATTGTATCCGCCCATCTCCTAGGATTTTCGGGAAAAGGACAAAAGTGCATAAAGACCATTAAAAATGTTCTTTTTGGTTTTTTCGACATATTAGACGTAAAAAAATCTTCTCAGACATTTCTAAATATTTTGAATCTGGGATGGTATGTAGCAGTATTTTTTTATACCCTTCACCAATAGGTGAAAGGGTATTATAAGTTTGTGATTCCGTTTGTAATTTTTTTATTAGTGATCGTAGACCGATCGACTCAGAATCGGGAGGAGAATCGATTAAGCGATGTCCGTCTGTCTGTCTATCTGTTGAAATCAAGTTTACATGAATTATATATCAGAAATCAAGTTTACATGAATTATATATCAGATTTTAGGAAATTCTCCCGCAACGAACGCTATTAAATTTCATTAAAATCGGTTTATAAACACCGAAAATATCGAAAAAATACCAAAAATTAGATGAAAATTTTAAAATTTTTGATTGAAACACACTTTTAAATAACAAGAGAAAAAGAATACTCCTGGTGTACATGTGATAATATATTATATATCAGATTGTAGGAAATGGTTGCCCAAAGCACTCTGTAAAATGTTATCAAAATCGGTCCATAAACCACTGAGATTTCTAGTCATAACTTTTTAAAATTCGAGTCGTACCCACCCTAATCAAATCGAGTAAAAATCCATCTTTTAGAAGTTATGAGTATAAATTGACGTGGTAGTAAAAAACTATCAAAGAGAGAAATGTAGCCCTTACAGAGCCGAGAACACCGATATATAAAATGTTATGATCGGACTTAAAATGACGACACAGTGAACAAAATACTAAAAGGGCGGTATTTGTAGGCGTGGTGAAAAAATAAAAAAAATATTTTTTGGAATTGTTTTGACATTATCTTTAATCCTAGGGGGTGACTGACATAACTTTTTTTTGTATGGAAGGCGAACCGCTCTAGTGTATACCCTATAATTCTAAGGCTTGTATACATTGACAATCATTGTTAAGGCTTTGACCTATAACAGTCCGCTAACTTCAGAGTTTTACATAACTAATCAAGAACTTTTACTATTTAGTTGGATAATTCATACGAATTAAAGTACACAACCCTCACTGGGCACTGTGTTTTTGGGTTGCATGTCAGAATACTTAATCTTCATCAAATCGATGTGCTCTTGCAAATATAAGGGCATCTACATCTGGTCAGAAACTATATAATTATCAATATATTCTTACGATTTTGTACTTTACTTTTAGAACACCATTGGTGAAGGGTATCAAAGATTCGGCAAAGCCGAATACACCACTCTTACTTGTTATTTTTTCAAACTGATTTTAGTATATAAATATTGGTTTTAAAGTAATAGCTAAATTTTTTAAAATTAACAGTACTTCTGTTAAGTGCTTAAAATAGCTCTGTTAACTATTTGGGTTTGTGGCTTGAAAGTTCAATTTTAAAATTTAACTTCACACACATATTTGAAATTGAGTATTAATTTTTTGGTTAAGCAAATTTTAAGATTTTTATGCGAAAATACATGGCAATAATAATAAAACAATGTATGGAAAATCGTAAGTTCGCGACAGTACGTGCTCGACCGGAACAATTAAGCAAAAACCATTAGAGATATTTTATTGTCTAAGTACAGGATAGAGCCATACATTAATACACTTTTAAAGTAAATTAGTCACTCTTGAATGCTCCGTTCCATTTCGCAGATTTTTCTGTTTCAATCTGTTAGCAAAAGTTGACTTCTATTTTGCATACGTTTGGAACCACATGTTTTTAACTATTACTATGAAAACCTTAACTCGATTAAATTCATCTTTTACACTAAGCATAAAGTTTTGTTTTCTATATTTGTTGTACATCAGAAGAGTACGAACGTACGTTCGGGATCCCAGGAAATGTAATTATACAGGTCCGTCATATATAAATACAAACTTTATTTACAATGTTCTAAAGTCAGACCACTGATTTAAGATATACGAGCATAAAGTATCTCCGTCTGTTGAAGTCAGATTTGTGAAGCTTATAAGAAATACACTGACATGAATTTTAGGACGTACTCCCGCAATATACACTAAATTTTATTTAAATCGGTCTATAAACACCTGAGATATTTCTTAAAAATCAAATGAAGTTTTCTCAAAAATTTTAAATTCGGCAATTTTCAATACATCGATTTTACTATTTTAGCTATATCTTAGGTATTTATAGACCAATATTCATGAAAATTAATAGCGTTCTTTCGGTAGCGAACGTACAATTATGCGGTTTATTTTAAATACATTAAATAAAAAAAATATTTTGATTTGTCACTTTATTTTTCAATTATGTTTTTTTTACTTCTCCTGCATACAAATGTAAAATGTAATTACGCACGTTTGTTTTTAATAATTTACATTGTTTTAATTAGTAATATGTCGGTTTAGTACATCTGTATCAAAACGTTTTTGCGACTCGTGATAAGCTTTTATATCGCCATAGTAATGTTTTGGCCACATACATTCACAGCCAGATGGTACAACTCGAATCTCCGATTCCCAGCACTCATACAATCCCAATTTATTTCGCCTAACTAAATGCACGGTACGGTTTAATTGCATACAAGAGAATCCTGCTTCTGAACAAATCTAAGAATAAAAAATATCAAGAGTTAATTAAGTGAAACATAAAATCTGTGTCTTGCTACAGCTTTAAGATATAAACACAACTGGAACAACCAACGTATAAAACGTAGGACGATAAAATTGTATTCAATGTAATTTTCAATTTGTTCAAATAAAGTATAAAAAGTTATTTCAGTTTACATTACATAAAGGTATTTTATGTGTATACAATTTTTTTGTGATTATCAAATAGTTACGCGTAATAAAAAAGAAACGAATGATCACTTTCATCAGTAAGCCGTTCCTCTGCACATCGTTGTAAGCTTTTTTATAAAAACCAATGTTTTATTTCTAATGAGGAATTTTCGTTTCGAACATATGTATGTCCTTTGTCCCAGTTGTGTATACCTTCATACAATAAAATAAACCTTACTTACTTTATTTTTATCTTCATCATTAGCGTTGGTAGGAAAATAGTTATGAGCACATGACACCTCAATATAATGGTTTGGGCGATATTCAAAGTCGTTTGTTTCTAGTGTAACTGATATTCGTTTAGTGGGACATAGCGATTGATAACTTATCTAGAAAAAAATTAACAAATTTAAAATAAACAAATTTATAAGCAACTAGCATTTTAACGGTACAATTTGGATTGATGAAATTACAATTACAAAGTTTCAAAATGTACTAAAAATAATTTGTGCCCTTGTTTGCTCTCCATTTGATCCATTTCTAAAAAGTACAATACACGTATTTCTTTAAGCGTATCAAAATGCTTTTTGGAGTCAAATATCTCTAAAACTGTAAGAGATAAACTAATATAGTAAACATGTTTTTCTTAAGTTTTCAAAAATCTAAAAATCTTTCGGATCGAACTAAATTGGCAAAAGTTATACGGAACCAAAGGTTTTACATAACCGAGGTGACCAACTTGATCCACTGTAGAGCCTACTATGCTACCGATATATATGCATCCTTTAGTGTTGCTCTAAAATACTAGCTCTTCATCTACAAAAACTGCAGTGAATACTAAAAAAAAACCTTATTTGCACTACTGTGCATTAGTTGAGACTAATACTCTGTCTACATGATGGTCAGATCTTGTAAGAAAATTTCTTACAATTGTGTAAACTCGCAATTTTTAGCTGTCAACGTTGTCTGCTAAAGCATTAGCAGCACATTGTCACAACACCGCCTTACAATGAAATTGTCAGAAATCTTATTTATTTTATGGTTTTAATTTTTTAATATTAAGGATTTTGACCACTTAAAACATACGGATTTCTTCATCTTCATTTACCATGAACTAACAATAAGTAATCAAATTTAAAACCTAAAATTCTTAATTATGGAAGTCCATTTGCAACTTCATAATTCTTTGCGTGAGTAGGAAATATTGGTTTTGTTCGTTTGTAATTATTTCATATACAGTTTGTCAAGTAATTATTTGCATTAAAAAAATATTGAAAATGCAATTTAAATTTAGAAAATTAAACATCAAATCGTTTAAATTTGTTTCTTTTGTTTAACACATACCGTTAATGTAACTGTTTACTACAAAAAGTCGTAAAAATTGAAATATATACATGCATTGCAACAACAACAATAAAAACAGAAATATACCCAATTTAAAAGGTGTCAAATAAATGTTTGTTTAAAAGGGTAACCATGCAGCCCAAAGTAATATACGATATAAATTAAAACTAAAATTATTAAAACCGTTTGGAAAAAGTGGGACTCCAGCACTAGGGGCTTACCTCCTAAGTGAAAAATGATCATGGTAATCCGAAATATACCGGTAAACCTGAAATATTCATCTATAGTGGCTAGGAAAAGTATACTGCTACCAACGCAAAATATTAAAAATCTATTTAAGTTTGTTACAGGGCACTTAACTCGGCTTCCAAACTTTTGGGGATCCATCATGATAATACAACATCATTTTAGCATGACTAGAGAAAAAATGTACCCCAATACTAATTCTAAGTGAGAAATAGAAAGCATGAAGTGATTTTCAATATTTTATGTTGAAAGAAGTAGATTTTTCCTAGCCACTGTAGATGAACACCTCGGTTTTACCTGTATATTTTGAATTGCTCCTTGGGATACACTTAGCCCATGACCATTTTTCACTATAATTTTACTTTAAATTTGTATTGTTTTATATTTTGGACTGCATTGTTAATCTTTTAATTCCAACATTCCATCACTTTTAGCACGGGATATGATGTCCTAACTATACGGGAGAATATTTTAGCGATTTCCCTTTTTCGGCCGTTTTGTCATTTTATGGTATTATGGTAATTTATACACGACTTAACATTTGGACCAACAAATAGTTAATTATTAAATTATTTTGGTGTGCTTCTAAGGTAAAGCTTTTTTAAGAATAGTTTTAAGACCATTCCTGGTCAACTTTGTTTTTAGACAAATCCTTTGAGTTCTCAGCTTATAAAGGGATTTTTGACAAACTTTTGATGCAAAACGGTTATAAATGACTTCGCTTTCATACCTTATGTGATTTGGTCTCAGTTTACTATCTAAAACCTTTAAAAGCAATTTATATTTTTTTGCACGCTTTTCAAAATCTTCATAAAATTTTAGCAAAAAATGATTTTTTGATGCGCTTTTGCTTTTAGATGTTAAATGGCAAAAACTCGGTTTACGCGGTAGTTTAGAATTTTCATACATATTTGCGAGTGTTCTTCACGAAAAACCGGTATTTTACTTTCAAGTTTTCATCATTTACACCTGTCGCATGTTATACCCATATGAAGCACATTTTGAGAGGTGGCCGAAAAAAATTAAAAAGTGCTTCAAATTTTACGTAGTATTAGAAGTGACGAAATTAAAATTAAGAGGGCAATGGATTCATCCCATAAGTATGGTGTCTATTTCATAAAACAACAACTTGGGTCCAAATGAAACGAAAGAAGAAGAAGACGAAACATAAAAAAATAAAAAAACTAAGCATTCACGTTTTTTTCGATTTTTTTACATTTTGAAATTTGCATGCCGATTACCCTAACAAGTGTCAAGTCAAGTTTGGCTTTACGAAAATTTTGAAAATTTGTATGAAATTTAAGGAAAATGAAAACTGATGAAGAAAATGTTTGTGTGTGAATGCAGGTTCAAAAGAAATTTAAAGAAAAACTGATCAAGAAAACCTGATTCGCGTGAAACGGGACTTACTAAGATTTTGTATTCAATATACCTGAAGTCTTGGGAGTTCAAATTTATAATTAGATTTTCCGAACACCTAAGATTACAAAAATTATTTGAGTTGAAAGTCGGTTTCATACACCCAGAGAAAAAATAACATAAAATTAATAAAAACCACTTTAGATGAAGTGTTGGCATCACTGTTTTGGACGGACGTGTTTGTTTATATCGTGAAGTTTTAAGTGTTTAAAAAAGTGTTTTGCTATTATCATAAAAACTTTAAATCATATAAATCTTTTATAATTTATGCACATTCTCCGTGGCATTGAATGCAGTTTCATAACATCAATAGTTTGCCAGTTTTATTTATCAAAAACATTTGTTTTTACTTTCGTTTGATGACAACAACAATTTCTGTGTTTTTGTGTTTTCTCTCCGAAGTTTCTTCCCTCCAATTGTGGTAACAGCTGATCATAAATAATCAGTACTATTTTTCTCCAACTGAGATTATTTTGTCAGAATCTTAGCAGCGCCATCTATTGTGAAGTAGTAAAGTTATTATTCACTGCTACCCAACAAACAATTTTGTTAAAATTTGTATGTATTCAATTTTTCCTATTATTTTATTTATTGTAATTACTCCGAAACAATGGATTGTTTAAAATCTGATTGTACCGCTTCAGCTAATGATCGCATGGTCTGCTGTTGGTTGTGCATGGGAAACTATCATTTAAAATGTAGTGGACTAAAAGCACGTGACGCAGATTCTTTAGCTGATCCGAACAAATCTATGCAATGGACTTGTCCTCGGTGCAAACCGATTAATATTGAGTTTTATAAATTCTTTAAAAGTTTTAAAAATGAATATGATCAGTTAATTACTGATTTCAAATGTGTTCAGAACAAGTTAACCATTTTTGGCGAATTGTTCTCGAAGTTTCCAAACTTGGACTCATTCGCAAGCATGCAGCAAAATTCTTCGCCTAAAAGAAAAAAAATAATTCCTGAACATTCTTTAATCCAAAAGAATGTTCCTTCTAATTCAACTTCGGTTCCTACTTACTCCGAGATTATCTCTGAAACCAACGTCAGTTTTCCGTTATCTAACAACAATAACAATAATAATATTTTGCCATTACCAATGAATTCTGGATCCAACATTACATCACTGGTATCTGATATAACTCCTGTGTTGTCCAAAAATGTTTCTTTCAGTACTTCGTCACAACAAATTAATTCTGTTTCCAATATTTCACCGCAGATATTCAATAATACTTCAGAATCCGAACTTCGTATTATTCCTCCGAGAAAAACAATATTTGCTACCCGCTTTCACTGTGATACAACTGTCGATCAAATTAAAAACCACATATTTTCTAAATTTCATAATAATCATCCTGATATTAATGTTTTTAAAATAAACTCGAGAAGCAGAGCATCATTCAAAATAATTGTTCCTTGTGAGTATTTTGAACAATTTGTTGATTCCAACTTTTGGCCGAAATATACTTTAGTCCGTGAATTTGTTTACAGAGAGGTGAACTTAGCACATTTCCAAACTCCAGCTACAAGTAATCCTTCAAGTTCACAAAATTCAAAAAACTAACTGCTGCATCCTCCTTCAATATTATCTATCAGAATGTTAATGGGATAAATTCGAAATTAAATGATATCTTCCTTAAAAGCGTTGATACTGAGTTTCACATTGCCGCCTTAACTGAAACATGGTTGAGTAAAAATACACATAATAGTGAAATTATGTGTGATAAATTCGAAATTTTTAGACGTGATCGACTTGGCAAAAAGGGTGGAGGTGTTTTAATAGCAGTATCTACTCTTTATCCTGCCTATGAGATATCAATTGAAAATTCCCAGAATTTAGAAATAATTGCAGTAGTAGTACATATTCTAAGTACTTCATTGTTTATAGTCTGCTCATATATACCTCCTAGTTCCGATCAGCAAATATATCAAATGCATGCATTAGTAATAAAATCTATTGTAGATAAACTTAAACCAAGTGACTATATAATGGTTTTAGGTGATTTCAACATACCTTCAGCTTCGTGGATTTCTTTAAAGGATACTGAATTTTTAACCTCGATTACTCCAAATGATTGGGCATCTGACTTTTTTATGTCTATAGCAGACATGGGTATTTTTCAAATTAATAAAATTGAAAATGTCAATCAAAGAATTTTGGATCTAATTTTTGTGAATAATCCTTCTCTATTTGACGTAAGCCGAACCACGCCATTAACTTCTCCTGAAGATCGTCACCATCCAACTATCTTGATATCTACACCATTTCCTCAAAAAACAGTTATTAAAAACTCATCCGAGGTATTGTGTTTTAAAAAAACAAATTATCATCAGTTAAACCTTATGTTATCCAACATTAATTGGTCGGAAATTTTGGCATGTAATATTGATGGAAGCAATTACAATGATGTCATTGATATATTTCATTCAGTGGTATTAAGGTGTATATCTGCAAATACTCCTGTTACTAAAAAGTATATTGATAATCGACCACCATGGTTTTCTTCAAGACTTTCATGGTTAAAAAATCGCAGAAACAGGCTTCATAAGAAATTTAAAAAAAGCAATAGCTCTTTTGATCGGAGTCTTTACCTTATAGCTGGATCTCTTTTCAATTTGGAAAATAAAAAGTGTTACTCATCGTATTTGAATAAAACGAAATTAAATATTAAAAATAATCCGAAAGCCTTCTACAAATTTGTCAATTCTAAACGCAAAATCTCATCTTATCCAACAATTATGAGATTCAATGGAACTACTTATTCTAACAATGTTGATATAGCAAACACATTTGCAGATTTCTTTTCCTCTACTTTTTCTTCATTAAAATACAATAATGCGTGGTATCCTTATGCAATTTCGTCCACTTCATCAGTCAATATCACATCCGTTGATATTTCAAATGTCCTAAAAAGCCTAAAAAACATAAAAAACTCATATATTCCAGGACCAGATGGCATCCCCAGCTGTATTTTAAAAAATTGTGCTGAATGTTTGGCCTCTCCAATTACATACCTATATAATTGCTCTCTAAAGTTTGGACTGTTCCCTGACTGTTGGAAGCAATCTTATATTATTCCGCTTCATAAATCCGGTAGCCGCAATGATGCTACAAATTACAGAGCTATAGCAAACCTTAATGCAATTCCTAATCTCTTTGAGAAGATCATAACAGAAATCTTATTCTTCAAAGTTTCATCAATCCTGTCTCCAAATCAACATGGTTTTTGTCAAGGTAGATCTACGTCTACAAATCTTATGGAACTGACGTCGTACATCAACTCCAGCTTTTGTAAAAGGTTTCAAACTGACGTTATCTATACGGATTTCAGTAAAGCTTTTGACAAAGTTAATCATGACTTATTAATTGCTAAGCTTGAATTAATTGGATTTTGCGGCTCATTCCTAAATTGGATTAGTTCTTATCTAATAAATCGTAAGCAGTGTGTTGTATTTAATGACTCTAAATCCAAATATTTTAATGTTACTTCCGGTGTCCCTCAAGGAAGCCATCTTGGACCATTATTATTCCTTTTATTCATAAATGATCTTCCAATATCTATGAAGTATAGCAATGTTCTGATGTATGCAGATGATGTGAAAATTTTCCTAAGTCTGTCCAAGTTTGAAGATGTCCTTTATCTTCAAGCTGACTTAAATAGTTTTTACGAATAGTGCAAAGTGAATCTAATGGAATTAAACTTGAAGAAATGTAAATCCATGTCCTTCTCTAGATTCTTACCAGTCTTGAATGATTACTTCATTAACGGAAATAAATTAAACTCTGTAGACACATTTTTAGATCTAGGTGTCCTGTTCGACAGAAAGCTAAATTTCAATTCCCATGTTTTAATGACCGTAAATAAAGCGAATGGTGTTCTCTGTTTCATAAAACGATGGGCAAAGGACTTTAGTGATCCATATGTAACAAAATGCTTATATACATCTTTAGTGAGGCCTATACTTGAATACGCATCAGTAATTTGGGATCCGCAATATAATATTTACATTGATAAATTAGAATCCGTTCAAAAACAGTTTCTCATTTTCTGCCTTCGTAGTTTAAATTGGAATCTTAATGTTAATCTTCCTCCGTACCGCAGTCGTTTAGCTCTCATCAACTTACCAACACTTGTAAGCCGAAGAATTGTTTCTAATATTTCATTTTTCCTAAACTTATTTCAAGGTAAAATTGACTCCATCTATTTACAATCCTTGATTCAGATTAATGTTCCCAACAGACGTCTTAGATCTTATGAACCTGTCCATTTAAATTTTCAAAGATCAAACTACGCGGATTTTGATCCTTTCCGAAGAATATGTTCTGAAGTGAATTCATTTTATAATTTTATCGACTTCTCAAACAGGGTAGAAGAATCTAAAAAAAATCTTCTTCTACTCCTAAATTCAAATAATCTTAGTTAAGAATATTTATGTAATAATAAAAATATGTTTATATATGTATACTTTTACTTAATGTATTAAAAATGTCTAAGCTGTAATTAATTTAGCTTAAATAAATAAATAAATAAATAAATAAGTAATTAATAAAAAACATTAACGATAATCTAGCAATGCCGATTTCTTTTTATTTTAATGTTAAACCATATTAATTTGAAGTTTTTCTATTTTAATAATATCTATGTTGAAACAATATAGATATAATAATTTTTAAAGTTTAAATAAAATTGAAATTAATTTAAATCGAAAATTATTGTTCTAAGGCAGTTTCGACATTGATTTAATGTCGAACCGTCACAAAATTAAGGTTGAAACTATTTTGAATCAATAACTAATTTTTATTTTAAATTTTGCAGTTTTATTAAATAAATATAGGTAGCAAGAAAATAAGTAATACAAATTTATTTATTTAATATAAAAATAACAATTCTTTCACATTTTGAAGAACTTACAAATATTTTATAACTAAGCGACATATTTTCTTCAAACGTATGTTTTACCATTGCATAGTGGATAAAATGCAGTTTTGGAAATAAATGCAAATCTCTTTGACAAGTTCAGGGAAGTGTTGAGGTCTAAGATGGATGCTTTGACAGTTTGTTTCTTTTATAATTATGTTGGTGAGCTCATCCCTATGCATAAACCTCCATTATTGCTCTTACCTTAGAAGTTTCTTCCAAAAGAGTCCGCAAATCCTTGAAAATAAAAAAATAGAATTTGTACTTAAAATTTGGGGTATAATTACTTTTTTGAGGGAACCATTGGAATTAGCTGCGTCGATTATTGGAGAGGTTGGCTCTAAAGATGAGCTATGAAGGTTATGAGGGTCTAGAGCATCTTCAATTCCAAATATTTTTTATTCCAATCAAAAAGCTTGCTTCTAAACTTTGGCGGAATGGCTTCTTTTATATCTTCTCTTTCCAAATATTGTAAATCATATGTTATCCCGGCGTCTAAAACGTTTTATATACACATATTAGCTCATCTTCTTAAAATACAAAGTTAGAATACTCACCTCTCAAGAAAGAACAAATATTGCGCAACTCAGCCTCTTCCAACCATTTAATTAGCCTTTTCGAGTCTTCCTCGTCAGCTTCTTGGCTACTTATCGCCATAGATAACACAGGGCAACAGCAAAAATATGGTTGAGTAACCACTGTATACATTTAATGTATCATGGCTACCTTAGTACAAAAATGGTCAAATTTTTAAATTCTATGGATAGTTTTTTTTAATTTTGTAAAATTGCATTTTTTTTAGACACCTTTTCACATAATTAATTACAATTCAGAAACTAATAATCGGTTATTATTCGAATAAAATCAGAAAAATTAAGATTTACATAGCCTTTGATTAGTCTATATATCGCTTTTCAATCGGATGAATAGTATCAGAGTTATAATAAAAAATTTAAGAAAAAAAAAATATTTTTTACGTAAAAATGGCAAAAATTTTTGTTTTAAAAAAATCATGAAAAATAGAAAACGGCAAAAAATGTTCAGATTCATTATTCTGTCCAAGTCCTCAAGAACATGTAATGGTCAGTGAAAATTGTAATAACTCGAAAACTGTTTAACCGATTTTAAAGACATGTAGCTTATTGGAAAAATCATTGCGTTTGCACTAAGAAACAGAATGCATTTTTTGCAAAAGGGGGAATAAATAGCTTTAATTTTGCAAAAACTATTTTTCAGATTTGGGGCCTATGCGCTACGTGTTAACGTTGTCCAATTGGACTTAAATTTTGTGGGTGGAAATTTCTCACCAAATCTCACAATAATCCGACATGCACTCCTTGAAATTGGAAAATTTATTTTTTTCATACATTTGAAAGCCAGCTATAATGCATATATCAAGCAAAAAACTAAAATTTTGTGAAAATGAGCGAATTCACTAAATTGTGAATAAATTCGAAAAAAATCCATCGATATGTCGCTATGCGATAAAATAATAAATCTGGAAGTTTTTTTTGCCGTTTTCGATTTTTCATGATTTTTTAAAACGAAAATTTTTGCCATTTTTACGTAAAAAATATATTTTTTTCTTAAGTTTCTTATTATAACTCCGATACTATTAATCCGATTGAAACGCGATATATAGACGAATTAAAGGCTATGTAAATCTTAAATCTTTTTCTGATTTTATTTTAATAATATCGGACTAGTAGTATTTGAGTTACAATTAATTATTTGAAAAAACGTCTAAAAAAAATTGCAATTAAAAAAAAATATATCCATAGAATTTAAAAATTTTACCATTTTTGTACAAAGGTAGTCATGATACATCAAAATTATATAGTGGTTTTAAGATCACATGAATTTTTTATTTTGTTGTGCTGTGTAATTTTTTATTTTCAGATTTGCATTTTTTTATTGAGTTTTTCTTCACTTTTTGTGAGGGTCATATTACCAAAATTTGAACTCTCGTTGTCCGCAACTTCATTTTCCACTAGTGTCACCACTTTCGGAATATAAAATTCCATTAATATTGAGGATTTACTTAAGACATTTTTAGAAGCGTCGGCCCAATGGCAAACAAATTTTACAAATAATTAAAATGCTATCAGCTGTTATGGTTTTAATATTAATTCAATGTGTTACCATATAGTTTTTGATAAGTTTCTTGTTTAAAATTCAAAATTATGAAATATTATTATTTTACTTAGAATTTTTAACTTTAAAACAATGAAATTTTAATTCTTTTCATGTATGAATTGTTTTTTAGTTTTTTGTTCATTGTTTAAATAAAAATGATATAAAAAAAGTGTGAGACTCTTTTGTTGAGTGTCTTTTTTTGCTACTTTTTTTAAAGTGACTTTTCCAAATTTGTCAGCGCTAACGCTGATTGAGGTAAGAACCCGTTTCATGACTAGCAACCTAGACATAAGCTTAATGTTCGCCGCGATGATGGAAAATATACCGAAATTAACAACGAAAAGCTTATGTCTGGTAAAGCAGGAAAAACAAACAGAAAAAAGCTGAAAAAAATGTAAGGATATACAAGCAAACATCTTCAAGAAATTTCACTAACGAGAGAACAAATTTGACAAAAAACTGGCTGATATAGAGAATGAGATTAGCGATATAGAAGCGAAAGTCAATGAGAACAAATTTGTCAAGAAGCCAGGGATGGCAAACATGGTACAATTGTACTTTTTTGATACATTTTGAACTTGGTTAATACCGTGTTCCAATTTATAAATCTTAATTTTTCACTTTGTCAGAGGCGATTGTTGAGAATTTAAAAAAAGTAAGCATAAGTATGATGCAGATAACAACTTTGAGATTTAAATTTTTATTTACTTATTTATTTTTGGAAGACTAAAACATTCTTCCCCAATGTGTGTGGATTTAACACAGGGATGTCAGCGTCATACACAATTGTGGAAACAAAATTCACATGTACGCATACGCTCTTTTATTTTGCGAGCGTAAAATATATTCTTTTACTGAGAAACACTTTTATTCAGCGGGAAATACTGCAAGGCCTGTTTTGAGGCCTCTAAACAGAAATAATATATTTATATCAATAAATATAAAGAGGCTGGTTGAAATAAACTGGAGCCATGTATTTATGTGCATTTTTTCAAAATTTCTTAATGTAGCTTTTAGGTGAATCACTAAGTAGGCTTTTTTCTTTTTTTTTTCTTTTTGTACTTAAACTATCCAAATGTTCAGGTAAAAAATGGAGAAATATTTTTAAATTAAATATTTTTTTTTCTGCATGAAATTAGCTGTGAGCCATTGTTGTATGTTGACTTTATTTGTGAAGCAGTGCGTATCGAACAGTGCGATCAGTGTGGCCATATCCAAAAATATTTTACAGCTAAATCAGCTTTAAAATAATGCTAGAAAATGCTAAATAAAATCCTAAACTGCCAGAAAATAATGCTAAAATTTTAATTGTATTATTTTTTGTTACTTTGGTTAATATATCATTATAAATGATTTATTTTTCAGAATCCTTCCCTATAAACGTTTATTCCACATTATATATTAAAATAAACTGATTTAAAAGTAACAGAATATTTATTTAATAAATACATATATATATACATTTGTTTTCTAAATTTTACCATTTGATACCAGTTATTACAGAAATTGCGTATGCAACAAATAAACTCAAAATTTAAGTGATTTTCGTCTCATTTAGTGAGTTTTAACAAAATAGTTTGTATGGTAGCTTTGTAATGTACAAATATGGATCAATGTCAACTAAATTTGGTAAAGTGATTCCTGTATACATAATCAGTATTTGTTTTAAATTTCATGAAAATATTCTGATATTTCTGGCCATAATACAAATTTCGGGAAGTGAGACCTGAATAATTTACCGATTTTGACGAATTTCAATAGCCATGGTCCCGCGACCAAAAGTATTGTTTGCGTCAAACTATCTTTAGAATTGCTACCTGTACTTTAATTATAAGGTTTGCATTGGTGTTCAGACAGCCGTCTAGACGGACATACATCTTTAAATCGACTCAGAAAGTGATTCTAAGACTTTTTTGTCTAACACTAATATTTCTATGCGTTACATACATCAGCGCCGTACTGTTAAAACTGTGTAAAAATAACAATGCAGTTGTAGCAAGTTAAATTTGTTTCTAATACATAAACAATGTGATGCCATTTCCATTCAGTTTAGTGCCGGAGTTACATATTTAAATGTGTAATCAACAAAAAATTGTGGTAGATTTTGAAATTAAGATTACTTATTTGAGTTAATAAATATTTTGAACAAAAAAAAAATAATGCTAAAAAATGCTAAAAATATTATTGAAAAATGCAAAAAAAAAATGCTAATTGCAAAATGGAAAATTTGCAGCTAAATTAAAAATAAAAATGCTAAATCTAGCCGCAAAAATGGCAAAATGGCCACACTGAGTGTGATAGGCAGCGTTACCGCTGACAAATTTGAAAAAGTCGCTTTAAAATAAAGTCGCACAAAAAGTCGCTCTCAACAAAAAAAAGCTGCACATTTTTTTTATAACATTTTTACTTAAACAATTAACAAAAAACCATTAAACAATTCATACTTGAAAAGATGTTTTATTTTTTTATATGTTTATTTATTTAATTTTAAGTTACTTCATTTATCAAAAAACCAGAGCATGTGACACCATTAATGACATTTAGAGTAAATGAAATATTTAGCATGGTTCTGCGGCTTGCTAGTGTTGGAAGCTTAATAAGAGCTAGACGAGCAGGATATGGTGATAAATTACGGAGGTCGAAACGTAATCCCCGGAGGCAAAAAAGGAGAAATTGCTTTTGCACCGATTCAATAGCATTTTAGTGAATTCCATAAATTGGATCCCAAATTATCGAACCATATTCAAGAATAGGCCACACGAGAGACATATATCAAGTTTTAGCAATGTATGGATCATTAAATTCCTTTGACCATCGTTTTATGTAGCCAAGTACGCCCTGGCTTTATTTATTATTAAAGTTATATGCGGCGTAAAGGTTAATTTAGGGTCATACGGTATTCCCAAATCCATAAATTTTTCTACTAAATTGAGTTTATGATTTCTCAAGCAATAATCAACAATGGATTACTTCTTGCAAAGCGCATAACTTTACATTTTTTTAAATTAAGTTCCATTAGATTCTTGGTACACCAATTATAAAATGAGTCCAAATCTTTTTGAAGATGTTGATGTTCTGATAATTGATCGTAACTTAAAAACAATTTCTCGTCGTCAGCATACATTAAAATATTTGAAGACTTTATTACATCGGGCATGTCATTAATGAAAAGTAAAAATAGCAGCGGTCCAAGGTAACTACCCTTATCAAATGCTTTGCTAAAGTCGGTGTAAATCACATCAGTTTGTTTTCCCACAAAAAAAGCCACGAAACACAGCACAAGTGAATTGCTGAAGATTGGTAGTTGTGGAACAATCTTTTGCAATTCAGTTTGATACTTGATAATTTAAGTTATCAGTAATTAATTTTTCAAAAAGTTTTGGTATTGCACTAAGTTTTTCGGTTCCACGATAATTTTCGATGTCTTCTCTATTGCCCGATTTGAATAAAGGGACAATATACGATTTCTTCCAAATATTCGGTAATTATCCATTTTTAATTGAAATATTAAACAGAAGTGTTAATGGAATACATAAGGCATCGGAGCGTTTCACAAATATATTGCTGGGAACTTTGTCGGGTCCATGGGTATAAGAGAATTTAAGTTTTTTTTAAGAAATTTGAAACAGTTTCTAAATTCAAGTATGGTATTAATATATTTTGATTTTCCGTCAATAAATGTGGATAATCAATAGAAGAATCATAAGATGCACGTGAATACGTAGACGCAAAAAAATCAGCAAACATGTTACATATAATTGTATCTTCACTGGAGTTAATGAATTTATAACAAGATTTAGGATCATGCTTCAAATTGTCTTTAATTTTGCATAAATAACGCTTATAACATAAATTATTGAAATAGGTGTAAAATGCTCTATTTGTAGAATATTTAAGATAGTCGGCGGATGATCCAGATCGTTTAAATTTCTTATAAGATTTCTTCTTTTTGTTTTTCGCTTGAATTAATTGTCTTGTGTTCCCGAGTAGTCCAACTAAATCATTCCAGTCTGTATCTTTAATAAGTTGGTTTAACAAATTATAGTTGGTTTTGCTAAATACAAACGATCTTTCAGCTGTGGTAGTTATCGGCAAATCTTGATCTGTTGGAATCGATATTGCTAATTCCAAACTAGGATGGTATCGATCTTCAGGGAGAGTAATTGGAGGAGAACGTTTTAGAAAGCAATCATCTCTGTCATTTACAGAAATATGGTCTAAAATTTTCGAGAAATCATTCAGTATACCATTTATTTGGAAAATACCCATATCATGCAATATGTTAAAAAAGTTCACAAAATTTTCATTTTGTTGGGTTTGAACGAAGTATTTCTCATCTGGCAGATAATTCCAAGTTATTGAAGGCATATTAAAGTCACCCGTGATTATAAGGGATTCATTTTCATGAACAAATCGAGCAAGAGATCTGATTGCTTCGGCATGCTGCATGTATAAAGTGTGCGGCCAGTTTGGCCTGAACTGATAAGAATTCTTTATTGAGTTGATCGTATTCTTCTTTGTAGGATTTGAAAAATTTATAAAAATCCAAATTTATTTGCTTGCAATGACTACACGTCCATTGGAGGGATTTATCAGGATCGGAAACCGCATCTGCATCACGAGGCTTAACACTCGCACATTTTAAATGATAACTTCTTAAGCACAGCCAACATGAGATCATACGACCATTATCGGTAATGTTGCAATTAGTATTTGAGCAATCCATGATCAAAGTAAATTTGTTCCTTTATTCAATTTAGCAGGAGTTTAAATGTTATGAACAAATTTAAATTAACGGAAAAAATGACTAACAAAAATTTTATTTAAAGCAACGATTTTCAAACTGTTAATGACAACCAGTGTAATTAAAACTGCAACAGCTGATTTAAGTGCGCGAGATTTATGACCTGTTTTTATAATTGGTTTCACACAGAAACCTTCGCTACGTGAGTGAAAAAAACTGGTTTTGGTTCATATAAAACAAATGCCAGTTCTCTTTGAGTAAAATACGTAAGAAATGAAATCTTTGCATGAAATTTTGGTTCTTGTAATTGGATTTCACTCATCTATTGAGCCAAAAACAAACGACCAGAAAAAAGTAATCGTCGCCAATTTTTACAATGAAATTATAAATTTTTTTGATAAAAAATTTATTAGAAATATAAAATCTTTAATTTTCTTTAATTTAATTATATTAAAAATACCCTTTTAAGCAAAAAGTAACAAAAAATAAGTTTTGTTCCTATAAAATATATTTTTTTTAAGAAAAAATATGGTTTTTGCAATAAAAAAATTTTGTTCCTTCAGAAAAAATACATTTTTTAAGAAAAATAGTCAAATGTTTTTCTAAATGAAAAATGTTTATTAATTTGTAATTTGTATAAGTTCCATTTTTAAAAAACAAAAAACATAGCCCCCACACATGTGCATTCCTCGCTGGTTGAGCGGCAACTGAATAAAATATCAATAAACAATGAGTCGAAAGAAAACACTCAACTTTTGTTTTGTCAAGAGTTACCACTTTTTGGTAAAAAATATATCGAGAAAGTAAACAATACTTGATATTTTAATACGGTGGCAATAAGTAAAATTGAAAAGAGAAAAAACTCACTTAACATAACGTAAGCTAGACGAATATTTTATATGAACTCATTTTCTTACGAAATCGCCTGCCACCAAACGTTCGCTTCAAAAATTAGACTATTGTGGGGTTTATATAACTCAAGCGTCTGACGATTGAGTGAAATTTACATGTATTTTGTTTTTGTTACAATAACAAAACACATACAAATTTCACTCAATCGTCAGCCGCATGAGTTATATAAACCCCACATATGTATAAAAACGGGCCATAAGTTTCATTTTTAAAAAACAAAAAACATAGCCCCCACGCATGTGCATTCCTCGCTGGTTGAGCGAAGGAATATCAATAAACAATGAGTCGAAAGAAAACACTCAACTTTTGTTTTGTCAAGGGTTACCACTTTTTGGTAAAAAATGTATCGAGAAAGTAAACAATACTTGATATTTTAATACGGTGGCAACAAGTAAAATTGAAAAGAGAAAAAACTCACTTAACATAACGTAAGCTAGACGAATATTTTATATGAACTCATTACGAAATCGCCTGTCACCAAACGTTCGCTTCAAAAATTAGACTATGTATAAAAACGGGCCATAAGATTCGATTACTTATTGTTATTTTCTTTTCAGAAAGATTAAATAATAAAATATTAGCATATATAAAAAAAAGTCATTTAGAATTATGATTGGGACAGCCATCGACTTAAGATCATAAAAAGCTTTTTTACACTATCGTCTTTCTCTTCCGTGGGAACGTGAGCACAAATCAGGCTCAAATGAAAATATTTACCTTTGACGCCAATTGTCGATGGGTGAACCTGAAAACCAGATTTTAAAACTTTTTGCCACGAAAGGAACAAATAATAAAATGAATAATAATTTTTTTTTTGTTTAAAAGTTAATCACGACGATTTTAATGAAATATTGAATGTAGATGGAGAAATAACGAAAACTCATACACCAGAGAAATTCTTTTTTACAATATTTTTAAAAGTGTGAAATTGTTTACTTTACAGTATTTCTTAATTTAACATGAGTTTTTATCATACTATAATAGAAGTACTCACGTTTTTATTACGATTATCATTTGCTCGACGCATTTTACGACTTTTGACATAGTAATTATATAGAGGTTTGCGATAACCAATGCTGTAAAAATAATAAAAAAAAACATAACTAATTTAATATAAAAGCAAGTATGAGTGCTATATTCGGCTATGCCATATCTAAAATACAATTCTCCAATGCACAGTTTATGGTTTAAAAATAGAATCGAAATAATTCTGTAACTTCTAAACAGTTGATCGGATTTTAACAAAATTGTATGTGTATATAGAAGTGTTGAGGAGCTTAAGTTTTGAACCTAGAAATATATAATTGTCATTTCCCAACCGATTTGAAAAATCATACTAAATAACAAATATATAGGTCAAGGTCTACAAAAAACATGCTTAGGATAAGGTTTAAAAGATATTCGACTTCAAAAAATAAAATTTCAATTTTTGTTTTACTAATATCTGATAAACCGATTTTCTTGATTTAAACAAAGAACAAAATTTTAAATATTTTACGAGCAAGAAGTGTATTAAAAGCTTTGCTATGCTTAAAGTTAATATAAAAAAAATAAACCATTTTTCACGTTCCGTTTTTGTTTTGGGAAAAAAGTATTTTTTGCGTTTTTTACTTATTTAAAAAAAATTCTTAAGGAACATATAATATATTTTTAATTTTCTGAAAGAAAACTTTACAAAGTTTATTATTAAGTTAAAATATAACTTCTTGTTTATTCGGTTTGTTTATTAGTACCAAATTAGACCTATTGTTTACGGAAATTTCAACTTTGATCCATAATTCTTCCGAACGCGAGCTGTAAAAAAAGTTTTTCCAAATTTTTGTGAACCAAGGTGTTCTTAATTACATTGCAAAAGTACTTTGTCGCCCTAAAAGTGGCCAAGCAACTAGAGCAAAAAAACTAAAAATACCCATTTTTGGAAATTTTGTAAATATTTTTAGGAATTCTGGAATTTGTGTTTTTTTTAATTTTTGTATTTTTCCCTTAAAAAGTTTTATACCATCGCAAATTTTTTATAAATAATTTTTCTAATCCAAAATATATTATTGTTAATGCAGATGAAATATATTTAGGTTGTTTTCATGTTTTCTACCAAAAGTGTTATTTATTTTTTTAATTCTTCATCTTTTTATAATATTTTTATACGGAGAACATAATTTTCTTTAGATTGATATATAATAAGTCTATATTCTCAACTAAAAAGTATGTACAATGTAGTTTTATTTAAAACCTAAATTTTTTCCTCAGTATTGCTCTTCTTCAAGCAGCTTATATCTGTGGCTTGGTGCTAAAAGGGCCAATGTCAGTTTTCGAATGATTTGAGTTAGTCATTGCATTAGGTTGGTCTTTTTACTCTCTTTTATTTTGTTCCAACAGCTAATCTTTAGCTTTAGGCAATTTTTTGTATATTTTTGAATAAAATCAAAATGCTAAAAGGGCCAATGTCAACAATTTATTTTAATTTTTTTTTAGCAATTTTATACCATACCTTATTAGATATATATGTTATAAGACATATACATACAGTGACTCCAAAGCATAATCGGACATAAAAGTGATGGATGTAAATGTACTCTAAACAACCCAAAAATGTGTTAAGCAATTTTATTTTTTTTATTTTATACATATTTCACATACTTATATCTATGAATAATAACAAAAAACAACAACTTTTTGAACAAAAACTATACATTTGAAATGAAAATTAAAAATAACTCAGTTCTTCCGCTCAATGGATAATCGGACAAAGCGAAGTGTCTATGCTTAAAATGCAAGAATCAAGGAATTAATATTTTGTCGCATATCCCTTGTTATCTAGAACGGCCTGTAAGCGTTTGGGGATCGATTTTACTAGGTTTTGGCATACCTCCGGCTCTATGGAACTCCAAGTCTCTAGCAAAGCCGCCTTTAGCTGGTCTAACGTGTTAAATTTTTTCTGATACACTCTTCTACCTAACTCCTCCCAAAGATGCTCTATTACGTTAATGTCTGGGCTCTGTGCGGGTGTTTCGATCAGTTTGGGGCAGTTATGGATTAACCATAGCTTTGCAACTGCCGATGTGTGCTTGGGATCGTTGTCTTGATAAAAAGCAAAGTTGTTCGCTATACCCAATTTCTCTGCACTTTGCTTGACATTTTGTTTCAAAATGTTGAGGTAGGCAATTTTGTCAATAAAATGCAAATTGCCTACACCAGCACTCGACATACAGCCCCAAACCATCACAGAGCCTCCTCCATGCTTTATTGTGGCTTTTGTATTTTGGTGGTTGAATTCGGAATTTGGTTTACGCCACACATAATGCTTACCATCCGAACCATGCAAATTAAATTTACTTTCATCAGTAAATAAAACCTTCAAAAAAGCGAAACTTTCAATCGAAATGTATTTTATGATGATTTAGCACTTAATTACCTGATTCCAAAAACCTTCAGTTTTCAATAAATACTCCTTGGCGAATTTTATTCTACGGTTTTTATTTTTAGGGCTAATAAATGGCTTCTTTCTGGGAACTCTCCCATAATAATCGTATTTATGCAATGTATTGCGAATAGTGTTTAGACAGACGTCCTTTCCAGTCCGACATTTCAATGATATTTTAAGTTCCTTTGCGGTTTTAAAAGGGTCTTGTTTGATTTCTTTTAATATCGAACGTTCTTCTCTTTCATTAAGTATCTTGCCTTGACCATCTCTGCTTTTATTAGCCAGTCTAAATTCATCACGGAACCTTTTAATTATGTCATGGACAGTAGATTTGCTTTTTCCAACCAGTTCGCCAATCTCTCTTACAGTTTTACCTTCAAGATTCAGCTTAACAAAATAACGGCATTTTTGCATGTCTCCTTTTCTTTGTCCGATTATTAGTTGAGCATAAAAATTTGAGTTATTTTTGTTTTTGTTTTAAAATTTATTGTTATATTAAAAAAATGTTGTTGTTTTAAATTGTTTTCAGATATTGATATGTGAAGTAAACGGAGAATAGAACAACATAATATTTTAAGTACATTTTGTTTTTGTTTTGAGCACATTTACATCAATCAAACTCTTGTCCGATTATGCTTTGGAGTCACTGTATATCCTCTAAATCAGCCTTTGCACTCAGGAGCCGAGTACTAATCGGCTTTTTAACATATATTCACAGACATAACACGAACTGTAATCAAATTTCAATAAGTGAGAAAGGAAAACAATAATATTTTACTTATAGCCCGTTTGTGTATCTAGTTTTTTTCCAAATCACTCGTCATATGAGTAGAAAAATTTGGTTTTCGTTTTTGTAATTAAAATGTCAGTTCTGATTGAGTAAAAAACGTAAGAACAAAAAGCTTTTACAAATATATCGTTCTTTTAAGTGAATTTCATACGTTCTTTGAGTCAAAAACAGACAATCAGAAAATATCAATCGTTTACAATTTTATTTTCTAACTTAAAATTTTTGCTATAGAAATAATGAATATTTATTAAGAAAATATATATTTTTTAAATAAATTAAAATAAAAAGTGTATAAAACGTACATATATGTTTGCTAGAGTACTTTATTTATAATCAAAAGTACCTTTTAGAGAAAAAAGTACCGTTTAGAATAAAAAGTACCTTTTAGAATAAAAAGTACCTTTTAGAATAAAAAGTACCTTTTAGAATAAAAAGTACCTTTTAGAATAAAAAGTACATTTTAGAATTGAAAGTACTTTTTAGAATTAAAAGTACTTTTAAGAATAAAAAGTACCTAGAACTGAACTAGAACTGAACTAGAACTGAACTAGAACTGAACTAGAACTGAACTAGAACTGAACTAGAACTGAACTAGAACTGAACTAGAACTGAACTAGAACTGAACTAGAACTGAACTAGAACTGAACTGAACTAGAACTGAACTAGAACTGAACTAGAACTGAACTAGAACTGAACTAGAACTAGAACTGAACTAGAACTGAACTAGAACTGAACTAGAACTGAACTAGAACTGAACTAGAACTGAACTAGAACTGAACTAGAACTGAACTAGAACTGAACTAGAACTGAACTAGAACTGAACTAGAACTGAACTAGAACTGAACTAGAACTGAACTAGAACTGAACTAGAACTGAACTAGAACAGAACTAGAACAGAATAGAACAGAATAGAACAGAATAGAACAGAATAGAACTAGAACAGAATAGAACTAGAACAGAACTAGAACAGAACTAGAACAGAACTAGAACAGAACTAGAACAGAACTAGAACAGAACTAGAACAGAACTAGAACAGAACTAGAACAGAACTATAACAGAACTATAACAGAACTAGAACAGAACTAGAACAGAACTAGAACAGAACTAGAACAGAACTAGAACAGAACTAGAACAGAACTAGAACAGAACTAGAACAGAACTAGAACAGAACTAGAACAGAACTAGAACAGAACTAGAACAGACCTAGAACAGAACTAGAACAGAACTAGAACAGAACTAGAACAGAACTAGAACAGAACTAGAACAGAACTAGAACAGAACTAGAACAGAACTAGAACAGAACTAGAACAGAACTAGAACAGAACTAGAATAGAACTAGAACAGAACTAGAACTGAACTAGAATTAAACTGGAACTTATCTAGAAAGTTGACACATATTACAAAAACTGTATGAAAAAGTCTATCATGATATCGTATATTTATCGACTATGGAGAAACCCTTCATCATAAAACCCTGTAATGTAAGGCTCCTGAAATATGAAACAAATTATCAGTTGAAGGCGTTGTTCTGGCTTTTAATGGCAATAATATATTAAAAGGAGTCATGTGCAAAGAGTTCCTCTTCGTAAAAGTCATAGAATAGAGTTACTTTAGCCCCAAAAGGGCTCCCGAAACGGTCAAAGACGATATTTCGTTTTGGTAGAAATTTTTCTTTCATTTGGTGGAGAAGATACTGATTGGTAGGTATTGCACTGATTAGAAAAATCCGCTCAGCAAGTCGCTAACATCTATACTTGCTTTTGATCTGGCAAAGGCGAAGAAATATTGGTTATTTGTCCGAGATTTACCAACAATTTCTAAAATACTACAAAAAAAATTTTACATTTTGAGTTATTTTTTGACATAAAAAATAAATTGTTACCTTTTTCATGTTTAATTAAAAATTTTGTATGGAAAAATGAAAAAGCTTTTGAATATATTGGCAGCCAAGCAATTTGGAAAGAGAAAAAGCACAACGTAACATAACATAAGCTAGACGAATACTTTATAAGAACTCAATTTCAGACGAACCCGTCTGCCTTCAAAACGTTTGCACTAGAAATCACATTAGTTAGAAGAACCTGCCATTAGTCTCTTTGCTGCTTTCAACGAAGGAGGTTGATGTCGCTCAGATTTCTTAAATACAACAACAAACACACATGAAATTATTCAGCCTGCATTGCCAATGCTAAAATTTCTGAGTATTCATATCATTGTTTTACTTTTAACGCATTTTTTGTTCGATTTACATATCATCGGTAACGCTGCATAAGGTTATTTTTACACTAACACATGTAAAACCACAAACACATAAGTATTTTAAGATGTTCTCCCGTTGAGTACCCCTGCTCTAAATTGAATAATATTTGTAGTAATATAAAAAACAGTTGCTAAGTAATATTGTTTTTTTTTGTCAATATTTCCTTGCAAAAGGGCCAAAATCACAGAAAAAAGAAAAAAATGTAAAAATTAGTTAGTGCTAAAAGGGCCAATGTCATAATTATTTTCTTACTTTGGATCTTTTTCAAAGAATTGACATTATCATGCCCTCTATAGGATCATAATACATGTCTAACCCAAATTTTATGAGCGAAACTTGGATCAGAGCTGTAAGGAAAACAAAATCTTTTAAAAATTTAATTTCAAATTTTCTCAAAACTAGTTTTTTTTTTTGACATTGGCCCTTTTAGCACCAAGCCACAGATATACAAATAAGTAAGAGATTATTCTAATTACAGCAATACTGAGGCAAAATTGTATGTTTTAAACAGAGACCGTAAGTGTTACGAGTTTTAAAATTAAAATCAACTTGTAATAATTATTTCTGATTTAAAATTAATTTTTATTTTTGAAATCAGAAATAAAAATTATATTTTGATTTTTAAATTTAAATTAATTCTTTAAAAATTACTAATGAGTTTTTTCAAACCAAACCAAAAATATAAATCAAAAAATGATTTTTATTTTTCTAAACAAAAAATAAAAATCACTTTAGAATTTTTTGCTTTTGTTTTAAGTAAATAAAAATAATTTGAGACTCAATTTTAACTTTTTTGGACATTAGTTAGCTCATTTGGCCTACACCTGCTAATTATAACGGAATATTTTGTACTCATAAGTATTTTCGACTGCAGTATCCATATCCTAAGATTTTTTGTTGCGTGAAACCAATTTAACCGAAAAGGTATTTTGTTCATGATCTGATTTAAAATATTTAAATAACAAAATTTTCGACATGATTTATAAGAATTAAACGAAATATAATTCCATCTCTCTATTAACGACTTTTTAAATTTTATGTTCTTTGCAGAATTTTACGCTTCTGATGAAGTAATAATATTTCATTGATAAAGTATGCGAAATAAAATATGGATTCAACCACCATTTAAAAACTAAAACAGAATTTAGAAATTGAAGATCTGAAATTTGACTTTACCATCGACGTGATTTTTGTCTGGAGATCAAGATCAAAAAGTTTATATTAGTATTAAATACCCCATTAAACAACTACATATTAGCTTTTAAAAAATTTTAGTGTCAGATTAGAACTGACATTTTAAAACATATAATCCCAAATTTTTACCATACTGCATTGCCTACTAAGGCTGCAATAATTTCTCAAAGTTTGAATATTTATTTTTATGTTATATAAAATTATTTGTATATTTGAACGCAAAATTTCGCTTAATTTTGGAACAAGTGTAAAATTTAGGTTTCTTCAAGTTTCAGTATTTTTTGACCTATGCTGCATCTAGAATTCTAGCGGTTAAAACAACCATAAAAATTAAAAAAAAATTATTAAATACAAAGTTTGATAGACCGCGAATTTTTTTTAGAGATTTTTAGAGGTTGAAGCACAATACTGTCTAATAGCTGAATTGAATCATTAACAAGCTTTATGAATTTCATATCCATTTGTATCCCATTTTAAGAATTATAAGGCTTTAAGTAACACCCCTTTTTCATAATTTTTTGCAATTTATCGCGAAAAATCACTACTTGAAATGAAATATAGGCGTGATGTAATATTTTTTTGTCATTTTCTTTAGTTTTCTTTCTAATTCTGTGCAAAATGTATATAAAATGTTAAAAAAACAAAAAAATTTAATTTTGAATGACCTTTATATAATTTATTTAAGTATAAAGGTAGTGGTCACATATTTGTGGACGCAATAAAAATTGTAAAATTTGCAAATTTTATATTATTCAAGAACTTGTAATCTTTTTTATAAAAATATTTAATGTTTAGAGTTTTTCTGTAGGTTTGTTAGAAGCATACAAAATCAAAGTATAAGCCCAATATCTCTGAAAGGACATGTCCGATTTTGACAAGTCATGTATCGTAGGATAGGTATTCTTTTCATATATTATCATATTTAAGTAAATAATTTTTATAATCGCCACCGAAATTTTTTCAGCATGTTTAATAGTCCAGTTTCATGTGCCCACATACTTTATATTTTCTTAAAAGAACTATTTCAGTTTAACTAAAGGTATATTATTTATATACACTAAAAATTTCAAGAACAAAAGTTAAGAAATGGCCAAGTTATTGAGTTTTGGCAGTATTCTCCCACTGTGCAATGGGTCAAACTAATGTAATATACATTTTATGTGTTTTGTAGAGTAAATCGAACAGATAATGTATATATACTATATTTTTTTATCAATAAAGTATAAAGGTGTAATATTCAAAAGAATTTTTCTTCTAAAAAACTTTATGTTGATTTTTATTTTTTATTTTCAAAATTAAAAATCACAGAGTAATTTTTGTTTCTAAATTTCAAAATAAAAATCAATTTACAATTTTTATTTAAGGAAATCAGAAATAACAATTATTTTTGAGAATTATAATAAAAATTAAAAATTAATTTTTATTTTTAATTTGTATTACAAAAATCGGAAAATAAAAATTTATTACACCGTTGGCTTGGTAATCTTGGTTCAAATGCTTTGATGTACTTAATAAATTTCTAGATACATTCCTTTATAGTGATTTTTTGGCAAAATTTTTTATGAATAACAATTATTTTCGGTCTCTGGTTTTAAATAAACTTACATTATATATAGATTTTAGTTGGGAATATAGACTTATTATATATTTGTTATATAGTGAGTTTTCAAATCGCTTGGGAAATAACAATTATATATAGTTTTAAGTGATTTATGAGTTCGAGGTGCCCTACTTTGGGGGCCGACTGTAGGTTCTAGGTTCAAAACTTAAGCTCCCCAACACTTCTGCTATATCCACATAAAATTTTGCCCAACGGTTTAAAAGTTACAGAATCATTTCCATTCTATTTTTAAACCATCCCACTGTGCAATGGTGTTCCAAATGCAAAGTACGGAATCGAAAGAGTTTATGGTTAATTAATTAGGTGGGTTCTACATAAATGCTATGATATATTGCGGGTTAGGCACGCATGAGTTCAATAAAAGCTATTTTCTGATAACATATTTTTTAAAGCCACAAAGCTGATTGATAACACTGGTCAACATTAAAAATTACATATCTGTGGCCAGCGTTAATACAAGTCACAAAAAAAGTCGCTTAAAAAAAAGTCGCACACTTTATTGTATAACATTTTTATTTAAACAATGAACAAAAAACTAAAACACGATTTATTCTTGAAAAGATATGTATTATATTTGGGCATTTCTAGCGGATGGTCAACCAGAATCGAAAAATGAAATGTTGATAAAAATTATGTTTTACTGCTTATAATTGCAAAAAAAGTATATTTTTTATACTAGAATATGGTTTCATATCATATCTTAGCTTTTGTACTTAAGAAAATTGAGCCGGAAACTGGAAAAACTACTACTTCAAAAACCATTTATATGTGTAATAATAAAGATAACTTTACATGCTAAAAAATGTTATGTTATTTCTTAATATTATTGGAAAGTGTTGCGACACACTATAAATTGGGTATTATGTTTTCTGCTAAGAATTTTTTTTTATATTTATGGGAAAATGCATGGTAAAAATTATATAAACAACGTATAGAAAAATCCTACGTTCGCGAAACATAAATACCAGATAGAGTCCTACATTAATACACTTAAAATAAATAAATCAATACTGTCAGCCAAAGTTGACTTCTATTTTGCATACGGAACCATATTGTCACGAATTTTTAAGTTATCCGCCCCGTTGTGCAAAGTTCACTACTTTTAATTCTTCCCCTAGTTTTCTATAATGTTGATGTTGTTGTTGTTCTGTATCTATAAGCAGAGCAATATATTTCTCTTACGAATATTTGCTGTAAAGAGTATGGCAACATTTTTCTCTTTTAACTTTAGATCACAGTAGGCCAGCTAGTTGCTGAAATTAGGAAATTGAAATCACACGTATACTTACGCTCTTTCGTTTTAATTCCCCGACAACATTCCAATTGAAACAATGAGCTGCATCCGATTTTATTTTTAGACACATTGAAAGGGCAAATGCATTAGTTACAGAAGTTTTTCATAGCCTAATACTCAATAACCAGTGGCTAGCTGAGTTATGAGGTGAACCGCCGCTTTTTTTGAAAAAATTTTTTTTTTTAAAGTTTGTCTTGACCGGGGATCGAACTAGCTATACCACGGTGGTTCACATGTCTAGAGCTATGCTTAATTTTTAAATTTGGACCAAAAGTTAAAGCCGCATTCTAATTTTAAGTTAAGGTCGAACTATTTTAAGAAAATATATTAAATCGTCATTGAGAGAGCAGTTAGTAAACACGAAATTAGTATATCGAAACTATTGGTTAATATTAATGATGTCACCTGAAAAGTATTTTATGCTACGAAATGCTTATGTATAAGCTGTGTCCCAGAACTCCCAATACTGTACAATATTGTACTCGTACAAGTTTTAATCAGAAATTACAGTTAAGTGTTCCTGTACTGAAAAAAATTGTAATTGGGAACAAATTTGAGAAAATTGTAAAATTTTCTTTTTACAATAACTTACACGTTTTTGCCAGAACAATTTTTCCTGGCAAACATTTTTAAATTGTCAAAAAAATATTTATCAATTAAAAACAAAAAAAAAAAAATGTTGAAAACTTGTTATAAAAACAAAATACAGAAAAACTAAAATGTTGAAAACGGGTTTTTAAAACCTTTCCTTTGGATATTTTTAAGTTAAATCAATCGTGGACTTGAATTTTGGTGTTTTGTGTTCTCGAACTTCTGTGTTAGTTTTGCTGTTTGGGAGAGTAACTACTAAAATACTCTCATTTGCAGAAACTCACCCAGAAAGTAAAGAAACAGACATATAATTTGCAGGATGAAACAAATGAAAATAAATTTAAAATTTATAAAAAAATGTTTATTGACAAGTTGAAGAAATGGGTACTTAAGTCTGAAGAAAACGATAAACATGAAGTAGAGAAAAATTTTAAAATGGGTTTATCTAAAATATTTTAGGTAAAGTTTTTGAAAAACTTAATATATATTTCTCTCTTTCAAATTCAATCCTATTCACCGTAAATGTCATAATATATTTTCTATAATGTCTATAAAGTTTAAAAAAATTTCTAATAGCTTTTTCCAATAGAAAATACTCGCAAAACCTTTTCTACATATATGAACAAAATTCTTTTAATTAGAACTATTTTTTCTATAGACATATTATTAAAACATTTTCTGTACATTTAAGAGTACATATTACTCAAATATGTACATTCATTCATTTTACTTTTTTCCTTTTGTTAAAAACAGAAACGGAAAAAAATGTCAACACCCGCCACACATGTGCATTTGTCGCAATCTCGCTGACGCAGTGTTGCCAAGTTTTTATTTTGTTTGTACCTACAGCTGACGAAAAAAATCCCTTTTTACCCTACATTGAAAATCAAAATTCCCTACAATTATATCTACGTTTTGAAACTCCGAATTTTATAAAACTTATTCACTTTTTAAACATTTAACAATTTATTAATAACAAAAAAATGTATTCCGTATTTTTTCATTGGATACAAATAAATTAAATTTCATATAAATAATAAAAATACATAAATTAAAGTATTGACGAGGTAAAGTAGATTGTTACTTATAGAGATTACTGGTACACATGTTTTTGAAGTGTGTTGGATTTAGTTTATAGTTGGTACAATCAATATCTTGGGATTGCATGCTTGATCGTACAATGCATATTGAGCTCAAAATTATGTGGCTTAATTTATTCCTCTTTTTAGTTCGAACATCAGTTATAATGGAGAAAATCCGTTCAGCATCTGCGTTTGCATGAGGTAAGGACAATAGGATTTTAACTAACTTCGCAAAATTTGGAGCTATTAATTCGTTATTATAATTTTGGTATTTAATAATTTTAGACCAAAATTGAACAACGTCTATGTTTCTGAAAGAATTAATTTCATGTTTAGAAAAGTTGTACTCCAATGTTCGCCATTCCTGATAGAGCTCGCTACTATTTATTTTAAACTTTTTGCACAAAATATCAAACTTAAAATCGTCTTTATTTTCTTCAAAAACCGCACTGGGATTTATAAACTCCGTTTCCTTAAAAATACTCTCAGTCTTCAACGGAAGTCTCTTTTGAAGCTCTTCTAGAACCGTTAGATAAAATTGAAGACAGTCAGATTTTATTTGTCTTACATTATGTTCAGGCAGTTTCTTTAAAAACTCTTCGCATTCGTTACCTACAAATACTTTTTCGATAGGCAATGAAATGTGTGGCGATCGAACTACACAATTTGTTTTCAATTCATTCTTTTTAATGCAGTTTTGTCCCAATTTCAGAAACATTTTAACTGATTTTGAATGCAGTACATGTATTAAAGTTGTTTTTGATTGAAATAAAGCATTTAATGAGTTAAAATAATTTAAAACATATTTTAAAAATAGTAAATACGCCTTGTTACATTCGTTGCTTAGTTCATTATAAATCAATTCTGCCGATTTTAATTTATCTCTGGTATAAGAAAACTTAAAATATTCCAAAAGAGCTGCCCAGTTTAATAAAACTCGTTCGATACATTTTTGATGCGATAGCCATCTAATCGCTGATGTTCTCAGATTTTTCTTTTTTCCTCGCTAAGCATGATCTGAAATTCTTCCAATTCTGCACATCTTTTAGAGCTCCCAGACAAGTAGGTTCCAATTTGCCGTATAAGTTCCTCTGGAGCTCTTGTTAAAGAATAACAAGCTTTGTTGGCAATAATTGCTGTATTACAGATGCATTTTATAGTTACACTTTCTGGATTTTCTTCCATCAGACGAGAAGAAAATGAATTGTGTTGACCAACCATAACGTTGGCTCCATCACAACTCACTCCAATTATATTTGAAAATGGAATTGAGTTGTTTAAAATGCACTTTTTGAATAATGTATAAAGAGCATCTGCGCTAGAGTTGTAGGATCTGACTCTAGCGCAGATGCTCTTTATACATTATTCAAAAAGTGCATTTTAAACAACTCAATTCCATTTTCAAAAAAGTTCCAAAGTTGAACAATTACTTGTTCCTGTTCCAAATCGAAAAATCTTACCAGCACACACATTGTTTTATTGGAACCGATGTCTGTACTTTCATCTATAAGTACCGAAAACTTACTTTCTTGTAATTTCTTAACCAATTTAGATTTTTCCTCTTCAGCCAATACGTTTTTAATTATGTTTGTACATTTCGTTCTTCCCAACTTACTTTTCTTTATAATATTTGAATAGGCACTATTTCTTTAAGAAGTGGTAACAAGTGATCTACAACATGCAGTGCTACATTATGTTCCGCAAAAAATGCACTAAGTCTAATTTCAAAATTTTCTACAAGATGTTCACCTTTATCTTGTTTCTCGAAGATAGAGCCAACAGGTTTTGTTAAGTTTACAGCCACAACATTTTTTTTGTGTGTTAGTGAATCTGCATGTCTCTGAAGTTCTGATTTTCCACAATTCAAAACTTTTCCACAGGCTTTGCATTTACATCTAAATGCATCCTCTTTTATTTCCTCCAGCCAACCTTGAAATTCATTATTCTAAAACCAGGTTTGACAGAACTTTTGTCTTCTATATTTTCCTTGCTGTGCATCGCAATTCTCAGTTGAATTAGACATTTCTCTAAATTTGTATTAAAACGATGCTATACTTTAATAATATACTTTAACATTTTGTAGAATACTTACATAAATTTTTATTCAATTAGCCAAAAAAGCCTATAAACATTTTCCAATGAATTTTAAAAGAAAAACGTTGACAAGTAGCTAATATTACCATATTACCACAATTCAAATTAAAAAATGTGTAGCCAGATGAATTATTGTTGATATTTCAGTGTAGTCAATTTAAATTTGCCCTTTACTTCAAATTTGCCCTTCTGCCAAAAAGCGTTTTTTTTTTAGAAAAGTACCTACATTTTGTCATAAAAAGAAAATCTGTCCCTTCTTCCCTACGCTAGCATATTTGGATGAAAAAAACCTACATGTAGGGATTTTACCCTACACTTGGCAACACTGCGCTGACGACTAACACGACATTTACACATGCAAGTGCAAGCTCAATACATTTATATTTTTTTACTAACACAATCATACTTCTGCAAGTTGTAGGCTCACTGGCAAGCGATTTTGATTGCCAGTGATTTTTTTACTTGCATGTCAGAAGAATACGTATACACAACTTGTAACAAGTCACCTACGTACTGTAAATAAAATGAATAGAAATTATTTTCTTCATGTGTTATTTTGTCATTCTCACTAATGCATTAAACACATAGACAACAGCAGGCTACACGAACCCCGACTACAAAAGTCGTTGGCTGCAATCGTCGCCTCGTAGTCAGCTACTTAATTATTTTGGGGACGGCAGCTACATTAAAGACGGCAGCTACATTTCGAAACACCTGTTTATGAGTGGTGCCAATATCGCGTTTATAAGATGGACAAAATAACAATTTTGATAAAAACGACATAAATTCATTTTATTAATTAATCTCCGAAATCAACGGATTTCCTGTACCTGATACTATGTCTATATCAAAAAAAAAAAAAAAAATATATAGAAAGATTTTGGTGTGATCTCTTATAGTTTAAAACTTATGCGCTTTTTAAATTTTAAGAATAATATGGTATAACTTAAGAAGTTTATATCCGGTATTAACTTTTATTAAGCTACTGAAAATATCTTTTATATTCTTATATATTTTATATAATATTCATTATAATGGATTAAGAGCTATATATGTATATACTATAAAGTTATTTCTGCAACCGACATTTTTTTTATAAAAATTCGCATATCTAAAAACAATATAGATATAAGTATGCTCTTTTATATAATGAATTTTATAAAGGACTGGGATTTTATATAACATGAACTACATAGCTTTAGCACACGTAGCGTGTGAGGTAGACAGTTTGAAAAATAACTTTTTAAAATTTTACTAATATTGAGTTAGAGTTATATAAATATAAATTTTTACATAATATTTTATTGGATATTATTATATACATTAAATATATAAATATTTGATAAGAATGTTAATTGTTTACATAAATTCTCCCCATTGTATTTATGGTTAATAAAGTCAAGTGGTTTAAATCGCTCATTTATTTCAATATTATATGGTGTTGACAGCACTAAATCTATTATTGTCGCCAACAAAAATAGAAAATAGTTTAATTTTGGCTACAGCTACAACCAGGGCTGCCAGATTTGGGGTTTTGGCCCCAAAGTTGGGGATATTCAATTTTCAACAAGTAAGAGTGGTATATTCGGCTTTGCCGAATCTTGGATACCCTTCACCAATAGTGTTGCAAAAGTACTTAATGTAATTCCAAGCAAAATTTGGTTATACTAGTATTATATGCAAAGAGTCTTTAAAATTAAGAGTCGGAAAAAGAAAAGCTTTTGGATGGCATCATCATCTAGAATATTTATGCACCCAAAGGTTAGGTTGGGCAGGTGGCAGATGTCTAGGGAAGCTTCACTTGGGTTTTAAAGTGGTCCCTTTGTGAAAGATAATGATTACTAGACTACAAGTAGAGAATGCATATTTAAGCCAGCCAGTAGCTTCGAAATAAAATAGACACATATTTTACGAACATTTAATAAAGTTCGATAGACCAGATAAACCATGCAGAAAAGATGCTTCAAAATGTAGATGCCCTTACATTTGCAATAGCACATCGATTTGATGAAGTTTAAGTATTCTGGCATGCAACCCAAAAACACAGTGCCCAGTGAGGGTTGTGCACTTTAATTCGTACGAATTATCCAACTAGTAAAAGTTCTTGATTAGTTATGTAAAACTCTGAAGTTAGCGGACTGATTTAGGTCAAAGCTTCAACAATGATAAGCCTTAAAATTATAGGGTAAACACTCTTAGTTTTAGATACATACGTGAAATATATAGCTTTTGAATGGATGGATATCAGCTTTGTCGGAAAAGTTATTAAAGATTTACTTATTTATCTGAAGTTAGTTAATTAATTAAAATGAACACTTTATCAATAATATTTGGGATGTATTGTTCCGGACAGATCCGGTGGATGTTTGGAAAGTTTTGCTCTAGTTCCTTGTACAATTTTAATGTGATTTAATTTATCAGCATTAAATCGATTCCCGGTCGGGGTTATATGGCAGATTTCACTAAATGTGAATAGAGCTCGCCCATTTTCAATATCGAACTTTTCAAGAGATCAGAAATACTTTTGTCAAATGTTGTCCCTCTAGAAAGTTTATTTTAGGCGCTATCGCCCTGAATATCAATATTGTACAACGTCTTTATACTAAATGTCATCATCGTATCTTAGGCGAAGTTATACGGGATCAATTGTCAAACGTGAACGGATTTGCAATTAAAAAATTTAAATTTTCGTTGATATGTGAGATACTTACATACATATGTAGGTTTTGAACGGATATCATGTAATTAGCTGCATTTTTGTACTTTCTAGGAAGATTACCTATAATTTGATATATAATACATTCTCAAATGTTATCATAATGTTCAAAAGTCAGACACAAAATTAAGATTAATGCAGAGTGTCTGTCTGCTAAAATTAGATTTGTGGAGCTCCTGGATTTTACACAAAATTTTAGGATGTTGTCCCACCCTGAATTTTATCATTGTCGATCAAAACACCATCGCTTAAACGCTAAATTATATCTACCACAAATTACCGAATGCATCAGGATTTAGTTAATCCCCTGCGAAGAACGCTATTAAATTTCATCAAAATAAACACCTGAGATATCGACAAAACAGTTGTGCGATTCACTACGCTTTTTTAACCACAATTGTTTCTTCAAAATTATTAAACAACTAAATAAACCACACTGCTATTCACTAACACTTTAACGATTTCTGTTGACGTTTAAAGTCAGCTGTTATTAATAAACAAATAAATTGTTGTTTATTAACGCCAACATTTTTGATGCTGTTTAATGTTAAAGAAAAGTGGTTAAGAAAAGTGATTTAGAAAAGTGTATTAAAAAATTGTTTCTTTATATAAATCGAAAATTATAATTAAAGAAAATATAATATAAGAATATAACAACAAATATAATTCAACTATATGACTTGGCTGCTCAGCAGACGACCGGCTTCTTTTGATAGTAGTATGTATTCATTCAGTAGTATTCATATATCATCAAAATAAATAAAAATGTATTTAAAATAATAATTATTTTTAATATTTTACTCAAGTTGTTCTTAAAATTTACAACAAAAATAGTTTTTGGCTTGTTTTTTTTCTATTCTTCTTTGTGTTTTTCTCTTATTTTGACAAAGTTGCCACATAACTTTACCGTGGCTTATACTAAGTTAGTGAATCACATAGTGGTTAGTGCAAACATCAAAATGTGTTGTTAATGGTAGAACCTTTTGAAAGTTTTAAAAGTTAGTGAATCGCACTACAGGAGCTCCAAAAACTTGAATACAACAGAAAAAATTACAGACAGGTAGACGGACGGACAAAAAACAGACGGACAGACAAACAAACAGACGGACGGACAGACAAACAAACAGACGGATAGACGGATAGACAGACAAACAGACGGACGGACGGAGGTTGCGAAATCGATTCTCCTGCCGATTCTGAGTTGATCGGTACAATTTGAATGGTATTCGTAATCAGATTTGTGGAGTATAGATTTTAGAAAATCCTCACACAAAGAACGATGTCAAATTTCATCACAATCGGTCTATAAACACCTGAGACTTACAATACTTACAAAATGTAAACAAAATTTCTTAGACACGTACTTTGGGCAATTTGCTGTACATCAAATGTAGTGTTATGGCGATATCTCAATTGTTTATGGACCGCTTTTGATAAAATTTAATAACGTGCTTGGCGGGGGAATTTCCTAAAATTTGATATAAAATTTATGTAGGTCCGTGCTAAAGGAGGATGGTTTTTCCTATTTCTGCATTTCATTTTTTCAACAAACATTCTCTAATGCGAACTTTGGGCAATTTGCGATACGTCAAATTCAGTGTTTTGGCGATATCTCAGTTGTTTATGGACCGATTTTGATAAGATTTTACAGAGTACTTTGGGAAACTATTTCCTACAATCTGATATATAACATATTATCACATGTACACCAGGAGTATCTTTTTTCTCTCGTTATTTAAAAGTGTGTTTCAATCAAAAATTTTAAAATTTTCGTCTAATTTTTGGTATTTTTTCGATATTTTCGGTGTTTATAAACAGATTTTAATGAAATTTAATCGCGTTCATTGCGGGAGAATTTCCTAAAATCTGATATATAATTTATGTAAGAACATCCTCCAGGGGCTTCAGAAACTTGATTTCAACAGACAGACAGGCGGACAGACAGACAGACAGACGGACATCGCTTAATCGATTCTCCTCCCGATTCTGAGTCGATCGGTATAATTTTTATGGGGTCTACGATCACTAATAAAAAAATTACAAACGGAATCACAAACTTATAATACCCTTTCACCTATTGATGAAGGGTATAAAAAGGCGAAAAAATTGGTTTGGGGATTGGGGATTTTGTTGGGGATTTACTCAAATCTGTTGGGGATTTTTTGGGGAGATTTTAGCTAGTGAATTTAAAAGTTTATATTTTATTAATAAAGAAAAATATTTTGTAACAAAGAATGATTCATTTCTTCATATAAAAATTGCATCCGACTATGTGTCAGAATTCGAAAAAGTACTACCAAACTGTAATCTGTCAAGTCAAGAAAACTAATTGTTTCAATAATAAAAAAAGTTATTAAATGAAATTACGTTTACCAGATAATTTTAATATTTTCAAGCAACAAATACTTTGATATGCAAAAATGTATAAAACCAATATCTCAACCAAAATTCAATTCAAAAAAGTTAGTGCTGTTCATACACATCAGATTCTATTGATCTGATTTTCTTTCACATATCTTTTGAATATGCATTCACGTTCATACACGAACATTTTCTTGATCACTTTCCATTTTATTTTCCTCAAATTTCATACAAATTTTCGTAAGCTTGTTATCAATTTCAATTCCGTCAACTTTTTCTTATACAAACTTAAGACTTCATGAGCCAAACTTGACTGGTGTGAAAGAAGAATCATATAATTCTCAAGAATTTGATGATTCTGAAGTTTACGAAATACTAGATTTCTAATATTTTATGATATAAATTTGTAATGATTGCAAGCATACAAAACTATTTTTATGTTAATAAAATCGATCTCTTCATTTAATTGAATAAAAAATGTAAGCAAATACGCCTTTTTATGAATTGGGGGTTTTTGGGGCTAAAACTTTTAATGTTTGGGGATGGTGACCAAAAAGTATCTGGCAGCCCTGCCTACAACGGTGGTCGGTAGTCGTGTAGCTGTGTCGACTCTTAAAAATTTATTTCTATTTGAATGCATGTATCGGGTGGTTAAATTTCAAGGGCCGATGTTGATTTTTAATAAAACACAAACTTTTTGGGAAATTATTGTAATTTTATTTTATTATGATATAGTGGTACTAATCAATTATGTATGGAACAAAATATCGGCCAAATGGGCGCAGCGACCACGGCGGCACACCTCCATCCAATGGTCCAAATTTTCGATGACCCTGAGGCATAACGGAGGTTCTATGCCGTTAATGTGCCGAATTATCTCATCCTTTACCTCTTGAATTGTTGCTGACTGATCGACGTACACCATTTCTTTCAAATAATCCCAAAGAAAAAAGTCCAACGTTGTCAAATAACATGATCTTGGCGTCCAATTGACATCGCCATTACGTGAGATAACACGGCCATTCAATTTGTTGCGCAAAAGAGCCATTGTTTCGTAAGCTCTCTGGCAAGTGGCACCGTCCTGCTGAAACCACATATCGTCCACATCCATATATTCCAAATCGGGCCATAAAAAGTTCGTTATCATCTCACGATAGCGAACACCATTCACAGTAACTGCCTGACCGGCCTCATTTTGGAAAAAATACGGCCCGATGATGCCGCCAGCCCATAAACCGCACCAAACAGTCACTCTTTGTAGGTGCATTGGTTTTTCGACAATCTCTCTTGGATTCTTATTCGCCCAAATGCGGCAATTCTGTTTATTGGCGAATCCACTGAGGTGAAAATGTGCCTCATCACTGAAGATGATTTTCTTCGAAAATTGATCATCCACTGTTGCCATTTCTTGCCACCATTCTGCCCATTGACGATGTTTGGAATGGTCAAGAAGCTTTAGTAAGCATTTTTAAGCGTGTAAATGCAAGTCTTTATGCATAATGTTCATCAACGACGAGCGTGAGAGGTGCAATTGTTGGGCACGACGACGACTTGAGGTGTACGGCTCTTCAGCCACACTATCGCGAACAGCAGCAATATTTTCTGCAGTACGAGCTGTACGAGCATGCACTGGTGTTCTCACATCTTATACAGACCCGGTTTGCTCGAATTTTTCCACGATTTTTGCGATTGTACGCACATTTGGACGATCAAATTGAAGTGCACGATATGCGTTTTGATTTGAACGCCCATTTTCATAATAAGTCTGGATAACTTTAACACGTTGTTGGATTGTGTATCTCTCCATGGTTCAAATTGAGTAAGTCTGAAACAGAGAAATGTCAAATAAAATTCGGAAAAAAACTTGGCGTTTAGGTGTGGTTCACATTCAGCATCGGCCCTTACAAATTAACCAGTTACCCTGCAGCAAAACTTGGTATTATTCCAAAACTTTAAAAAAAAAAAAAAATAATTACTGATCACCTTGCTTATCAAGTGTCTTCCCTTGTATCACCTTTTCAACATGGGTTTGTGAAAGGATGCTCAACCATCACAAAAATTATTCAGTTAACTTGTACATTAAATCGTGAGGTTTCTTTAAAACAACAAACTGATGTAATATATACGGATTTAGACAAAGCATTTGACAGAGATAAAAAATTAATTGAACTTACAAACCTTATGGCTTGTACTGGCTGCACGCATATTTAGTTGGCAGAACGCAAGCTGTTCGTTTTAATAATGTAGTTTCCAAATATATAAATTTGACTTCTAGTGTACCTCAGGGCAGCCACCTTGGGCCGCTGTTGTTTATTTTATTTATTAATGACTTGCCCGGAGTTATATCGTTATCAAAGATTTTAATGTATGCTGAGAATGTAAAAATTTTCTTTAGCTTTGACAAGCGATTTTGATTGCCAGTGATTTTTTTACTTGCATGTCAGAAGAATACGTATACACAACTTGTAACAAGTCACCTACGTGTGTAAACGTACTGTAAATAAAATGAATAGAAATTATTTTCTTCATGTGTTATTTTGTAATTCTCACTAATGCATTAAACACATAGACAACAGCAGGCTACACGAACACCGACTACAAAAGTCGTTGGCTGCAATCGTCGCCTCGTAGTCAGCTACTTAATTATTTTGGGGACGGCAGCTACATTTAAGACGGCAGCTACATTTCGCAACACCTGTTTATGAGTGGTGCCAATATCGCGTTTATAAGATGGACAAAATAACAATTTTGATAAAATCGACATAAATTCATTTTATTAATTAATCTCCGAAATCAACGGATTTCCTGTACCTGATACTATGTCTATATCAAAAAAAAAATATATAGAAAGATTTTGGTGTGATCTCTTATAGTTTAAAACTTATGCGCTTTTTAAATTTTAAGAATAATATGGTATAACTTAAGAAGTTTACATCCGGTATTAACTTTTATTAAGCTACTGAAAATATCTTTTATATTCTTATATATTTTATATAATATTCATTATAATGGATTAAGAGCTATATATGTAACCAAGTTATTGAACATCAATTTCTTCAAAAAGATTTAAACTCATTTTGCGATTGGTGTGATATAAATTTAATGGAGATTAAGTAAAAAAAGTGTAAAGTAATGCGCTTTGTACAAACTGATGCTATAGCCGTTTGCTATTTTCTGGTTCATTATAAATTAGTTGGGATGTAAATGGGATGCAGTTGTTGCCTGTTTTTAATGTTAACAGGTAACAACTGTGTTCAATTCCTACTCACACCTCCTCGTGGTAAATCCTGGAAGCCTGAGCAACCTAGTTGAAGTAGCGGTAAATAACCCGAGTGTGATTCTAGATCAGGGCCAACGTGAGTTTTCTTGGAGCCATTCCGACGTATTTGGATAATTGTACTTGGTGAAATACGAAACTGTAGCGTCTGTTCAACATGTTGATAGCGGCTACAAGCGGGCGTCTCATCATCCATCGACTTAGGCATTACATGAAATAAAGTTAAAATTTTGCGACATGGAACGTACGCACACTATACGAAACAGGTGAATTAGAACAACTAAGATGAGAAATGTTACGTTATAAAATTGATTTGATACTCCGGCCGCCCGGAAGGCGATGAGCATAGTAGAGGTATGGGATTCCTAATATCGAAAAAAATAGCTAAATCCATGATAGCGTGGTAAAGATCAAAACTAAAGCTCGGAATTTGATCATTATCAATGTCTACGCTCCGACTGAAATCCAATCTGAAAATGATAAGAATGAATTTTATGATGTACTTAGCAGTTGGATAAACAGCAATGTACATAACTGTGATATTACCATGATACTTGGCTTCTTTAACGCCAAGGTAGGTTCAAACAATACCGGTTTGGAACGTTATATTGGTAAACACGGTGTCGGAGTAAGAAACGATAATAGATAAAGGCTGATCGAGCTATGTTGCGAAAAGAATCTTGTTGTGAGTGGCACTATTTTCCCTCATAAAGTACATCATAAAATAATCTGGATTTCGCCGAATGGCATCACTAAAAATCAAATCGACCCTATTGTAAAAAACTCTAAGTGGCGATCATCTTTATTTGATGTACGCTCGAGGTGCGGAGCGGATATAAATAGCGACCATCATTTAGTGATGTGTAAAATTCGACTAAAGGTTGCTGCTCTAAGGTCTGATACTGCGGAATCAGATCGGAAAATAGGTGTAGGGAAACTGGAATCCGAAAGTCATCGGAATGCCTTAAATACTTCCATAAGGAATCGGCTTCCAGATGTAATAATCAATAACGGTGCCAGTATTAATGAAATTTCCAGGTGTGTCACACAAACATGCAATGAAGTTGGTCAACAAACCCTAGGATTTAAAGATCACAAAAGGAAAATTTGGATAGCACAGGCAACGTGGGACTTGGTAGAACAACGCAGATCCCTAAAAAAATAAAATGCTAAATGAAAACGGAGATGATGGATCCCTCAGTGCAACATATCGTGATCTATCCAATAAAATAAAGAAGTCTGCAAGAAGGGACAAGAGAATGTGGATAGACGAGCAAGCTTGCCAAGTTGAATCAGCTGCAAGCAAAGGCGATATGAAGACCTTGTATAACATATCAAGGGCGTTGTGTGGCAAACCTACTTACAGTAAATGTCCCATCTTTAGTAGTAGTGGCACACTCCTTTCAACTGCGGATGAACAACTAATACGCTGGATGGAGCATTTCAAGTCAAAACTTAACAACCCTATTGGATTAACACCACTGGCTGAAGTGCATAATGAAACCAACCATGACAGTATATTCAGAGGAATTTCTGAAAGTCCACCAACAATACAAGAAGTGAAGGTATGCTAGTCAAAATACCAAAATGGGTGACCACAAAGACTGCAATAACTACAGGGGTATAACACTTCTCCCAATACCGAGCAAAATACTAAGTCGTGTAATTTTGAACAGAATATCCGACGCAGTTTCCTCTACACTCGCGAAAATCAGTTTGGGTTTAAAGAAAACCGTTATTGTGTTGATCTAATCAACACAGTAAGAATAGTATTAGAGCAATGTAATGAATTCCGCACTCCTATTTACCTAGCGTTTATCGACTTTATGAAGGCCTTCGACAGTGTCAATAGAAGCTATCTATGGAGAATTTTAGAAAATCGTAACATACTGGAGTAAGGCAAGAATATATATTAACACCTATACTTTTTATCCTCGCCATCGACAACATAATGCGCATGGCTCTATATGGTAGACACGGTATCCAACGGACACCCTTTAAACAATTTGAGGACTTGGAATATGCCGAAGACGTATGTCTTCTAGGCTAAAGCTCTGGCCACCTTCAAGAGAATACTAACGATATTACTGCTGAATCTCGTATAGCTGGTCTGGAAATTAATATTTCCAAGACAATGATTATGCCTGGAGGCTATGACGCAAACCCGTTGACACACATCAATGTGCATAACGGGGTTATTAGACGTGTAGATACCTTTAATTAGCTGGGAAGTTTAGTAACCACAAAAGATGGCGCAGACAAGGATATTAAATCGCGTATTAATAAGGCAAAATCTGCATTCGGCATTCTTCGAGCTATTTGGAAATATCAACAACAACTAAGTTACGAATATACAACTCGAATGTCAAGTCCATCCTGTATTACAGCTGCGAAACATAGAAACGCACAAATGCCATCGATAAACGGCTGCAAGCCTTTACAAACAAATGCTTAAGGCAAATTCTTAATATATGGTGGCCAAATCGCATAAGAAATGAAGATATACTTAATGCGACAAACCAAATCACACAGAGGTATTTCAACGCGAATGGCGGTGGATAGGCCACATACTTCGAAGGCCAAATACCAACATCTCTCGACAAGCGCTTCGTTGGAATCCACAAGGTGGCTGCCGTCATGTTGGTGCACCTGCTAGAACGTGGAGAAGTTCAATTGATGCGGAGTTACAAGCAGCAAACTATTCATGGAATGATGTATGTTTAACATCTCGCTATAGAGTCCGATATAAATGGGAGTCAAGGATAACAGAAGAAAAAGATAAATTTGTCGACAACTTTATTTATCTGGGTGTATTGTTCGATCCCGAATTAAACTTTAATCTTCACATTAATACTATAATAAATAAAGCAAGAGCATCACTTGGCTTCATAAAACGTTGGGCGAAAGAGTTTAACGATCCCTACACTGAAAAAATGCTGTATTCGTCACTGGGGCGACCTATTCTTGAATATGTGTCGATAATATGGGATCCATACTATGACGTAAACTCCGATGCAATCGAATCGGTTTAAAAACAATTTCTATTGTTTTGTCTCCGGGGTTTATATTTTAACCCTCTTAACATGCCTTCCTATACTGCCCGCCTGACTGTCATTAAATTGCCCACATATGACGTAAACTCCGATGCAATCGAATCGGTTCAAAAAGAATTTCTATTGTTTTGTCTCCGGGGTTTAAATTTTAACCCTCTTAACATGCCTTCCTATACTGTCCGCCTGGCTGTAATTAAATTGCCCACATTCAAAAGTCGCAGAACAATTCTAAATGTGTCATTCATCTTAAAAGTCATAAACGGATCTATTTCATTAGGATTCTTGATCAACGATGTGCAGTTTAACATTCCTCAGCGTCCATCTCGTTATTTTTTACTCCTATCGGTGAAATTTCTTAGGCCAAATTACGCTGATCCTTTTAAAAGAATGCTAATTTCGTTTAACCACCTATTTACATTTATTGATTACTCATAAAATTCAAACAATATTAAAAATTCAATTATTTTATTCTTAAATCAAATTTAATGTTTTTCATTGTATACATTTGCTGTATTAACTTATTATTCATTATGTTATTGTCTTTATATGCAATTGCCTGTAAGGATATTATCCATAGTCAAGTCAATAAATAAATAAATACCGTCCAATATGAGTCAAAACGAGTAAGAGTGGTATACTCGGCTTTGCCGAATCTAGGATACCCTTCACCAATGGTGTTCCAAAAGTAAAGTACAAAATTGTAAGAATTTATTGATAATTATATAGTTATTGATTACTGACTTAGTTGGGCCCCACACAAATGCTTGATATGTACATTAATTTTCTTTTGTTCATACTAAATATAATTTCTAGCAATATTTGGTTATACTAGTATTATATGCAAAGAGTCTTTAAAATAAAGAGTCGGAAAACGAAAAGCTTTTCGGTGGCGTTATCATCTAGAATAGTTATGGACCCAAAGGTTAGGTTGGGCAGGTGGCTGATGTCGAAGGCAGCGTCACTTGGGTTCTAAAGTGATCCCTTTGTGAAAGATAATGATTACTAGACTACAAGTAGAGAATACTTATTTAAGCCAGCCAGTAGCTTCGAAATAAAATAGACACATAATGCAGAAAAGTTGCTTTAAAATGTAGATGCCCTTAGATTTGCAAAGCACATCGATTTGATGAGGATTAAGTATTCTGGCATGCAACCCAAAAACTCAATGCCCAGTGAGGGTTGTGTATTTTAATTCGTACGAATTATCCAACTAGTAAAAGTTCTTGATTAGTTATGTAAAACTCTGAAGTTAGCGGACTGATTTAGGTCAAAGCTTTAACAATGATTGTCAATGTATACAAGCCTTAAAATTATAGGGTATACACTCCTAGTTTTAGATACATACGTGAAATATATAGCTTTTGAATGGATGGTTATCAGCTTTGTCGGAAAAGTTTACTTATTAATTTGAAGTTAGTTAATTAATTAAAATGAACACTTCATCAATAATATTTGGGATGTATAGTTCTTTCGATCTGTCCGATGGATGTTTGGAAAGTTTTGCTCTAGTTCTTTGTGCAATTTTAATATGATTTAATTTATCAGCATTAAATCGATTCCCGGTCGGGTTTGTATGGGAGATTTCACTAAATGTGAATAGAGCTTGCCCATTTTCAATATCGAACTTTTCAAGAGATCAGAAATACTTTTGTCAAATGCTGTCCCTCTAGAAAGTTTATTTTAGGCGCTATTGTCCTGAATATCAATATTGTACAACGTCTTTATACTAAATGTCATCATCGTATATATTATAATTTGTCATTTATTAGCTACTAAGAGATTGCCTTAGGCAAAGTTATACGGGATCAATTGTCAAACGTGAACGGATTTCTCCCAATTGCAATTAAAAAATTTAAATTTTTGTTGATATGTGAGAACTTACATACATATGTAGGTTTTGAACGGATATCATGTAATTAGCTGCATTTTTGTACTTCCTAGGAAGATTACCTATAATTTGATATATAATACATTCTCAAATGTTATCATAATGTTCAAAAGTCAGACACAAAATTAAGATAAATGCAGTGTGTCTGTCTGCTAAAACCAGATTTGTGGAGCTCCTGAATTGTCCCACCCTGAATTTCAACATTGTCGATCAAAACACCATCGCTTAAACGCTAAATTATATCTACCACAAATTACAGAATGCATCAGGATTTAGATAATCCCTTGCGAAGGACGCTATTAAACTTCATCAAAATAAACATCTGAGATATCGACAAAACAGGAGCTCCAAAAACTTGACTACAACAGAACAAGTAGGAGTGGTATATTCGGCTTTGCCGAATCTTGGATACCCTTCACCAATGGTGTTCCAAAAGTACTTAATGTAATTCGTAGCAATATTTGGTTATACTAGTATTATATGCAAAAAGTCTTTAAAATTAAGAGTCGGAAAACGAAAACCTTTTCGGTGGCGTCATCATCTAGAATAGTTATGCACCCAAAGGTTATGTTGGGCAGGTGGCTGATGTCTAGGGAAGCTTCACTTGGTTTCTAAAGTGGTCCCTTTGTGAAAGATAATGATTACTAGACTACAAGTAGAGAATGCATATTTAAGCCAGCCAGTAGCTTCGAAATAAAATAGACACATATTTTACGAACATTCAATAAAGTTCGATAGACCAGATAAACCATGCAGAAAAGATGCTTCAAAATGTAGATGCCCTTAGATTTGCAATAGCACATCGATTTGATAAAGTTTAAGTATTCTGACATGCAACCCAAAAACGCTGTGCCCAGTGAGGGTTGTGCACTTTAATTCGTACGAATTATCCAACTAGTAAAAGTTCTTGATTAGTTATGTAAAACTCTGAAGTTAGCGGACTGATTTAGGTCAAAGCTTTAACAATGATTGTCAATGTATACAAGCCTTAAAATTATAGGGTATACACTCTTAGTTTTAGATACATACGTGAAATATATAGCTTTTGAATGGATGGTTATCAGCTTTGTCGGAAAAGTTTACTTATTAATTTGAAGTTAGTTAATTAATTAAAATGAACACTTCATCAATAATATTTGGGCTGTATAATTCTTTCGATCTGTCCGATGGATGTTTGGAAAGTTTTGCTCTAGTTCTTTGTTCAATTTTAATGTGATTTAATTTATCAGCATTAAATCGATTCCCGGTCGGGTTTATATGGGAGATTTCACTAAATGTGAATAGAGCCCGCCCATTTTCAATATCGAACTTTTCAAGAGATCAGAAATAATTTTGTCAAATGTTGTCCCTCTAGAAAGTTTATTTTAGGCGCTATTGTCCTGAATATCAATATTGTACAACGTCTTTATACTAAATGTCATCATCGTATCTATTATAATTTGTCATTTATTAGCTACTAAGAGATTGCCTTAGGCGAAGTTATACGGGATCAATTGTCAAACGTGAACGGATTTCTCCCAATTGCAATTAAAAAATTTAAATTTTTGTTGATATGTGAGATACTTACATACATATGTAGGTTTTGAACGGATATCATGTAATTAGCTGCATTTTTGTACTTCCTAGGAAGATTACCTATAATTTGATATATAATACATTCTCAAATGTTATCATAATGTTCAAAAGTCAGACACAAAATTAAGATAAATGCAGTGTGTCTGTCTCCTAAAACCAGATTTGTGGAGCTCCTGAATTGTCCCACCCTGAATTTCAACATTGTCGATCAAAACACCATCGCTTAAACGCTAAATTATATCTACAACAAATTACAGAATGCATCAGGATTTAGATAATCCCCTGCGAAGGAAGCTATTAAACTTCATCAAAATAAACATCTGAGATATCGACAAAACAGGAGCTCCAAAAACTTGACTACAACAGAAAAAAGGACAGACAGGTAGACGGACGGATAAACAAACAGACGGACGGACGGGCAAACAAACAGACGGACGGACAGACGGACGGAGGTCGCGAAATCGATTCTTGTGCCGATTCTGAGTTGATCGGTACAATTTGAATGGTATTCATAATTAGATTTGTGGAGTATATATATCAGATTTTAGAAAATCCTCCCATAAAGAACGATGTCAAATTTCATCACAATCGGTCCATAAACACCTCTGATATCGCTGAAACAATACTTACAAAATGTAAACAAAATTTCTTAGACATGTACTTTGGGCAATTTGCTGTACATCAAATGTAGTGTTATGGCGATATCTCAATTGTTTATAGACCGCTTTTGATAAAATTTAATAACGTGCTTGGTGGGGGAATTTCCTAAAATCTGATGTAAAATTTATGTAGGTCCGTACTAAAGGAGGATAGTTTTTCCTATTTCTGCATTTAATTTTTTCAACAAACATTCTCTAATGTGTACTTTGGGCAATTTGCGATACATCAAATTCAGTGTTTTGGCGATATCTCAGTTGTTTATGGACCGATTTTGATAAAATTTTACAGAGTGCTTTGAGAAAATATTTCCTACAATCTGATATATAACATATTATCACATGTACACCAGGAGTATCTTTTTTCTCTTGTTATTTAAAAGTGTGTTTCAATCAAAAATTTTAAAATTTTCGTCTAATTTTTGGTATTTTTTCGATATTTTCGGTGTTTATAAACCGATTTTAATGAAATTTAATAGCGTTCATTGCGGGAGAATTTTCTAAAATCTGATATATAATTTATGTAAGTCCATCCTCCAGGGGCTTCAGAAACTTGATTTCAACAGACAGACAGACGGACGGACAGACAGACAGACAGACGGACATCGCTTAATCGATTCTCCTCCCGATTCTGAGTCGATCGGTATAATTTTTATGGGGTCTACGATCACTAATAAAAATAAATAAAAACGGAATCACAAACTTATAATACCCTTTCACCTATTGGTGAAGGGTATAAAAAGGTCTGCAAGGAGGGACAAGAGAATGTGGGTAGATGAACAAGCAAGCCAAGCTGAGTCAGCTGCAAATAAAGGCGACATGAGGACCTTATACAATATATCAAGGGCGTTGTGTGGCAAACCTACCTACACCAATAGTCCCATTCTGAGTAGTAGCGGTACACTTCTCTCAACCCCGGATGAACAATTAATACGATGTATGGAACACTTCCAGTCAACATTCAACAATCCCATTGGATTAGAAGCGCTGACAGAAGTGCAAAATGAATCCAACCATGACTGTTTATTCAGTGGAATTTCATACAGCCCACCAACAATACAAGAAGTGAAGAATGCCATTAAAAGCCTTAAGCGTAACAAGGCCCCGGGCAATGACAATATATCAGGGAGATGCTTTTATGTAACGTTGAAGGATCGGCGAGACTGTGGCACCCATTTGTGCGTAAAATATGGGAAGAAGAAGCTCTACCAACCTCTTGGAATGAAGGTATATTAGTCAAAATACCAAAAAAGGGTGACTCCAAAGACTGCAATAATTACAGGGGAATAACACTTCTTCCAATACCGAGCAAAATACTAAGTCGAGTAATTTTGAATAGAACGTCTGACGCAGTTTCTGAAACACTCCGCGAAAATAAGTTTGGGTTCCGAGAGAATAGATCTTGTGTTGATCTAATAAACACAGTAAGAATAGTATTGGAGCAATGTAATGAATTCCGCACCCCCATTTATCTAGCGTTTATCGACTTTATGAAGGCCTTCGACAGTGTCAACAGGTGCTATCTATGGAGAAGTTTAGAAAACCGTAACATGCCAACGAAAATTCTGAACTTAATTCGGGCAATGTACGTGGACTTTAAATGCCGGGTTCTACATAAAGGTAAATTGTCTAATCCGTTCGAAGTTACTGCTGGAGTAAGACAAGGATGTATATTATCACCTATACTTTTTATCCTTGTCATCGACAATATAATGCGCACGGCACTGAATGGTAGACGTGGTATCCAATGGACACCATTTAAGCAACTCGAGGACTTGGAATACGCCGATGACGTATGTCTTCTAAGCCAAAGACCAGCTCACCTTCAAGAAAACTCTAGCGCAATTACTGTTGAATCTAGGTCAGCTGGACTGGAAATCAATATTTCCAAGACAAAGATTATGCCTGGAGGCTATGGCGCAAACCCGTCGCCACACATCAATGTGGATAACGAGGGTATTGAATGTGTAGGTACCTTTAATTATCTTGGTAGTTTGACATCTACAAAAGGTGGCGCCGATGAGGATATTGAATCGCGTATTAATAAGGCAAAATCTGCATTCGGCATTCTCCAAACTATATGGAAATCTCGGCAAATATCAACAACAACTAAGTTACGAGTATATAACTCGAATGTCAAGTCCATCTTGTATTACGGCTGCGAAACCTTTGCAAACAATTGCTTGCGGCAAATCCTTAATATATGGTGGCCAAATCGCATAATAAATGAAGATCTACTAAACGCTACAAGCCAAATCCCTTCTTCTATAGAGGTATGTCAACGGAAATGGCGATGGATAGGCCACACACTTCAAAAGCCAAATACCAACATTGCTCAACAAGCGATTCGTTGGAATCCACAAGGAAGCGGCCGTCGTGTTGGTGCACCTGCTAGAACGTGGAAAAGGTCAATTGATGCGGAGTTACAAGCAGCAAACTATTCATGGAATGATGTATGCCTAACATCTCGCAATAGTGTTCGATATAAAAGGATGGTTGAGGCCCTATGCTCCACTGGGAGTCAAGGATAACAGAAGAAGAAGAAGTCTTTCACACATAATGTCAACATTTATTTACGTTCAATTTTGAAACCGCAAAATGAATAACCCTGTACTAAGTAATATTTTTATTATACAACATTTTTTATCGAAAATTTTAAGTTTTGGTCATAATTTGAGAAAATCCTTTCTATGATTTCTTGTGATGAATTTTAGGTTGGTGGATATCTTCATAGACTGAATATATTTAGTATAGTATATAGTGAATAATATTTAGTATCAGTTTTATTAAAATAAAATTCAAGTAAAATTTACCATGCATCAACCTAAATTATGTGAAAAAAATCACTTTTTAGCGTAATTCGACGATTTCAAATGGCAGGTGCAGCAAAACGGTTTTAGCTATCAACCTCAGCAATTTTGGATATTATTATCATTTCTGTCTATTTCAACATGAAAATCAACAAATTTTAAATTTTTAATATTCGTTTAAAACAATTTTCGAAAACTTAAATAGTGAGTTTTGAAACTGTCCTTAAAAGAAATTTTTCACAATAAAAAACTATGTAAATTTGATTATATTTTAATAAAATTGAATAATTAGTACCTACAAGCCTTAAAGTGGTAAAGCGTGTCTTACTTTGTAAGTTCTGTATTCTAAAGTAAAATTTGTCCTTAGGCATGTCCACATCACATCACATTATTTTTTTTTTTTTTTGGCAAAGCAAACCTTTATTGGTTAAAATTTAGTCAATATTTCGCCATCCATTGGATAGCATCTTCAGGATAATGAGTGACAATAAACCAGACAACATTTGTTTACGTCCAGTTTGCCTTAATTTTAAAATTGCACTGGTGCAATTTTAAAATTAAGGCAAACTGGACGTAAACAAATGTTGTCTGGTTTATTGTCACTCATTATCCTGAAGATGCTATCCAATGGATGGCGAAATATTGATTAAATATTAAATAAATATATTTAATAAATAATAAAAAACAAAGACCTCAAGCTCAACCAGATTTTTATTTTTGCGAAAAAGGAAGAAGGTCGAAGAAAGAAAAACATATATTGAAGGTTAAAATTTAGTTTAAACAACATTTTGCCAAACAATTGTCCACCTCGGGACAGAGTACCTTAGGATGTATAGTATCGATTTTTATACCCTTCACCAATAAGTGAAAGGGTATTATAAGTTTGTCATTCAGTTTGTAATTTTTTCATTATTCGTATTAAAAATTATACCAATCGACACAAAATCGCCAGGAGAGTCGATTTAGCCATGTCCGTCTGTCTGTCTGTTGAAATCAAGTTTGTGGAGCTCCAGACAAGTTATACACCAGATTCCTACGCAGCACGCTATTGAATTTCATTAAAATCGGTCCATAAACAGCCGAAATATCGCTTAAATACTAAACTTCGACGACGAATTTAATATATATATTTTTTTAAATGCAGTTAAAAAAAAAACAAGGTAGAGTGCTATATTTGGCTATGCCGAACCTTAAATACCCTTCACCAATAGTGTTACAAAAGTAAAGAGAAGGAGTTTTTGGTCAATTACAAGTATGTATGTTTCTGAAGACTGATTTAGGTGAGTCCTACAAAAATACTATATATATACACTACTCGGCATAATTATTTTGACATACCAGTTGTTTTTCTTCTTTTTTTATTTCCGCAATTAAAAAAATAAATTAAAAACATTGAAAATAGTATAAAATATTGTAGTTTATTAGAAAACAAAAGACCTTTCACATTTTAAATGCTTTGTATAATTTTTAATTTAAACTAAAAAAGGAAATTTCGGGATGTGGCATAAGTATTTTGACATGTTTTTAGAGAGCGTATTTAAAAAAATTGGAAACTTCAAGGTCAACAAAAATTAATAATAATTATTTAAATTAATCAAAAATTTGAATTATATATCAGATCTTAGATTATCCTCCAAAGCAAAACGATATTCAAATTAGGTACATTACAATCTGAGATATTACCAAAACTCTAAATTCGTTGTCCCGAAAATTACCGAATTTATTTTTTTTTTTAAATACTGTATAATTAAATTTTTTTCTTCACCAATGGTGTTCCAAAAGTACTTAATGTAATTCGTAGCAATATTTGGTTATACTAGTATTATATGCAAAGAGTCTTTAAAATAAAGAGTCGGAAAACGAAAAGCTTTTCGGTGGCGTTATCATCTAGAATAGTTATGGACCCAAAGGTTAGGTTGGGCAGGTGGCTGATGTCGAAGGCAGCGTCACTTGGGTTCTAAAGTGATCCCTTTGTGAAAGATAATGATTACTAGACTACAAGTAGAGAATACTTATTTAAGCCAGCCAGTAGCTTCGAAATAAAATAGACACATAATGCAGAAAAGTTGCTTTAAAATGTAGATGCCCTTAGATTTGCAAAGCACATCGATTTGATGAGGATTAAGTATTCTGGCATGCAACCCAAAAACTCAATGCCCAGTGAGGGTTGTGTATTTTAATTCGTACGAATTATCCAACTAGTAAAAGTTCTTGATTAGTTATGTAAAACTCTGAAGTTAGCGGACTGATTTAGGTCAAAGCTTTAACAATGATTGTCAATGTATACAAGCCTTAAAATTATAGGGTATACACTCCTAGTTTTAGATACATACGTGAAATATATAGCTTTTGAATGGATGGTTATCAGCTTTGTCGGAAAAGTTTACTTATTAATTTGAAGTTAGTTAATTAATTAAAATGAACACTTCATCAATAATATTTGGGATGTATAGTTCTTTCGATCTGTCCGATGGATGTTTGGAAAGTTTTGCTCTAGTTCTTTGTGCAATTTTAATATGATTTAATTTATCAGCATTAAATCGATTCCCGGTCGGGTTTGTATGGGAGATTTCACTAAATGTGAATAGAGCTCGCCCATTTTCAATATCGAACTTTTCAAGAGATCAGAAATACTTTTGTCAAATGCTGTCCCTCTAGAAAGTTTATTTTAGGCGCTATTGTCCTGAATATCAATATTGTACAACGTCTTTATACTAAATGTCATCATCGTATATATTATAATTTGTCATTTATTAGCTACTAAGAGATTGCCTTAGGCAAAGTTATACGGGATCAATTGTCAAACGTGAACGGATTTCTCCCAATTGCAATTAAAAAATTTAAATTTTTGTTGATATGTGAGAACTTACATACATATGTAGGTTTTGAACGGATATCATGTAATTAGCTGCATTTTTGTACTTCCTAGGAAGATTACCTATAATTTGATATATAATACATTCTCAAATGTTATCATAATGTTCAAAAGTCAGACACAAAATTAAGATAAATGCAGTGTGTCTGTCTGCTAAAACCAGATTTGTGGAGCTCCTGAATTGTCCCACCCTGAATTTCAACATTGTCGATCAAAACACCATCGCTTAAACGCTAAATTATATCTACCACAAATTACAGAATGCATCAGGATTTAGATAATCCCTCGCGAAGGACGCTATTAAACTTCATCAAAATAAACATCTGAGATATCGACAAAACAGGAGCTCCAAAAACTTGACTACAACAGAACAAGTAGGAGTGGTATATTCGGCTTTGCCGAATCTTGGATACCCTTCACCAATGGTGTTCCAAAAGTACTTAATGTAATTCGTAGCAATATTTGGTTATACTAGTATTATATGCAAAGAGTCTTTAAAATTAAGAGTCGGAAAACGAAAACCTTTTCGGTGGCGTCATCATCTAGAATAGTTATGCACCCAAAGGTTATGTTGGGCAGGTGGCTGATGTCTAGGGAAGCTTCACTTGGTTTCTAAAGTGGTCCCTTTGTGAAAGATAATGATTACTAGACTACAAGTAGAGAATGCATATTTAAGCCAGCCAGGTGCTTCGAAATAAAATAGACACATATTTTACGAACATTCAATAAAGTTCGATAGACCAGATAAACCATGCAGAAAAGATGCTTCAAAATGTAGATGCCCTTAGATTTGCAATAGCACATCGATTTGATAAAGTTTAAGTATTCTGACATGCAACCCAAAAACGCTGTGCCCAGTGAGGGTTGTGCACTTTAATTCGTACGAATTATCCAACTAGTAAAAGTTCTTGATTAGTTATGTAAAACTCTGAAGTTAGCGGACTGATTTAGGTCAAAGCTTTAACAATGATTGTCAATGTATACAAGCCTTAAAATTATAGGGTATACACTCTTAGTTTTAGATACATACGTGAAATATATAGCTTTTGAATGGATGGTTATCAGCTTTGTCGGAAAAGTTTACTTATTAATTTGAAGTTAGTTAATTAATTAAAATGAACACTTCATCAATAATATTTGGGCTGTATAATTCTTTCGATCTGTCCGATGGATGTTTGGAAAGTTTTGCTCTAGTTCTTTGTTCAATTTTAATGTGATTTAATTTATCAGCATTAAATCGATTCCCGGTCGGGTTTATATGGGAGATTTCACTAAATGTGAATAGAGCCCGCCCATTTTCAATATCGAACTTTTCAAGAGATCAGAAATAATTTTGTCAAATGTTGTCCCTCTAGAAAGTTTATTTTAGGCGCTATTGTCCTGAATATCAATATTGTACAACGTCTTTATACTAAATGTCATCATCGTATCTATTATAATTTGTCATTTATTAGCTACTAAGAGATTGCCTTAGGCGAAGTTATACGGGATCAATTGTCAAACGTGAACCGATTTCTCCCAATTGCAATTAAAAAATTTAAATTTTTGTTGATATGTGAGATACTTACATACATATGTAGGTTTTGAACGGATATCATGTAATTAGCTGCATTTTTGTACTTCCTAGGAAGATTACCTATAATTTGATATATAATACATTCTCAAATGTTATCATAATGTTCAAAAGTCAGACACAAAATTAAGATAAATGCAGTGTGTCTGTCTCCTAAAACCAGATTTGTGGAGCTCCTGAATTGTCCCACCCTGAATTTCAACATTGTCGATCAAAACACCATCGCTTAAACGCTAAATTATATCTACAACAAATTACAGAATGCATCAGGATTTAAATAATCCCCTGCGAAGGAAGCTATTAAACTTCATCAAAATAAACATCTGAGATATCGACAAAACAGGAGCTCCAAAAACTTGACTACAACAGAAAGAAGGACAGACAGGTAGACGGACGGATAAACAAACAGACGGACGGACGGGCAAACAAACAGACGGACGGACAGACGGACGGAGGTCGCGAAATCGATTCTTGTGCCGATTCTGAGTTGATCGGTACAATTATATATCAGATTTTAGAAAATCCTCCCATAAAGAACGATGTCAAATTTCATCACAATCGGTCCATAAACACCTCTGATATCGCTGAAACAATACTTACAAAATGTAAACAAAATTTCTTAGACATGTACTTTGGGCAATTTGCTGTACATCAAATGTAGTGTTATGGCGATATCTCAATTGTTTATAGACCGCTTTTGATAAAATTTAATAACGTGCTTGGTGGGGGAATTTCCTAAAATCTGATGTAAAATTTATGTAGGTCCGTACTAAAGGAGGATAGTTTTTCCTATTTCTGCATTTAATTTTTTCAACAAACATTCTCTAATGTGTACTTTGGGCAATTTGCGATACATCAAATTCAGTGTTTTGGCGATATCTCAGTTGTTTATGGACCGATTTTGATAAAATTTTACAGAGTGCTTTGAGAAAATATTTCCTACAATCTGATATATAACATATTATCACATGTACACCAGGAGTATCTTTTTTCTCTTGTTATTTAAAAGTGTGTTTCAATCAAAAATTTTAAAATTTTCGTCTAATTTTTGGTATTTTTTCGATATTTTCGGTGTTTATAAACCGATTTTAATGAAATTTAATAGCGTTCATTGCGGGAGAATTTTCTAAAATCTGATATATAATTTATGTAAGTCCATCCTCCAGGGGCTTCAGAAACTTGATTTCAACAGACAGACAGACGGACGGACAGACAGACAGACAGACGGACATCGCTTAATCGATTCTCCTCCCGATTCTGAGTCGATCGGTATAATTTTTATGGGGTCTACGATCACTAATAAAAATAAATAAAAACGGAATCACAAACTTATAATACCCTTTCACCTATTGGTGAAGGGTATAAAAAGGTCTGCAAGGAGGGACAAGAGAATGTGGGTAGATGAACAAGCAAGCCAAGCTGAGTCAGCTGCAAATAAAGGCGACATGAGGACCTTATACAATATATCAAGGGCGTTGTGTGGCAAACCTACCTACACCAATAGTCCCATTCTGAGTAGTAGCGGTACACTTCTCTCAACCCCGGATGAACAATTAATACGATGTATGGAACACTTCCAGTCAACATTCAACAATCCCATTGGATTAGAAGCGCTGACAGAAGTGCAAAATGAATCCAACCATGACTGTTTATTCAGTGGAATTTCATACAGCCCACCAACAATACAAGAAGTGAAGAATGCCATTAAAAGCCTTAAGCGTAACAAGGCCCCGGGCAATGACAATATATCAGGGAGATGCTTTTATGTAACGTTGAAGGATCGGCGAGACTGTGGCACCCATTTGTGCGTAAAATATGGGAAGAAGAAGCTCTACCAACCTCTTGGAATGAAGGTATATTAGTCAAAATACCAAAAAAGGGTGACTCCAAAGACTGCAATAATTACAGGGGAATAACACTTCTTCCAATACCGAGCAAAATACTAAGTCGAGTAATTTTGAATAGAACGTCTGACGCAGTTTCTGAAACACTCCGCGAAAATAAGTTTGGGTTCCGAGAGAATAGATCTTGTGTTGATCTAATAAACACAGTAAGAATAGTATTGGAGCAATGTAATGAATTCCGCACCCCCATTTATCTAGCGTTTATCGACTTTATGAAGGCCTTCGACAGTGTCAACAGGTGCTATCTATGGAGAAGTTTAGAAAACCGTAACATGCCAACGAAAATTCTGAACTTAATTCGGGCAATGTACGTGGACTTTAAATGCCGGGTTCTACATAAAGGTAAATTGTCTAATCCGTTCGAAGTTACTGCTGGAGTAAGACAAGGATGTATATTATCACCTATACTTTTTATCCTTGTCATCGACAATATAATGCGCACGGCACTGAATGGTAGACGTGGTATCCAATGGACACCATTTAAGCAACTCGAGGACTTGGAATACGCCGATGACGTATGTCTTCTAAGCCAAAGACCAGCTCACCTTCAAGAAAACTCTAGCGCTATTACTGTTGAATCTAGGTCAGCTGGACTGGAAATCAATATTTCCAAGACAAAGATTATGCCTGGAGGCTATGGCGCAAACCCGTCGCCACACATCAATGTGGATAACGAGGGTATTGAATGTGTAGGTACCTTTAATTATCTTGGTAGTTTGACATCTACAAAAGGTGGCGCCGATGAGGATATTGAATCGCGTATTAATAAGGCAAAATCTGCATTCGGCATTCTCCAAACTATATGGAAATCTCGGCAAATATCAACAACAACTAAGTTACGAGTATATAACTCGAATGTCAAGTCCATCTTGTATTACGGCTGCGAAACCTTTGCAAACAATTGCTTGCGGCAAATCCTTAATATATGGTGGCCAAATCGCATAAGAAATGAAGATCTACTAAACGCTACAAGCCAAATCCCTTCTTCTATAGAGGTATGTCAACGGAAATGGCGATGGATAGGCCACACACTTCGAAAGCCAAATACCAACATTGCTCAACAAGCGATTCGTTGGAATCCACAAGGAAGCGGCCGTCGTGTTGGTGCACCTGCTAGAACGTGGAAAAGGTCAATTGATGCGGAGTTACAAGCAGCAAACTATTCATGGAATGATGTATGCCTAACATCTCGCAATAGTGTTCGATATAAAAGGATGGTTGAGGCCCTATGCTCCACTGGGAGTCAAGGATAACAGAAGAAGAAGAAGTCTTTCACACATAATGTCAACATTTATTTACGTTCAATTTTGAAACCGCAAAATGAATAACCCTGTACTAAGTAATATTTTTATTATACAACATTTTTTATCGAAAATTTTAAGTTTTGGTCATAATTTGAGAAAATCCTTTCTATGATTTCTTGTGATGAATTTTAGGTTGGTAGATATCTTCATAGACTGAATATATTTAGTATAGTATATAGTGAATAATATTTAGTATCAGTTTTATTAAAATAAAATTCAAGTAAAATTTACCATGCATCAACCTAAATTATGTGAAAAAAATCACTTTTTAGCGTAATTCGACGATTTCAAATGGCAGGTGCAGCAAAACGGTTTTAGCTATCAACCTCAGCAATTTTGGATATTATTATCATTTCTGTCTATTTCAACATGAAAATCAACAAATTTTAAATTTTTAATATTCGTTTAAAACAATTTTCGAAAACTTAAAAAGTGAGTTTTGAAACTGTCCTTAAAAGAAATTTTTCACAATAAAAAACTATGTAAATTTGATTATATTTTAATAAAATTGAATAATTAGTACCTACAAGCCTTAAAGTGGTAAAGCGTGTCTTACTTTGTAAGTTCTGTATTCTAAAGTAAAATTTGTCCTTAGGCATGTCCACATCACATCACATTATTATTTTTTTTTTTTTTGGCAAAGCAAACCTTTATTGGTTAAAATTTAGTTTAAACAACATTTTGCCAAACAATTGTCCACCTCGGGACAGAGTACCTTAGGATGTATAGTATCGATTTTTATACCCTTCACCAATAAGTGAAAGGGTATTATAAGTTTGTCATTCAGTTTGTAATTTTTTCATTATTCGTATTAAAAATTATACCAATCGACACAAAATCGCCAGGAGAGTCGATTTAGCCATGTCCGTCTGTCTGTCTGTTGAAATCAAGTTTGTGGAGCTCCAGACAAGTTATACACCAGATTCCTACGCAGCACGCTATTGAATTTCATTAAAATCGGTCCATAAACAGCCGAAATATCGCTTAAATACTAAACTTCGACGACGAATTTAATATATATATTTTTTTAAATGCAGTTAAAAAAAAACAAGGTAGAGTGCTATATTTGGCTATGCCGAACCTTAAATACCCTTCACCAATAGTGTTACAAAAGTAAAGAGAAGGAGTTTTTGGTCAATTACAAGTATGTATGTTTCTGAAGACTGATTTAGGTGAGTCCTACAAAAATACTATATATATATACTACTCGGCATAATTATTTTGACATACCAGTTGTTTTTCTTCTTTTTTTATTTCCGCAATTAAAAAAATAAATTAAAAACATTGAAAATAGTATAAAATATTGTAGTTTATTAGAAAACAAAAGACCTTTCACATTTTAAATGCTTTGTATAATTTTTAATTTAAACTAAAAAAGGAAATTTCGGGATGTGGCATAAGTATTTTGACATGTTTTTAGAGAGCGTATTTAAAAAAATTGGAAACTTCAAGGTCAACAAAAATTAATAATAATTATTTAAATTAATCAAAAATTTGAATTATATATCAGATCTTAGATTATCCTCCAAAGCAAAACGATATTCAAATTAGGTACATTACAATCTGAGATATTACCAAAACTCTAAATTCGTTGTCCCGAAAATTACCGAATTTATTTTTTTTTTTTTAAATACTGTATAATTAAATTTTTTTTTAATATTCGAAATATATATCGGATTTAAGAACATACTCCAACGCAGCATGCTATTAAATTTTATCAAAATCGGTCTATAAGCACCAGAGATATCGCCAAAATTCAAAGTTCGATGAGAATTAAATTTTTTTTAAATTGTATTTTTCCAAAAAAATTTTAAATTTTTTAAAAAAATGTGTTTTTAAAAAAAAATTTGTTGAACTGTATATCAAATTTCAGGAAATCATTCAACACAGCGCACTATTGAATTTCATCAAAATCTGTAGATCAGTAACTGAGATATCGTCAAAGCAAAATATAGAGATGTACGCAAATTGACAATTTAATTTTTTTTTAAACAGTATTTAAAAAAAAAATTTGAATTATATATCAGATTTTAGAAACATTCTATCAAATTTGATCAAAATCGGTCTATAAACACCAGAGATATTGCCAAAATTCAAAAATCGATGAGAATTCCAAAAAACATTTTTTAAAAACCTAGACGAAGACGGTAAACAAGAAAAAAATATTGGACACGTGTTTGGTACTTTTTTAATTAAAAGTGCAAAAAGGGGTAAAAGCGGGGAAAAAAATTTAGGGTAGGTCCATTTTTCTTTTTCTATGTATTTCACTTGAACCAATAAAGCTAGAAATAAAATTTAAAGGGAGGTCGATTGCCAAGTACAAAATGTCAAATACGTATTTGGTACTTTTTTCAATTTAAAGGGTAAAAAAGGGAAAAATCGGTAACATTATATCTCCTAAACTAGAAGCGATAGAAGCGAAGATTAAATTGGCTTGAGATTCGCACTAAAAATTAAGGGACACGAAATCGGTACTTTTTTAAATTCGGTCGCCTAAGGGGTAAAACAGGGTAGAAAAGGGAGAAGTTAGTAATATCATATCTCCGAAACCAACATAATAGAAACAAAGTTGAAATTGGATTTGAATCGGTTAGGAAAATAAGGGGACACCTATTTGGTACTTTTTTGTACATGGTACTAATAAGGATAAAAAAGGGTAAAAAACTATATTTTGGTACTTTTTTAACCCATATGTATCTTTTGAACTAATAAACATAGAAACATAATTTATATCGCAACCGATAGATATTAAAAAACCATTAAATACGTATTTGGTACTTTTGCGATTAATGGGGTACAAAAGGGTAAACAAATGGAAAATATTCAAGGTTAGGTTTTTTGCTTTTTAGATATAGATATTTTTTAGGCTAATGAAGCCAGAAGTATAATTTATTGACTGGTCGATTGACATTGAAAAAAAAATAAACTACGTGTTTGGTACTTTTTTTAATTTTGGGGGTAAAATCGGTAAAAAATATACTTTCTAAACCAAAAGTGATAGAAACAGAAACTAAATTGATCCGAGATTACTTTTTTGAAATTCGACCTCTTAGAAGGTAAAACAGGATAGAAAAGGGAGAAATTAGTAACATCATATCTCCGAAACGAACACCATTGCAAACAAAGTTTAAATTGGATTTGGATCGGATAAAAAAATAAATTGACACATGTTTGGTACTTTTTTGAAAATTACACTAATAAAGATAAAAAAGGGTGAAGACTATATTTTGGTAGTTTTTTAACCTATATGTATCTTTTGAACCAATAAACATAGAAACACAATTTATATCGCAACCGATAGGTATTAAACACGTATTTGGTACTTTTGCGATTAATGGGGGACGAAAGGGTAGAAAAAGGGAAAATATTCAAGGGTTGTTTTTTTTTGCTTTTTAGCTATGAATATCTTTTTGGCTAATGAAGCCAGAAGCATAATTTATTGAGTAATCAATTGACATTGAAAAAAAAAATAAAAAAAAGGTTTCGGTACTTTTTTAATTTTGGGGGTAAAAATAGATAAAAATATATCTTCTAAACCAAAAGTGATAGAAACAAAAACTAAATTGTTCTGAGATTGGCACTTAAAATTAAGGGACATGTATTCGGTACTTTTTTTAGTTTGGCCGTTTTGGCGTTAAAACAGGGCAAAAAAAGGGAAATATTAGTAACGTCATATCTCCGAAATTAAAAGCGATAGGAACAAAGTTAAAATTTGCTTCGGATCGGCAGGAAAAAAGGAGAAACGTGTTTGGTACTTTTTTGAATATGGTACTAAGGGTAAAAACTATATTTTGGTACATTTTTTGAACCCATACGTATCTTTTGAAATAATAAACATAGAGACGCATTTAACGTCACAATCGATAAATAATACAAAATTAATAGACACTTTTTTGGTACTTTTACGATAAATGAGGTAAAAAAGATTAAAACGGGAAATATTCAAAGGTAGGCTTATTAAACTATGAATTTCATTTTAGCTAATGTAGCCAGAAGTATAATTCACAGGCGGGTCGATTCATATTGAAAAAGTATAAGACACATGCTTTTTTAATTTAGGGGTTGAAAGGGGAAAAATCGGTAAAGTAACATCTACTAAACCAAAAGAGGAAGAAACAAAAATTAAATTAGTCTGAAATCAGCACTAAAAATTAATGAACACGGGTTCGGTTATTTTTTAAAATTCGGCCGCTTAGTGGTAAAACAGGTTAGAAAATATATTAATAAGTAGCATAATATCTCCGAATCTAAAATCGTTAGAAACAAAGTTGAAATTGGATTTGGATAGCCTAGCAAAATAAGGGGACACGTGTTTGATACTAATAAGGGTAAAAACTATTATGGTACTTTTTTTACTCTATACATATCTTTCGAACTAATAAACATAGAGACTAAGTTAACATCACAATTGACATGTGTTCGGCACTTTTTTGGAAATGGTACTAATTAGGGTGAAATAGGGTAAAAACTATATTTTGATACTTTTTTTAACCCATACGTATCTTTTAAACTTATAAACAAAAAGACTCACTTTATGCTACAATCAATAAGTATTCACAAAATATTAAACATGTACTTGGAACTTTTACGATAAATGGGGTTCAAAAGGTGAAAACGGAATATATTCAAAAGTAGTTTTTTTGTTTTTAACTATGAGAAGTATAATTAGAGACGTGTCGATTCACATTGAAGAAAATTAAAATAAGAGTTTGGTACTTTTAAAGGGGTAAAAAACATTGACATTATATCTTCTTAACCAAAAGTGGTAGAAACAAACACTAAAATGGTCTAAGATCAGCACCTAAAATTAAGGGACACGTATTTAGTACTTTTTGCAAATAATACAGTATTGGGGTTAAGTTAGGGTAGAAAACGGAAAAATTACTAAAGTTTTATCTCCGAAACTAACATCGATAGAAACAAAATTTAAATTGGATTTAGATCGACTAGAAAATTAAAAAATTACGTTTTTAGTACTTTCGTAAATGAGGTAAAAAAAGGGAATAAAAAGGATAAAAACGTTATTTTGGTATTTTTTTTTACCCATATATAACTATTGAATCAATCATTATATAAACAAAATTTATACCGCAATCGATAAACATCAAAAAGCTTTAAATTACGTGTTTGGTATTTTTTTTTGTACAGTTTTTTAATTTTTTTTTTAATTCTCATCGAATTTTGAATTTTGCAGATATCTTGGTGTTTATAGACCGATTTTGATGAAATTTAATACCATGATGCGTTGGAGTATTTTCTAAAATATGATATATAATTTTATTTTTTTTTTAAATATTGTTTTTTTATTATTTTTTTTTTTAATTTGCCAATTTGCGTACATCGATATCTTTTGCTTTGACGATATCTCAGTTATTGATCTACCGATTTTGATGAAATTCAATAGTGAGTTGCGTTGAATAATTTCCTAAACTTTGATATACAGTTCAAAAAACTTTTTTTTTTAAACACAGTCTTTTGACGAAATTTATTATTTTTTTTTTTCGAAAATACAGTTGCCCCGAGGTGCAGCAAGAATTTTTGTAAGAAGACGTTGCACGTACAGAGCATTTTGACGTCTTAATACTTTGGCACATGTACGTCTTGCCTGTTTGTGTTGCAAATCAGTAACTGGATTTTGGCTTTTACGCCAGTTTCTGAAAGCAACCTCTCGAGATCTTACTGCATACTTGCACGTCTGATTAAACCAAGTTTTGAATTTAGGTTTAATCGAAATATTTTTCACTGGGATGAACATTTTCATTTCCAGCTTAATAACTTTTAATATTATTGTCGAGAAAACAAAGTTTCCAGTTGAAGTGCCTATAAAATTCGTTGAGCTCAGCCCAACAATCTTTTTCGTATAAGAAAGTTGAACCTTTCGTGGCTGTTTGTGAAACATTACATTGGAACAAGGGGTACTTCTCTCAGAAAATGAGCTGCATCCTATTCTATTTTAGATTCATTGAAAGGGACCTACGTTTTAACTCCGGCTCCGAACGGCAAATGCATTATTTAGAGAAGTTTTACATAGCCTAATACTAAATAACCAGTGCACAGTGTAAGATTTAACTAATCTAGCTGAACAAAATTAATATCTCGGTAAATAATTGAGCTATCGCCTTGAATTTTCGTACAAGCTATGACTAGACTATCGGATTCACTTTCCTAAAAATTTGGGAAACTTTGGACAAGTTCCTCGCCCACTATCATTACTATTATATAATTCTTCAATGAATATGAATAATGCTGTATTACAGTGCGAATAAATTAGCTTAAAATTAACTTTTTTAATTAATATTCATATGTTAGAGCCCATGTGCATATCTATTTAATAGAAAAGTTTTATTTATTTTTTTTTTCTTTTATAACTTTTTTATTTATTTTTTTATAAATGTTTATGTTAGTAATCTTTTTTTATATGTATTTCACTTTAATTGTACGTTTTATTATATTTTATTCTTCCTCAGAGTCAGAAAAATATATTTCTGGTTCTTTCAATAATGGTAAAACATCGGCTTTTAAAATTGATTTTCTAGTTTTAGGCGGTTTTCGCAAATTGCAAATTACAGGATCAGATGACGTTAAAAGTCTATGCAATAAATCTGTATTTGTGTCAATTCTTGACGTTTTTCTGGTAAATTTTTCACGATAATTTCTATTGTCTTTGTTTCTTGCTTCCTGAGCTTCTTCAGACAGCTGTCCAATAGGAAGTATACTATTTTGTATTATTTCTTTTCCATGGAAGAGGATCTTATGAACGGTTACTGGCATGTTGTTCCACCAATAGTCTTTTAAAAATATTTCTCTTGTGGTAATTGTAAATTGTTCAAAAGCTATGGAATTTTTTGCATAACCAGAATTTATACATTCCAGTATTATGCGAAAATATAATAAGTTCAACATTAACACCTGTAATATCTGCTGACTTCTGCGCATTTCGAAAAAAACGACGTGCTGTGTTTCCATCGTTGCTGTTACCTGATTTGTCCCGCGGCATATCTACAAGCAAACCTGTTTAATTTTTAAATCTATCCTGTATACGCAATTTTTTTTCTAATAGTTTTCTTTTATTCTCATCCCCTTTTACTTGCCATTTTCTTATTTCTTATCTATAAGCTATGTGTAAAATGCATTCCATAAAACGAATCCAGGCGTGCAGAGGAGAGAGGCCCAAAGCAATCATATTTTCATCGAGGAAACTGCCAATCGGTGGATTATTCATGGTTTTTGGAGTGGCTCCACATATGTAACATGTTTGGGTAGATGAATAGTTTGATAAAGCACTACAAACTTTACCATCAATCATACATAATATTAATGTTGGTAGAACTTTAAAATTTATATTAAACAAATTTACAGTTGTTGGTACAAGTGAGTCAATTTGAGAATTCATAAGCGCTATTTCATTTGAAATTAATTCCCTGGTCTCTTTGGCAAAAACAAATTTAATCGGGCGGCAGTATCTGGTAGATGAGGGAATAGAATTTTTCCAAATTATTATTTTTTCGTTAGTTGTATTTTACTTGATGTACATCTCAATAGGCACCATTGAAATGCTGAACAAACTTTTGTCAGAACAAGAGGCTTCGGAATATTTTTGTTTATATTGACTTTGCTCTGCACCATCGCAACCCCATTTTACAGTAAAGTAAGCCGTATCAAAATTTGTCGAAATTGAATTGAAAACGTCTTCCAGTGTTGAACATAATCTTATTATAGTATGATCTAAAAGTGCCTGTAATCTTATATCAGCATAAGTTTCAGTGATTTTTACATGAAGTGGATAACACAACTTCATTGACTTTCTAACTAAATCATAACATGGTATTACTGAGGGCTTAAAATATGTTAAATGCTGTCGTAGCATACGGTAACCATGACTGGATAAATCACATAAATTTATTTTTGTCCATTTTCGAATTAAGCCAATCAGCGTTCCATTTTAAATATCTCAACTTAGTTGCATTTGCTTTTTTCCACTTTACGTTTATTTCATAGCAAAGTTTTCTAACAAAGTTATTTAACTTGGAAACATCTACAGTCATATCACTTCCAGTACTAAGATTTCCACATATAAAATCAAAAATACGGTCATGCCTTTCGTTCTGCTTTGTTGAAAGCCAAATTTCAGAAATATCATTGTAAAGAATTTCTTTGGCCATGATGGTTATATGGGTCAAATTTAAAGGAAGGGCGATTGGGGTAAGTTTTCTTTTTGGTTTCTATAAATATAAAGTCCGGTAAATGTTGTAGTATAAAAAATTTCACTGAACAGAACTGAACAATTTAACTTTTTTTCTATTGAAAATTTTATATATACAAAAAAAACTTACCAAAAAAGGATGTTTTAAATATTGCTTTCAAATAAATTTATTAGGCCTTTTTTTTTAATATAAAATGACTTTTATATAGCCTATATATAGTAGTCTAGTACTCAAAAAGAATTTAAAACAAGTAAGAGTGGTATATTCGGCTTTGCCGAATCTTGAATACCCTTCACCAATGGTGTTCCAAAAGTACTTAATGTAATTCGTAGCAATATTTGGTTATACTAGTATTATATGCAAAGAGTCTTTAAAATTAAGAGTCGGAAAACGAAAACCTTTTCGGTGGCGTCATCATCTAGAATAGTTATGCACCCAAAGGTTAGGTTGGGCAGGTGGCTGATGTCTAGGGAAGCTTCACTTGGGTTCTAAAGTGGTCCCTTTGTGAAAGATAATGATTACTAGACTACAAGTAGAGAATGCATATTTAAGCCAGCCAGTAGCTTCGAAATAAAATAGACACATATTTTACGAACATTTAATAAAGTTCGATAGACCAGATAAACCATGCAGAAAAGATGCTTCAAAATGTATATGCCCTTAGATTTGCAATAGCACATCGATTTGATGAAGTTTAAGTATTCTGACATGCAACCCAAAAACGCTGTGCCCAGTGAGGGTTGTGCACTTTAATTCGTACGAATTATCCAACTAGTAAAAGTTCTTGATTAGTTATGTAAAACTCTGAAGTTAGCGGACTGATTTAGGTCAAAGCTTTAACAATGATTGTCAATGTATACAAGCCTTAAAATTATAGGGTATACACTCTTAGTATTAGATACATACGTGAAATATATAGCTTTTGAATGGATGGTTATCAGCTTTGTCGGAAAAGTTTACTTATTAATTTGAAGTTAGTTAATTAATTAAAATGAACACTTCATCAACAATATTTGGGATGTATAGTTCTTTCGATCTGTCCGATGGATGTTTGGAAAGTTTTGCTCTAGTTCTTTGTGCAATTTAAATGTGATTTAATTTATCAGCATTAAATCGATTCCCGGTCGGGTTTATATGGGAGATTTCACTAAATGTGAATAGAGCTCGCCCATTTTCAATATCGAACTTTTCAAGAGATCAGAAATACTTTTGTCAAATGTTGTCCCTCTAGAAAGTTTATTTTAGGCGCTATTGTCCTGAATATCAATATTGTACAACGTCTTTATACTAAATGTCATCATCGTATCTATTATAATTTGTCATTTATTAGCTACTAAGAGATTGCCTTAGGCGAAGTTATACGGGATCAATTGCCAAACGTGAACGGATTTCTCCCAATTGCAATTAAAAAATTTAAATTTTTGTTGATATGTGAGATACTTACATACATATGTAGGTTTTGAACGGATATCATGTAATTAGCTGCATTTTTGTACTTCCTAGGAAGATTACCTATAATCTGATATATAATACATTCTCAAATGTTATCATAATGTTCAAAAGTCAGACACAAAATTAAGATAAATGCAGTGTGTCTGTCTGCTAAAACCAGATTTGTGGAGCTGAATTGTCCCACCCTGAATTTCAACATTGTCGATCAAAACACCATCGCTTAAACGCTAAATTATATCTACCACAAATTTCAGAATGCATCAGCATTTAGATAATCCCCTGCGAAGGACGCTATTAAACTTCATCAAAATAAACATCTGAGATATCGACAAAACAGGAGCTCCAAAAACTTGACTACAACAGAAACAAGTAAGAGTGGTAATGTTGTCCCTCTAGAAAGTTTATTTTAGGCGCTATTGTCCTGAATATGAATATTGTACAACGTCTTTATACTAAATGTCATCATCGTATCTATTATAATTTGTCATTTATTAGCTACTAAGAGATTGCCTTAGGCGAAGTTATACGGGATCAATTGTCAAACGTGAACGTATTTCTCCCAATTGCAATTAAAAAATTTAAATTTTTGTTGATATGTGAGATACTTACATACATATGTAGGTTTTGAACGGATATCATGTAATTAGCTGCATTTTTGTACTTCCTAGGAAGATTACCTATAATTTGATATATAATACATTCTCAAAAGTTATCATAATGTTCAAAAGTCAGACACAAAATTAAGATAAATGCAGTGTGTCTGTCTCCTAAAACCAGATTTGTGGAGCTCCTGAATTGTCCCACCCTGAATTTCAACATTGTCGATCAAAACGCCATCGCTTAAACGCTAAATTATATCTACCACAAATTACAGAATGCATCAGGATTTAGATAATCCCCTGCGAAGGACGCTATTAAACTTCATCAAAATAAACATCTGAGATATCGACAAAACAGGAGCTCCAAAAACTTGACTACAACAGAAAAAACGACAGACAGGTAGGCGGACGGACATGTAGACGGACGGATAAACAAACAGACGGACGGACGGGCAAACAAACAGACGGACGGAGGTCGCGAAATCGATTCTTGTGCCGATTCTGAGTTGATCGGTACAATTTGAATGGTATTCATAATCAGATTTGTGGAGTATATATATCAGATTTTCATTTCATTTTTTCAACAAACATTCTCTAATGCGAACTTTGGGCAATTTGCAATACATCAAATTCAGTGTTTTGGCGATATCTCAGTTGTTTATGGACCGATTTTGATAAAATTTTACAGAGTGCTTTGGGAAACTATTTCCTACAAGCTAACATATTATCACATGTACACCAGGAGTATATTTTTTCTCTTGTTATTTAAAAGTGTGTTTCAATCAAAAATTTTAAAATTTTCGTCTAATTTTTGGTATTTTTTTGATATTTTCGGTCTTTATAAACCGATTTTAATGAACTTTAATAGCGTTAATTGCGGGAGAATTTCCTAAAATCTGATATATAATTTATGTAAGTCCATCCTCCAGGGCCTTCAGAAACTTGATTTCAACAGACAGACAGACAGACAGACAGACGGACGGACAGACAGACAGACAGACGGACATCGCTTAATCGATTCTCCTCCCGATTCTGAGTCGATCGGTATAATTTTTATGGGGTCTACGATCACTAATAAAAAAATTACAAACGGAATCACAAACTTATAATACCCTTTCACCTATTGGTGAAGGGTATAAAAATATCAAAAAAGAACTAAATTCTAGGTATCCAAACTCTGATTATTTTTAGCAAGAATTATAACAAATTTTAATGTAAATAAAAATCTCACTTTGTGATACCGTTATAATTTTATTGTTTACACTTTTCTTTTTTTGATTTGTTTTTGTAAGTACCTGTGTTGTTTTTTATTGTTTTAAATTTTTTTAACATAAAAAAATAAGTTTTTTTTTTTAATTAGGTCTCGCTAAAACCATGAAATCTGACACAGTGCAGTGGCTAGCTGAGTTATGAGGTGAGACCGCCACTTTTTTGTACTGTTTGATGTTTATTGTCGTTATTTTAAGTGATATTATGTTGAAGATTTGTAGATTTGGGTGTTGTTGCAGAAATTGTGTTTGTTGATTTTGCAGATTTCAGTGTGTTGGAAGTTTGTGTTTACTGTTTGTTGATTTTTGCACTTTACTCGTATTTTTCTATTTGTTTTCTGTTTTTAAATATATGATTGTTTTATTTTGTATTTTATCACAGGTTTTGTTATATATATATTTTTTTATAACTATTATTTTGTTGGATTAATTCTTTTGACACACTAGACAATTTTCGGACAAGAAAGAAGAAAAATGAGTGTTCACAGCATAAACTAACAACATAGACTGAGGACGCAACTGTCAAGTACATTTAAGAGACGTCATGGTACATTTTAGAGGCGCCATATTGTAATAAGTATTACTGTATTGGTAAAATTATGTTTAAGTGGTATTAGTGCATACTAAAATATCCACCACATACTAAAGCAGAGTTGCTTGGGTATTGTTGATTTTTAAATTTTTATTTTTGAATTTGCACTAGAAATGCAACACTGGTTTGAATGATTTTTAATTCCCCACAAGAAAAAGAAACTCAACAATAAAATGTCAATAAATTATTTGTTTATAAAATAAACCAGGGACCGAAAATAATAATTATTCTTGAATTTTCAAAGAAAAAAAGCAATCATATGGAAATATCGCAGAACTAATTTGAAAACATCATTTTGCATGTTTTCCACTATATTTTCAGAAAATGACATGCTTTTTAAATTTTTGATTTTTATTATTTTTCTCAAAAATAATTTTTATTTTACGATTTTTATTTTTTTTTTTTGTCAAATATATTTGTCAAATTCTGACAAATATTTTTTTGGCAAAAATATTTGTCAAAAATTGATTTTTATTTTATTTGTCAAAAATATTTGTCAAGGTCTAACAAATATTTTTTTTGCCAAAAATATTTGTCAAGATCTGATTTTTATTTATTTTAAACAGAAATAATTGTTATTCTGATTTAAATTTTTTTTTGTCAAAAATATTTGTCAAATAAAAAACGCAAAAATGAAAAAATCAATACAGAATTTAAATATTTCCCATAATAATGGTAAATTTTAAAAATTTTCAATGAAAATGAAAATTTTGAAAATTTCCCATAAAAACGTAGTATTTGAAATTTTCCCATAAAAATGGGAAATTTTAAAAATTTCTTGTAAAAAGGGGAAATTTTGAATATTCCTTTTTAAAATGTGAAATTTTGAAAATTTCCTATATAAATGGGAAATTATAAAAATTTTCTGTAAAAATGGGAAATTTCGAAAATTTCACCTAAAAAAGGGAAATTTTGAAAATTTCCCATAAAAAAGGGAAATTTTGAAAATTTTCCATAAAAAAGGGAAATTTTGAAAATTTCCCATAAAAAAGGGAAATTTTTAAAATTTCCCATAAAAAAGGGAAATTTTGAAAATTTCCCATAAAAAAGGGAAATTTTGAAAATTTCCCATAAAAAAGGGAAATTTTCAAAATTTCCCAAAAAAAAGGAAAATTTTGAAAATTTCCCATAAAAAAGGCAAATTTTGAAAATTTCCCATAAAAATGATAAGTTTTCAAAATTTTCCATAAAATGGGAAATTTTGAAAATTTCTCATAAAAAAGTCAAATTTTGATAATTTCCCATAAAAAAGGGAAATTTTGAAAATTTCCCATAAAACAGGAAAATTTACCATAAAAAAGGGAAATTTTGAAAATTTCCCATAAAAAAGGGAAATTTTGAAAATTTCCCATAAAAAAGGGAAATTTTGAAAATTTCCCATAAAAAAGGGAAATTTTGAAAATTTCCCATAAAAAAGGGAAATTTTGAAAATTTCCCATAAAAAAGGGAAATTTTGAAAATTTCCCATAAAAAAGGGAAATTTTGAAAATTTCCCATAAAAAAGGGAAATTTTGAAAATTTCCCATAAAAAGGGAAATTTTGAAAATTTCCCATAAAAAAGGGAAATTTTGAAAATTTCCCGTTATTAGGTGAAATTTTCAAAATTTTCCATTTTAATGGGAAATTTTCAAAATTTCCCTTTTTTATGGGATATTATCAAAATTTCCCTTTTTTATGGGAAATTTTCAAAATTTCCCTTTTTTATGGGAAATTTTCAAAATTACCCTTTTTTAGGTGAAATTTTCAAAATTTCCCATTTTTACAGAAAATTTTTATAATTTCCCATTTATATAGAAAATTTTCAAAATTTCACATTTTTAAAAAGGAAATTTGGGGGAAATAACCAAAAATTAGCTAAAAAATATGTCTGAAATCGATCGATTTGAAACGAAAAATGTCCATCACATACCTGATATATTTATTTAATATTATTAAAAAAAACAAACAAAATTTCTTTACTTACCCTTTTCAATTACAAATAATTTTTGTTTGTTTACATTTTCATTTGACAGTTGTCAAAATGACTGTGTTGAATTCACAGTACCTGTATGTGAGTTCACCACCTTAGTTAATTTATTCACCACATTTTTTTGGTGCCTTAGTAGAACATATGTTCTCAATCTATGTGTTTTATCTATGGTTCACAGGACGAACATTCAGACACTACTCTTTTTTAACAGATTGCGCTTCAAAAAGGCATTACATTTTTGACACATTTACGAATATCTCGAAATTTTGCATGTGTTTCAAAATCTTTGAAATGGTTTTTGTATGGCCTCAGTAAGGACTCATCACCTAGGCCTATATAACAACCACTAATTCGCTTTCCAAGTTTTTACAAAAGTAACTTATTTGTTACACCGTGTTATTAGCTAAGGTGTTTTTTTAGCTCATCTTTGAAGTTTTAAAAAAAACGTAAACTTATGCCTAAGACTATATCTTGTGAACAACTTGAAATATTGCTTTTCTCCCTTCAGCAAATTTTTACCTCTTAATTAGATCTAAAAGTTTTGCCTTGGGATAAAATCAGAAAAACAATAACACCTTACTCAAAACAGTCAAAAAAAGAACATAAAATTTTGATATAGATTTTTATTTTTGATTTTGGAAAATATAAGCACACTGACGGAATAACAGATGGACGGACGGTAATTATATGTTACGGATTTCTCTGCGATGTTGTATTTTTTTTTTATCTCAAGGCAACATTTTTAGATTTTATTAAAAGAGGTCCCAAATTTGATCCACTGCCAGACCCACTTGTACCATCATAAGCTTATCAATTTTGAAGATCTCATTGGGTTCAAGATTATGAAGTTAAAAATGTGCTACTGTCTAATCGATTGCAATACGTTGTAGGGTATTGATGTCCATTTATATAAAAAAAAATTCCACAAATATTTTTTGTAGATAGCACTATTTTATGAAGACGACGTGTGTAGATAGCACAAACATAATTTATAAACAAATGTTTTAGAATAGTTTTTATTTTTTTAATTGACAGATAATGTGACAGATAAGCCAAGGAACTTGTTTCTATTAAAAAAATATGTTAGTCGAAAGTGCAGATAGCACTTTTTGAATATAAAGCGTCCATATGTGAAATATGTATCTTCAACTAGAACTTGTTTACATCGTATATTGCGTATATATGAACTTTTAGTATATAACCTGGATACCAAGTCGAGAATAATACTTCCCAAATATTATCGCTTAAGTTTTTATCTTAATAAGTCCATTAACTTTAAAATTATAACTATTCAAGTACTGTTCCGATATAGATATAATACTTTAGTAACCATAAGTTTCTAATATAGGTCAAATATCCATTCAAAATTTTTAAATCTCACTAATTCCGCATACCCTAAGATTCTAAGGCTTGTATATGTTGACAAAACAATCACTCTCAAATATTATTGTCAAAGGTTTTTGTATATTCATAATACGTAATTAATGAATTAAATCATAAATAAAAAAGGAACAATTTTTACTAAATATTATTGAAAAGGTACTCAACGGTTTACTAAGTTCAGATAAAAGTGCGAAATAAAAGACGAAATAACCTATCTACAGTTTTTAAAAGTTTACAAGAGAGGGAAAAAACGTTATAAATCGGAACTATTTGTAATATTTAAACGAAAATTATGTATTTAGATTAAAATGAAATGAAGAAATATATATCGGTTGAAAAAGTTTTGTTTTTCTAATCATAGCTTATGTTATGTCACTTAGGTTATTTGGAATTGCAAAAATCTGAAACCAAATAACCTAGCTGCAGTACTAATTAGTATGAATAAATCAAATTTTGTACATATAAATATTATATAAATTAAATAATAAATAATATTGGTTTAAGCAAATGAAATTACTTAATGATTCACATTCAAATTACACTATACAACAAAATTACACTTTTATCGTGATTTTTGGTGATTTAGTTTTATCTTTTTTAAGTGCGTAACGGTTTTCTAGGTACAAAAACTGTAATAATTTGGCCATTTGTGATATTAGATATTCAAAATTTTGCACAGATATACGTTATGATATAGAGAATAATAATCCATAAAAAACTCAATTTTGAAATTTTTGCAGATAGGTTATTTGGTCTTTAAGATGGCGTTATAAACTTTTTAGAACCGTGAAGTTTTACGTTTTCTGAGTTTTAATTTTCTTAGAATCACAAAATATGTATATGGAATATATGTATATATATTTAAACTGCAAAATAAACCAATGTAATTCAAAAATTAATTTATACCCATGCATAGCGATATATAAACTACATCGGTATAAAAAACATCAGCAAATCCATATATCAACCATTTCTGTAGGATTCAACATAAACGCTTTCGATTATGTACTTTACTTTTGAAACACCATATACATACAACACTCTAACTTGTTATTAATTTTAATTTTTATACCCTTCACCAATAGGTGAAAGGGTATTATAAGTTTGTGATTCCGTTTGTAATTTTTTTATTAGTGATCGTAGACCATAAAAATTATACCGATCGACTCAGAATCGGGAGGAGAATCGATTAAGCGATGTCCGTCTGTCTGTCTGTCCGTCCGTCTGTCTGTCTGTCTGTCTGTTGAAATCAAGTTTCTGAAGCCCCTGGAGGATGGACTTACATAAATTATATATCAGATTTTAGGAAATTCTCCCGCAATGAACGCTATTAAATTTCATTAAAATCGGTTTATAAACACCGAAAATATCGAAAAAATACCAAAAATTAGACGAAAATTTTTGATTGAAACACACTTTTAAATAACAAGAGAAAAAGATACTCCTGGTGTACATGTGATAATATGTTATATATCAGATTGTAGGAAATAGTTTCCCAAAACACTCTGAAAAATTTTATCAAAATCGGTCCATAAACAACTGAAATATCGCCAAAACACTGAATTTGATGTATCGCAAATTGCCCAAAGTTCGCATTAGAGAATGTTTGTTGAAAAAATGAAATGCAGAAATAGGAAAAACCATCCTCCTTTAGCACGGACCTACATAAATTTTATATCAGATTTTAGGAAATTCCCCCGCCAAGCACGTTATTAAATTTTATCAAAAGCGGTCCATAAACAACTGAGATATCGCAATAACACTACATTTGATGTACAGCAAATTGCCCAAAGTACGTGTCTAAGAAATTTTGTTTACATTTTGTAAGTATTGTTTCAGCGATATCTCAGGTGTTTATGGACCGATTGTGATGAAATTTGACATCTTTCTTTGTGTGAGGATTTTCTAAAATCTATACTCCACAAATCTGATTACGAATACCATTCAAATTGTACCGATCAGCTTAGAATCGGCAGGAGAATCGATTTCGCGACCTCCGTCCGTCCGTCTGTTTGTCTGTCTGTCTGTCCGTCCGTCCGTCTGTCTGTCTGTCTGTCTGTCCGTCCGTCTGTTTGTTTGTCCGTCCGTCCGTCTGTTTTTTTGTCCGTCCGTCTACCTGTCTGTAATTTTTTCTGTTGTAGTCAAGTTTTTGGAGCTCCTGTTTTGTCGATATCTCAGATGTTTATTTTGATGAAATTTAATAGCGTCCTTCGCAGGGGATTACCTAAATCCTGATGCATTCGGTAATTTGTGGTAGATATAATTTAGCGTTTAAGCGATGGTGTTTTGATCGACAATGATGAAATTCAGGGTGGGACAATATCCTAAAATTTTGTGTAAAATCCAGGAGCTCCACAAATCTGATTTTAGCAGACAGACACTCTGCATTAATCTTAATTTTGTGTCTGACTTTTGAACATTATGATAACATTTGAGAATGTTTTATATATCAAATTATAGGTAATCTTCCTAGGAAGTACAAAAATGCAGCTAACTACATGATATCCGTTCAAAACCTACATATGTATGTAAGTATCTCACATATCAACGAAAATTAAAATTTTTTAATTGCAATTGGGAGAAATCCGTTCACGTTTGACAATTGATCCCGTATAACTTCGCCTAAGATACGATGATGACATTTAGTATTAAGACGTTGTACAATATTGATATTCAGGGCGATAGCGCCTAAAATAAACTTTCTAGAGGGACAACATTTGACAAAAGTATTTCTGATCTCTTGAAAAGTTCAATATTGAAAATGGGCGAGCTCTATTCACATTTAGTGAAATCTCCCATATAACCCCGACCGGGAATCGATTTAATGCTGATAAATTAAATCACATTAAAATTGCACAAGGAACTTGAGAAAAACTTTCCAAACATCCATCGGACAGATCGAAAGAACAATACATCCCAAATATTATTGATGAAGTGTTCATTTTAATTAATTAACTAACTTCAGATTAATAAGTAAATCTTTAATAACTTTTCCGACGAAGCTGTTATCCATCCATTCAAAAGCTATATATTTCACGTATGTATCTAAAACTAAGAGTGTATACCCTATAATTTTAAGGCTTATCATTGTTAAAGCCCAACCTGCCCAACCTAACCTTTGGGTGCATAACTATTCTAGATGATGACGCCACCGAAAAGCTTTTCTTTTTCCGACTCTTAATTTTAAAGACTCTTTGCATATAATACTAGTATAACCAAATTTTGCTAGGATTTACATTAAGTACTTTTGCAACGCCATTGGTGAAGGGTATCCAAGATTCGGCAAAGCCGAATATACCACTCTTACTTGTTTTAAATAATAGATTCATTCGTTTACATTAAAATTTGTACAAATTATTACAAAATATTACGGAAAGTCGTTCGTTTACCCAAAACTCAGTAAGAGGGGAAATGTAAACAGAGAGAATTTTTGAGAAAAAGTAACAGTTTATTTGCTGAGTATTTGCAAAATGTTACGGGGAAAATTTTTGCTTGTAAAAGTTCAGTAACAACAACAACATGAATAAAAAACGTAAACAAAAGAAAAACAGGCAGTTGAAAATTTGCCGCAATTTTTATTAAGTTAAAAATTTGAAGTAAAAGAAATAAAATTAACTAAATTAAAGTTAAAAAGTATATAACTAATTAAAAATTAAAAGCTTAGGTCATTTTTTATTTATTTATTGCCTTTTGTATTGTTTTTTTCTTATTGTTTTGATTTTCTTACTGGATTTTTACAAATTTTCTGTTCGTTTACTTTTCTTGTACAAATGATTTGGTGAGAGTAAATTCGTTAATTTACTCAGTAAATACTCAGCTTACTGGACTTTTACTGGAAAGTAAACGAATAGACCTAATATGTTGTTGAAATACTAGGTCTATTCGTTTACTTTCCAGTAAAAGTCCAGTAAGCTGAGTATTTACTGAGTAAATGAACGAATTTACTCTCACCAAATCATTTGTACAAGAAAAGTAAACGAACAGAAAATTTGTAAAAATCCGGTAAGAAAATCAAAACAATAAGAAAAAAACAATACAAAAGGCAATAAATAAATAAAAAATGACCTAAGCTTTTAATTTTTAATTAGTTATATACTTTTTAACTTTAATTTAGTTAATTTTATTTCTCTTACTTAAAATTTTTAACTTAATAAAAATTGCGGCAAATTTTCAACTGCCTGTTTTTCTTTTGTTTACGTTTTTTATTCATGTTGTTTTGTTACTGAACTTTTACAAGCAAAAAATTTCCCCGTAACATTTTGCAAATACTCAGCAAATAAACTGTCACTTTTTCTCAAAAATTCTCTCTGTTTACATTTCCCCTCTTACTGAGTTTTGGGTAAACGAACGACTTTCCGTAATATTTTGTAATATTTTGTAATAATTTGTACAAATTTTAACGTAAACGAATGAATCTACTGAAAACTTTTATATTTGACGCATTTTTGGAAGGATGATAACATACACAACAAAATAAAAAAAATTTCATGTGCTCTTAAAACCACTATACTATTTTGATGTATCATGACTACCTTTGTACAAAAATGGTAAAATTTTTAAATTCTATGGCAAGATTTAAAATTTTTTTTAATTGCAATTTTTTTTAGACGTTTCTTCAAATAATTAATGATAACTCAAAAACTACTAGTCCGATATTATTAAAATAAAATCAGAAAAATTAAGAATTAATTAATTAAGCCTTTAATTCGTCTATATATCGCGTTTCAATCGGATCAATAGTATCGGAGTTATAATAAAAAAACTTAAGAAAAAACAAGTAAGAGTGGTATATTCGGCTTTGCCGAATCTTGGATACCCTTCACCAATAGTGTTGCAAAAGTACTTAATGTAATTCCAAGCAAAATTTGGTTATACTAGTATTATATGCAAAGAGTCTTTAAAATTAAGAGTCGGAAAAAGAAAAGCTTTTGGATGGCATCATCATCTAGAATATTTATGCACCCAAAGGTTAGGTTGGGCAGGTGGCAGATGTCTAGGGAAGCTTCACTTGGGTTTTAAAGTGGTCCCTTTGTGAAAGATAATGATTACTAGACTACAAGTAGAGAATGCATATTTAAGCCAGCCAGTAGCTTCGAAATAAAATAGACACATATTTTACGAACATTTAATAAAGTTCGATAGACCAGATAAACCATGCAGAAAAGATGCTTCAAAATGTAGATGCCCTTACATTTGCAATAGCACATCGATTTGATGAAGTTTAAGTATTCTGGCATGCAACCCAAAAACACAGTGCCCAGTGAGGGTTGTGCACTTTAATTCGTACGAATTATCCAACTAGTAAAAGTTCTTGATTAGTTATGTAAAACTCTGAAGTTAGCGGACTGATTTAGGTCAAAGCTTCAACAATGATAAGCCTTAAAATTATAGGGTAAACACTCTTAGTTTTAGATACATACGTGAAATATATAGCTTTTGAATGGATGGATATCAGCTTTGTCGGAAAAGTTATTAAAGATTTACTTATTTATCTGAAGTTAGTTAATTAATTAAAATGAACACTTTATCAATAATATTTGGGATGTATTGTTCCGGACAGATCCGGTGGATGTTTGGAAAGTTTTGCTCTAGTTCCTTGTACAATTTTAATGTGATTTAATTTATCAGCATTAAATCGATTCCCGGTCGGGGTTATATGGGAGATTTCACTAAATGTGAATAGAGCTCGCCCATTTTCAATATCGAACTTTTCAAGAGATCAGAAATACTTTTGTCAAATGTTGTCCCTCTAGAAAGTTTATTTTAGGCGCTATCGCCCTGAATATCAATATTGTACAACGTCTTTATACTAAATGTCATCATCGTATCTTAGGCGAAGTTATACGGGATCAATTGTCAAACGTGAACGGATTTGCAATTAAAAAATTTAAATTTTCGTTGATATGTGAGATACTTACATACATATGTAGGTTTTGAACGGATATCATGTAGTTAGCTGCATTTTTGTACTTTCTAGGAAGATTACCTATAATTTGATATATAATACATTCTCAAATGTTATCATAATGTTCAAAAGTCAGACACAAAATTAAGATTAATGCAGAGTGTCTGTCTGCTAAAATTAGATTTGTGGAGCTCCTAGATTTTACACAAAATTTTAGGATGTTGTCCCACCCTGAATTTTATCATTGTCGATCAAAACACCATCGCTTAAACGCTAAATTATATCTACCACAAATTACCGAATGCATCAGGATTTAGTTAATCCCCTGCGAAGAACGCTATTAAATTTCATCAAAATAAACACCTGAGATATCGACAAAACAGGAGCTCCAAAAACTTGACTACAACAGAAAAAATTACAGACAGGTAGACGGACGGACAAAAAAACAGACGGACAGACAAACAAACAGACGGACGGACAGACAAACAAACAGACGGATAGACAGACAAACAGACGGACGGATGGAGGTTGCGAAATCGATTCTCCTGCCGATTCTGAGTTGATCGGTACAATTTGAATGGTATTCGTAATCAGATTTGTGGAGTATAGATTTTAGAAAATCCTCACACAAAGAACGATGTCAAATTTCATCACAATCGGTCTATAAACACCTGAGATATCGCTAAAACAATACTTACAAAATGTAAACAAAATTTCTTAGACATGTACTTTGGGCAATTTGCTGTACATCAAATGTAGTGTTATGGCGATATCTCAATTGTTTATGGACCGCTTTTGATAAAATTTAATAACGTGCTTGGCGGGGGAATTTCCTAAAATTTGATATAAAATTTATGTAGGTCCGTGCTAAAGGAGGATGGTTTTTCCTATTTCTGCATTTCATTTTTTCAACAAACATTCTCTAATGCGAACTTTGGGCAATTTGCGATACGTCAAATTCAGTGTTTTGGCGATATCTCAGTTGTTTATGGACCGATTTTGATAAGATTTTACAGAGTACTTTGGGAAACTATTTCCTACAATCTGATATATAACATATTATCACATGTACACCAGGAGTATCTTTTTTCTCTCGTTGTTTAAAAGTGTGTTTCAATCAAAAATTTTAAAATTTTCGTCTAATTTTTGGTATTTTTTCGATATTTTCGGTGTTTATAAACCGATTTTAATGAAATTTAATAGCGTTCATTGCGGGAGAATTTCCTAAAATCTGATATATAATTTATGTAAGAACATCCTCCAGGGGCTTCAGAAACTTGATTTCAACAGACAGACAGACAGACGGACATCGCTTAATCGATTCTCCTCCCGATTCTGAGTCGATCGGTATAATTTTTATGGGGTCTACGATCACTAATAAAAAAATTACAAACGGAATCACAAACTTATAATACCCTTTCACCTATTGGTGAAGGGTATAAATATATTTTTTACTTAAAAATGGCAAAAATTTTCGTTTTAAAAAAATCATGAAAAATTCCAGATTTATTATTTTATCGCATAGCGACATATAATAGCAACAAAATGAGATATCGACCATAAAAATCAATTGATTTTTTTTCGAATTTATTCACAATTTAGTGAATTCGCTCATTTTCACAAAATTTTAGTTTTTTGCTTGATATACGTATACAGGGTTTTTCAAATGTGTGAAAAAATAGATTTTAGAATTTCAAGGAGTGCCGGTAGGATAATTGTGAGATATGGTGAGGAACTTTCACCGAACTCATTTTGTTACGAAATCGCCTGCCACCAAACGTTCGCTTCAAAAATTCGACTATTTATAAAAGCGGGACATAAAAGAAGTGATATTTACGAGAGGTCCAATTTCAATAACAACCATCGGTCCCACTGTCAAAAAATTATCTGTGCCAAATTTTTTTAGATAAAAGCAAATTTGTTGATTTGAAAAACATAAAACTACATTGCGGGAAGAAAATTATTTGGGAGGTACCAAACACATAAAAATATATTTTATCTGATTGTAATTTTGGCTGTTGGTCAGTGCTATTCATATATACCTTGCTTTCATGTTGTTTTTAGCTTCTCCAATATATTTGTAGTTTTGTGAATTTGTTGTTTTGTTTTGATTTATATTTATTTCTTCTTTCCATTTTAAAAAAATATTTTCAAATTGCTGTATTGGTAATAAATTTTGAATATAAGAAACATTTTCATATCTTACGGGAAGAAAATGTATGCTTCCAAATTTATTTGCATTGACAGGAATTTCAAAACTTTCTGATGTATTTATATTTTCATTATTTATATAATTTTTTAAGTAAATCGCTTGAATTATATTGTTCTCTCGAGTATTCTTGATGTCGAACATAACTTTCAGCTTGTGGTTATCTTCTATTTCTATTTTGTTTTCTCCAATTTTTTCTATTCCCGTTTTCAGATTTCCGTTAATATTGTAAGTAATACAACCAACAGTTGAAACTACACCACTTGATAACAAAATCGCTAAAGTTATTATCTGAAATAAAAAATATGTAATATGATGTTAGATGGATAGATAGACGGTAAAAGTTATTTTTATTCAATTTCAATTAGAGCGAGTTACACATATAGAGTAGCCAGATATGGAAGTCCCAAAAAAGTACATTAATTCAAAAAAAGTACAACTGAGTAAAAAAAGTACATTGAAATTCGGTATATATAACAAAAAATTAACAATTTATTTCGTAGAACTTTTATAAATAATATAAGTCTTACAAATGAGATCATATAGATATGTCAATACAACATAAAAGTGGACAGGTATAATAATTCAGTTCGTTATTTTTTTCTTTTAATATTGAGGTAGACATGATCACCGTATTTGTTTTCTTGGAAAAATTCAAAATGAAAGATTTGACGCAGTTTCCAGAAACTAATGTATATGAGCTTTACTTTAAAATTATCAAAAAATACGTATCGATGCCATATAGACCATGAAAATCTATTTTCAAAAGTGGATTCACTTTTATGCTGGAGTTATGTAATTGAAATAATAATAATTTGTTAAAAATGAGATGCCTTATCTTCATTCATAAAATTATTGTAACAAAAAAGCCCGAATATTTGTTCAGTCGGAATCAACTTCCCAATTTGATTCAAAACACCAACAGTGCAACAAGTTTTAGGAAACTACTTAACGACTATTTACATGACTAAAAAAACAAACAAATTTACCCATTATATATAATTGCATATGTATTTCTTTATCTTTTTATTTCTTTATCTATTAATTTCCTTGATCTATTTAATTTATTTCCTTTATCTATTTAATTATTTAGTTATATTACACTTTAATTGATCTTTGTTATTATTAATAATTTTTATACTAAATTTATTTTTTTTTGATAATTTTGTGAATTTTTGTAAAACTTAATTACCTTTGGACAAAATTGTTTACATTTATTTGTTTTTTATTATTATTAATTTTATTATTCCTTTTTTGTGTATTATTATTATTATTATAAAAATTTTTGTTTCAAATATTTCTTAACATCTCGGATTCTAATACTGTAATTTGTAAGATAATTTGTCTTGTTGTATTAGAAAGTCAATAATAAATAAATAAAACATTTGATAATTATTTATTTCAAAAATTAAATGTTTTTTATTGATTGAAAGTTCTTATAAGGCTAAAAAATTAAATGTAACAAATTGAAAGAAAAACCGATAATAATATTTAACAAGTAAGAAAGCGCTATAGTCGGTCAATCCCGCCCATACGATACCCTTCACCACTAAGGTCAAAGGTGTTATTTTTCCTGTATAAAGACAAATATTTGCTAAATTTTGGAATCATACAAACATTTTCTCAAAACATATATATTTAACATGTTTCCGTCATTTGGACTTATATGAGAGCTAGGGTCAAATGTGGACCGATTATCTCGAAATTTGGCAAATTGATTACAGTTATTACAAAAATTATGTATGCAAAAAATAAACTTAAAATTTTCAATATTTTTAGATTTACGAGCGTTTTCGTGATTTTTTTGTCTCATTTAGTGCGTTTTTAAAAGAAAAGTGTATATGGGAGCTATGGTCAAATGTGGACCGATTTCAACAAAATTTGGTACAGTAATTTTAGTTTATATAAGCAGTATTTATTTTAAATTTTATGAAAAAATATTGATACTTGTGGCCAATATGTCAATTCCGGGAAGTGGGACCTATGGGAGGTACCATAAATAATGGACCGATTTTGACCAATTTCAATAGCAATGGTCCCATTATCAAAAAAATGATCTGTACCAAATTTCGTCAAGTTATCTTCAGAATTGCGACCTGTAGTTTGATTACAAGGTTTACATGGGGGTCCAGCCAGCCAGACGGACGGACATCGCTAAATCGACTCAGAAAGTGATTCTAAGCCTATTGGTATACTTAAAGGTGGGTCTAAGACAAATATTTCTATGCGTTACATACATCAGCACAAACTTATAATACCCTTTCCACCTATGGTGGTGAAGGGTATAAAAATGAAACAAGTTTTGACGGTTATTTTAATGATGTGATTTAGAGATGATGCATACAAGTTTTTCAGTGATGATAAGTACATTATCATAACTACTCCCCTATAAAGATAAGAAACTCTCCTGAGTTTATTAAATAAAGCTTAGTTAATATATAAATTTATATAAATATTATATATCAAATAACTAAATTAAGAATTATTGTATTATAAAATATTTTATTATTATTATTATTTTATTAAATGTTAATATTATGAGTATAAAATGGAATACAGATACACAATTACATTACTTAAAATGTAATTTTAAATATTTGCATTAAAAAAAAACATTGTACCTACTGTGTTTCTCTTTCTATATTTGAATTGTGTACATTTTGTAATTCACTTATTCTAAACTTTGGTTGTTCCTTGTGCCTTAATGACTGGTGAGTTTTTATATATCCTTTATTTTTTTTTTTTTTTTCAACATATTCTTCTCTATTACTATTATTATACCCTTCACCAATAGGTGAAAGGGTATTATAAGTTTGTGATTCCGTTTGTAATTTTTATTAGTGATCGTAGACCCCATAAAAATTATACCGATCGACTCAGAATCGGGAGGAGAGTCGATGTCCGTCTGTCTGTCTGTCCGTCCGTCTGTCTGTCTGTCTGTTGAAATCAAGTTTCTGAAGCCCCTGAAGGATGGACTTACATAAATTATATATCAGATTTTAGGAAATTCTCCCGCAATGAAAATCGGTTTATAAACACCGAAAATATCGAAAAAAATACCAAAAATTAGACGAAAATTTTAAAATTTTTGATTGAAACACACTTTTAAATAAAAAGAGAAAAAATATACTCCTGGTGTACATGTGATAATATGTTATATATCAGATTGTAGGAAATGATTTCCCAAAGCACAATTTTATCAAAATCGGTCCATAAACAACTGAGATATCGCCAAAACACTGAATTAGATGTATCGCAAATTGCCCAAAGTTCGCATTAGAGAATGTTTGTTGAAAAAAATAAATGCAGAAATAGGAAAAACCATCCTCCTTTAGCACGGACCTACATAAATTTTATATCAGATTTTAGGAAATTTCCCCGCCAAGCACGTTATTAAATTTTATAAAAGCGGTCCATAAACAATTGAGATATCGCAATAACACTACATTTGATGTACAGCAAATTGCCCAAAGTACGTGTCTAAGAAATTTTGTTTACATTTTGTAAGTATTGTAAGTCTCAGGTGTTTATAGACCGATTGTGATGAAATTTGACATCGTTCTTTGTGTGAGGATTTTCTAAAATCTATACTCCACAAATCTGATTACGAATACCATTCAAATTGTACCGATCAACTCAGAATCGGCAGGAGAATCGATTTCGCGACCTCCGTCCGTCCGTCCATCTGTTTGTTTGTCCGTCCGTCCGTCTACCTGTCTGTAATTTTTTCTGTTGTAGTCAAGTTTTTGGAGCTCCTGTTTTGTCGATATCTCAGGTGTTTATTTTGATGAAATTTAATAGCGTCCTTTGCAGGGGATTACCTAAATCCTGATGCATTCGGTAATTTGTGGTAGATATAATTTAGCGTTTAAGCGATGGTGTTCGACAATGATAAAATTCAGGGTGGGACAATATCCTAAAATTTTGTGTAAAATCCAGGAGCTCCACAAATCTGATTTTAGCAGACAGACACTCTGCATTAATCTTAATTTTGTGTCTGACTTTTGAACATTATGATAACATTTGAGAATGTATTATATATCAAATTATAGGTAATCTTCCTAGGAAGTACAAAAATGCAGCTAACTACATGATATCCGTTCAAAACCTACATATGTGTGTAAGTATCTCACATATCAACGAAAATTTAAATTTTTTAATTGCACTTGGGAGAAATCCGTTCACGTTTGACAATTGATCCCGTATAACTTCGCCTAAGATACGATGATGACATTTAGTATAAAGACGTTGTACAATATTGATATTCAGGGCGATAGCGCTCTATTCACATTTAGTGAAATCTCCCATATAACCCCGACCGGGAATCGATTTAATGCTGATAAATTAAATCACATTTAAATTGCACAAGGAACTAGAGCAAAACTTTCCAAACATCCATCGGACAGATCGAAAGAACAATACATCTCAAATATTATTGATGAAGTGTTCGTTTTAATTAATTAACTAACTTCAGATTAATAAGTAAATCTTTAATAACTTTTCCGACAAAGCTGATATCAATCCATTCAAAAGCTATATATTTCACGTATGTATCTAAAACTAAGAGTGTATACCCTATAATTTTAAGGCTTATCATTGTTAAAGCTTTGACCTAAATCAGTCCGCTTACTTCAGAGTTTTACATAACTAATCAAGAACTTTTACTAGTTGGATAATTCGTACGAATTAAAGTGCACAACCCTCACTGGGCACTGTGTTTTTGGGTTGCATGCCAGAATACTTAAACTTCATCAAATCGATGTGCTATTGCAAATGTAAGGGCATCTACATTTTGAAGCATCTTTTCTGCATGGTTTATCTGGTCTATCTTACTTTATTAAATGTTCTTAAAATATGTGTCTATTTTATTTCGAAGCTACTGGTTGGCTTAAATATGCATATTTAAGGTTTGGATAATATATGATTATTTTTAAGCCTTCATAGTTCTCGTTAATACCAGTGTATCCCGTTTCATTTCTGTGATAATTGTGTATTTGTTTATATGTTTCATCTTCAGAGATATATCCAAGGCATGATAAGAACATCTTACAAATTTAATTGCGTTATTTCCATTAATTAAATAAATTGATTATTTTCTGTTGTAAGATGTTGTATTTATTATCACTAAGCTCAGTAAAAATTCCAACTTTTCCTTTTTCTAAATTTCGCAGTAATATGTTTTCAAAATCATTCTCTAAATCAGACGAACTTATGTAGATTTTCTTATTTCGATGAATATTCACAACCTCTCTAGTTTTATTGTCAGTCAATATCAACTGAGTTTTAAATCTATTTACTATAGAATCTAAAATTAAAATATGATTCTGACTTTTCTCTTGTTGAGAATGAACTGTTATACAGTCATCAATATTATTATATAGAGAAGAGGATAAGGAAGTACGTTAAACATTAATGCCACCAGAATTTTTATCAATTCTACTGATAGCCCATCACATTACGAATTTTTATGAGTTTTCGATAATGAAAACACCATCGAAAACTCTACCGTTCAAATTTTGAGAATTTTACATTTATTGAATTTTCGGCAGAAATAGATTTTTTTCACACGCGATTTTCTTTAAAAAACGAACACCAAACACTTAATTATTTTTAATTGTATTAAAAAATAACGTTTTATCACAATTGTATTATTATTGTTAAAAATTTTCAAAAATAAAATGTTTGTTTTTATATTTTTTCATTTTAAACTAACATTTATTTTTGTTATTTTCTTATTTTTCTACATTAGAGTTGTAATAAATGGGAACAACTCAGTGTTGCATCTGTATTTAAAACAGGAATGGGCAGAAAATGAATTTCTAAGCAATTGCTTGCAAAACGAATTTCAAATATATTCTTATCAGTGTTGCCACCAACCAAATGTTAAATTACACATGGATCGCGCTAAAATTACACATGAAATTAGGAATTACACATTTTTGGTTGCTAAATAACATGTTTTGAATTTAATTATTATTATTTTTTTTTTGTTTAAAATTAAAAAAAAAAGATTTGTAGTTTTTTAAATTAATGTTCGTCGTTTTTTATTACATAACGCTTAAAAAGAAAACAATAAATGTTTACTATTTCAAATCGTTACTTAGCACTTAAAAATAAACGAAATGAAATAGGGTAGAGGGGGGAGCATTTGCCACTTTTTTTTAAGTGCTCTAGGTTTCTTACCGTGAGAGTTATCACAATTTTTTTGTTCTTCATAGGTACCTATATATGTTAGCTTTAAACTGTGTTGGTTCAGATTGCCTACGGCTTTTCTTTATGTTTCAAATTTGAAAAATAGCAAATTAACTAAAAGTGGCCAATGTTCCCCATCCATGGGGCACATTTGCCAATAAGTTTGGTACAAGAAAGAAGTCAAAAAAATTGTTGTAATAAAGTAAATTTTTATTTATATAAAGCTTTAATACACAAAACAAACAAACCTAAAAATTAATTCAAGTTAATTTCTCATGGATAAATTAAACAAAACAGTAAAAAATTCAGAGATCAAAATTTAAACTATTGGGCCTCTGTTAACATTGTACTGTGACATATCAACAAAAACAAAAAAAATGTTAAGATGGAAGATGGATTATGCCTTGCAGCCAAAATATGATATCCTTTTTTGGGATATTACAAATGTCGGACTCAAAAAAATGTCGACGAGTTGCTTTGTTATATGTGTATGGCAAATGTGCCCCAGATAGAGTCGTTAGATGTAAAGAACTAAAGGGTGGTTAAATTGTAAGGGCCGATGTTGAATGTGAACCACACCTAAACTCCAAGTTATTTTTAGAATTTTATTTGACATTTCTCTATTTCAGACTTACTCAATTTGAACCATGGAGAGATACACAATCCAACAACGTGTTAAAGTTATCCAGACTTATTATGAAAATGGGCGTTCAAATCAAAATGCATATCGTGCACTTCGTGATTTTTTTGGTCAATTTGATCGTCCAAATGTGCTTACAATCGCAAAAATCGTGGAAAAATTCGAGCAAACCGGGTCTGTAGAAGATGTGAGAACACCAGTGCATGCTCGTACTGCAGAAAATATTGCTGCTGTTCGCGATAGTGTGGCTGAAGAGCCGTCCACCTCAACTCGTCGTCGTGCCCAACAATTGCACCTCTCACGCTCGTCGTTGATGAACATTATGCATAAAGCCTTGCATTTACACGCTTACAAGGTGCAATTGGCTCAAGAACTAAAGCCTCTTGACCATTCCAAACGTCGTGAATGGGCAGAATGGTGGCAAGAAATGGCAACAGTGGATGATCAATTTTCGAAGAAAATCATCTTCAGTGATGAGGCACATTTTCACCTCAGTGGATTCATTAATAAACAGAATTGCCGCATTTGGGCGAATAAGAATCCAAGAGAGATTGTCGAAAAACCAATGCACCTACAAAGAGTGACTGTTTGGTGCGGTTTATGGGCTGGCGGCATCATCGGGCCGTATTTTTTCCAAAATGAGGCCGGTCAGGCAGTTACTGTGAATGGTGTTCGCTATCGTGAGATGATAACGAACTTTTTATGGCCCGATTTGGAAGATATGGATGTGGACGATATGTGGTTTCAGCAGGACGGTGCCACTTGCCACACAGCTAACGAAACAATGGCTCGTTTGCTCAACAAATTCAATGGCCGTGTTATCTCACGTAATGGCGATGTCAATTGGACGCCAAGATCATGTTATTTGACAACGTTGGACTTTTTTCTTTGGGATTATTTGAAAGAAATGGTGTACGTCGATCAGTCAGCAACAATTCAAGAGGTAAAGGATGAGATAATTCGGCACATTAACGGCATAGAACCTCCGTTATGCCTCAGGGTCATCGAAAATTTGGACCATCGGATGGAGGTGTGCCGCCGTGGTCGCGGCGCCCTTTTGGCCGATATTTTGTTCCATACATAATTGAGTAATACCAATATATCATAATAAAATAAAATTACAATAATTTCCTAAATAGTTTGTGTTTTATTCAAAATCAACATCGGCCCTTGAAATTTAACGATATTTTTCACATAAGAAATAGATTTATTGATAAAAACTTAAAATATTTGTTCTCAAAACTATATTCTTTATTAAACTAATGGATAATTTCTTAGGATAACAAAAAAACTAAGGAAAATATCACAAAAATATTTGTAGCAAAATATTTTTTCAGGATCTGCTGAAATAATAAATAACGCCTGAAGTTTTAAATATTGAAGCTATTGCAGTCAAAATTTGAGATATAGAATATCAATGATAAACGAATATAAAATCGATTACAGCATCAAAAAAGATAAGTTAGTTTTCAAGAAAATTAGTGGTGGCAAATGCGCCCCTATGGCAAATGGTCCCCGTCCTGCCCTACATAACGACTATATTGAAAATCTTCCACTTCTTGTTTAATATTTTTTGTGTAGGTTCAAAAATTGGTCCACCATTAATAATTTTTTTCAAAGTAGGAAACAATCTATCTCTATAATAATCTTCTGGCTCCAAAGCCCAAAAGTTTCAAAATCAAAAAGTGCATGTCAAGAGTTTGCAAATCGACATTAAAGAATGAAAATCTTTTTGTTAAACATATATGTCACCTTCTCCGAGAAAAGGGACCTAGTGTATGAAAATAAAGTTTTGAGAAAAACTAAAATTTTAATGTTTTTCTCATTTTTATCGATTTTCCCAAGTTCGTTTTGTACGTTTTTATCGCAAATAATTTTTTATCAGAAATCTAACTCATTTCATCTTATTTAAACCCTTTTAGGTACCAGAATCCACTGCTAATTCTAAACCCGTTTTTTGACACACTAGGCTCCTTTTCTCGAAAAAGGTCACTTATCACGATTGAAGTTGAAAAGTTTGGGCAATTTTGGGATCAACAATACCCGCAATTGAATAAATATCGTCACTAAAATTAAATATTGTTTTAATTTCACGAATATAAAATTCTCGAAAATCATGAAGTATAATTTTTTTGCGAATTAGAGATTGTGGTCAAAGATTCATGAGCAGCAATACCAATATATCGTATTCTTTAATAAACATATATATTTTAATCTGAAGGGTTGATATCAAATAAGCGCTGGGATTTTAAAACATATGTACATGTTTATGTAGTTAGAATAAAAAGTTTGCATTACATGCATTATTCCGATTTCGAATGGAACGCATTTATTTATTTTTTAAAATGCAAGTTTTGAAAACTGTTAGTACTCAAAAATGAAAAAAATTGAAATTACACATGAATTACACATGCAGACAATTACACATCGGCTACACATAAAAATAAAAATTACACATGATATGTGTAATTACACCTGAAGTGGCAACACTGATTCTTATGCTCTTTTATTTAGTCGTCATTCAACCTTTGACGGATGCACATGAGTGGCGAGTGTTATTAGTTTTGTTATTTTTTTTTTTTAATTTTTTGTTGTTGTTTTATTATATACACTGCAAGACTAAATGTGTATAAATATTTTTTTAACGCTAAACATTTTATAGAAAACATTTTATATTTTCTTGTAAAAAATAGGTTCTTATTTTCTTTATAGAAATATACACTTTTATTATTTTGTATGGAAAAAATAAGCTTTTCTATAGAAAAGATAAGCTTTTCTATAGAAAAGATAAGTTTTTCTATAGAAAATATAAGTTTTTCTATAGAAAAGATAAGTTTTTCTATAGAAAAGATAAGTTTTTCTGTAGAAAAAATAAGTTTTTCTATAGAAAAAATAAGTTTTTCTATAGAAAAAATAAGTTTATCTATAGAAAAAATAAGTTTTTCTATAGAAAAAATAAGTTTTTCTATAGAAAAAATAAGTTTTTCTATAGAAAAAATAAGTTTTTCTATAGAAAAAATAAGTTTTTCTATAGAAAAAATAAGTTTTTCTATAGAAAAAATAAGTTTTTCTATAGAAAAAATAAGTTTTTCTATAGAAAAAATAAGTTTTTCTACAGAAAAAATAAGTTTTTCTATAGAAAAAATAAGTTTTTCTATAGAAAAAATAAGTTTTTCTATAGAAAAAATAAGTTTTTCTATAGAAAAAATAAGTTTTTCTATAGAAAAAATAAGTTTTTCTATAGAAAAAATAAGTTTTTCTATAGAAAAAATAAGTTTTTCTATAGAAAAAATAAGTTTTTCTATAGAAAAAATAAGTTTTTCTATAGAAAAAATAAGTTTTTCTATAGAAAAAATAAGTTTTTCTATAGAAAAAATAAGTTTTTCTATAGAAAAAATAAGTTTTTCTATAGAAAAAATAAGTTTTTCTATAGAAAAAATAAGTTTTTCTATAGAAAAAATAAGTTTTTCTATAGAAAAAATAAGTTTTTCTATAGAAAAAATAAGTTTTTCTATAGAAAAAATAAGTTTTTCTATAGAAAAAATAAGTTTTTCTATAGAAAAAATAAGTTTTTCTATAGAAAAAATAAGTTTTTCTATAGAAAAAATAAGTTTTTCTATAGAAAAAATAAGTTTTTCTATAGAAAAAATAAGTTTTTCTATAGAAAAAATAAGTTTTTCTATAGAAAAAATAAGTTTTTCTATAGAAAAAATAAGTTTTTCTATAGAAAAAATAAGTTTTTCTATAGAAAAAATAAGTTTTTCTATAGAAAAAATAAGTTTTTCTATAGAAAAAATAAGTTTTTCTATAGAAAAAATAAGTTTTTCTATAGAAAAAATAAGTTTTTCTATAGAAAAAATAAGTTTTTCTATAGAAAAAATAAGTTTTTCTATAGAAAAAATAAGTTTTTCTATAGAAAAAATAAGTTTTTCTATAGAAAAAATAAGTTTTTCTATAGAAAAAATAAGTTTTTCTATAGAAAAAATAAGTTTTTCTATAGAAAAAATAAGTTTTTCTATAGAAAAAATAAGTTTTTCTATAGAAAAAATAAGTTTTTCTATAGAAAAAATAAGTTTTTCTACAGAAAAAATAAGTTTTTCTACAGAAAAAATAAGTTTTTCTATAGAAAAAATAAGTTTTTCTACAGAAAAAATAAGTTTTTCTATAGAAAAAATAAGTTTTTCTATAGAAAAAATAAGTTTTTCCAAAAGAAAAATAAGTTTTTCTATAGAAAAAATAAGTTTTTCTATAGAAAAAATAAGTTTTTCTATAGAAAAAATAAGTTTTTCTATAGAAAAAATAAGTTTTTCTATAGAAAAAATAAGTTTTTCTATAGAAAAAATAAGTTTTTCTATAGAAAAAATAAGTTTTTCTATAGAAAAAATAAGTTTTTCTATAGAAAAAATAAGTTTTTCTATAGAAAAAATAAGTTTTTCTATAGAAAAAATAAGTTTTTCTATAGAAAAAATAAGTTTTTCTATAGAAAAAATAAGTTTTTCTATAGAAAAAATAAGTTTTTCTATAGAAAAAATAAGTTTTTCTATAGAAAAAATAAGTTTTTCTATAGAAAAAATAAGTTTTTCTATAGAAAAAATAAGTTTTTCTATAGAAAAAATAAGTTTTTCTATAGAAAAAATAAGTTTTTCTATAGAAAAAATAAGTTTTTCTATAGAAAAAATAAGTTTTTCTATAGAAAAAATAAGTTTTTCTATAGAAAAAATAAGTTTTTCTATAGAAAAAATAAGTTTTTCTATAGAAAAAATAAGTTTTTCTATAGAAAAAATAAGTTTTTCTATAGAAAAAATAAGTTTTTCTATAGAAAAAATAAGTTTTTCTATAGAAAAAATAAGTTTTTCTATAGAAAAAATAAGTTTTTCTATAGAAAAAATAAGTTTTTCTATAGAAAAAATAAGTTTTTCTATAGAAAAAATAAGTTTTTCTATAGAAAAAATAAGTTTTTCTATAGAAAAAATAAGTTTTTCTATAGAAAAAATAAGTTTTTCTATAGAAAAAATAAGTTTTTCTATAGAAAAAATAAGTTTTTCTATAGAAAAAATAAGTTTTTCTATAGAAAAAATAAGTTTTTCTATAGAAAAAATAAGTTTTTCTATAGAAAAAATAAGTTTTTCTATAGAAAAAATAAGTTTTTCTATAGAAAAAATAAGTTTTTCTATAGAAAAAATAAGTTTTTCTATAGAAAAAATAAGTTTTTCTATAGAAAAAATAAGTTTTTCTATAGAAAAAATAAGTTTTTCTATAGAAAAAATAAGTTTTTCTATAGAAAAAATAAGTTTTTCTATAGAAAAAATAAGTTTTTCTATAGAAAAAATAAGTTTTTCTATAGAAAAAATAAGTTTTTCTATAGAAAAAATAAGTTTTTCTATAGAAAAAATAAGTTTTTCTATAGAAAAAATAAGTTTTTCTATAGAAAAAATAAGTTTTTCTATAGAAAAAATAAGTTTTTCTATAGAAAAAATAAGTTTTTCTATAGAAAAAATAAGTTTTTCTATAGCGTTGTATGATTTCCTAAAATTTGATATACAATTCAGAAAACTTTCTTCAAAAAAATTTTTACAAAAAAAATGTATTTTTTTTACAAAAAAGTATATAAAAAAATATTTTAAATTCGGCAATTAGCGGGACATCGAATTTGGAGTTTTGGCTATATCTCAGATTGTTATATACCGATTTTGATGATATTTAATATCGTTTTGCTTTAGTGGATTTCCTAAGATCTGACATCTTATTCATATCAGTATACTATCCGCAAATTGAGGAATTTTAAACAAATTGAAGAATTTTATACAAATTAAACAAATATGATTTAAAAGGAAATATTAAATTTTAATTCGGCATCGAATTTCGAGTTTTGGCTATATCTCAGGTGTTAATAGAAATGTATATTGAAATTTGATAATAAACTTCATAGAACACTATTAACATCCAATATTTAACTTATGTCGGTATGCCATCCAGGAGCTACACAAACCTGATTTCAGTAGACGGAAATACGATGTACATATGTCTAAAAATAGTGGTATGACTTTTGAACATAGTGATTGCTCATTATTTGCGACATATAATAAGTATATTTATATTAAATTGTAGGTAATCTTTTTATGAATTATGCAAAATACAACTCATTACAATGGTATACGTTCAAAACCATACATATACATATGTATAAAAATCTAACTGAACCTATAGGTTAATATATTAATTATATATAATTGTATATATTGGTACTAATTCTGCCTACTAAATTCACAGACATTCAAGATTAACCATGTGCTTTTCCTATAAGAAAAAGATATACACGTATTTTAAAATGTTGTGATATTTGTTACCAAATATAAAGTCAAGACACCGAAATCAGGATACAAAATTTTGAACAATATAGAACTTTTGCGTTTAACTTTTAAATGTATTTTAGGTCCAATTTATGTAAGTTTAACATATCAAAATATAGGTAATATTTCCGTGATTAACACAAAAAACAACTTAATAAAATTGAAAAAAATAATTTTGAAAATATCCCTTCAAAATCTATATACAATATCAATCAATTAAAGAGTCTAAGTATACCCTAAGAACAAAAGGCTTGCCAAATTGAAAAAAAACAATACTTTCCAAATATTATTTCTGAAGTATTTATCTAACTTTATAACAATCTTAAGCATATAACATAAACTACTTCTTGTTTTTTTGTTTTATTATTTAATATGTTTTACATTTGCACCGAAAGAGCAATACCCCAGAAACATCTCGTTAAAGCAACCATTTTAATCGGTCCCCTTACTTTGATATATTCGTAATTCACACACAAGTTATGTTAAAATATATATAAATTCTCTTACAAATGTAATATATTATTCTAAAAGTTTCTAAAAACACCATTGAATAAAATTTGGCATAAAGCATTGAATAAAATCATAAAAATTTTGTTATTTGAACACCATTGGTGAAGGGTATATAAGATTCGGCAAAGCCGAATATAACACTCTTACTTGTTTTTTATAAAAAAAAAACTTCCATAAATGTTTTCTACATACTACTTATTTTGTAATTTGTGCTGCATATTTAAAAACAAAAAATGCGATACTCCGCCACGCATGCGAATGTCTCGCTTGTTCAGCGGCAACTGAATAAAATATCAATAAAGGTACAGGGCCAATACACGCGGCACACAGTGGGATTTCTCCATACATTTCTTGGCAAAAAATATAAGGAGAGCTCGTAGAACATTGAAATTTGGTACATATGCTTCTATCAACTCAGTTAAGAAAATTTTAAAGTTTCATCAAAATTGACCACGCCCATCGCCCCCCGCCCATATAATCCAAAAATATTTTTTCACCCCAAATGTTTATTTCTTAACCGTTCGTAACGAAACTCGGCACAGATCATCAGTATTACAAAGTTTAAATATATGGAAAGTTTCATGGAAATCTGCCACGCCCAACGCCCACCGCACATGTAAGCCGGAAATATTTTTTCCCAAAAATTTTTATTTCTTCACCAAAATTCATGAAACTTTATACAAATCATCAGTGTTATAAAGCTGAAAATACAAAGTTTCGAGAAAATCTGCCACGCCTACCGCCCCCCACCCCCGCCTACATAAAACGAAAATATTTTTCCACTACAAAGTTTTGTTTCTTAACCGATCATAAAGAAACTTAGTGCAAGTTATCAGTATTATGAAATTTAAATATCTGAAAAGTTTCATGAAAATCTGCCACGCCCAACGCCCACCACACATGTAATTGGGAAATATATTTTATCTCAAATTTACAAAGTTTCAAGAGAACCTTCCACGCCCACCACCCCCTATTGTTCTTCAAAACATCGGAATGAATAAATATCAAAATTAGTAACAAACATAGACTTTTATTCATCTTCTATCATTTCTTTAACGACATCATCAACTTCTAAAACATGTTTATGGGGTTGACGTCTTATGCTGGTAATATAAGGATCTGATGATACAAGAAGGCGATGGAAAACATCTGTGTTTGTTGCCATCCTGCTGCACTTTCTGGCGAACATTAGCCGATACCTTCTGTAGTCTTTATTTCGAGCTTCTTCAGCTTCTTCTGAAAGCAAACCTATTGGAAGTAAAGCAGCATCCATAATTTGTTTTCCATGAATAAGTACTTTGTGAACCGTAACCGGCATGTAGAACCATCTATATTTTTCTACAAATAGTTTCGCCGTATCCCATGCAAAATTTTTAAACTGAGATGAGTTTATTTTCTGGCCGCACGTTATTATTTGCAATACAACTCGAAATCGATCAATAAGATCCTCGTTGACCCCAGTTATGTCAGCAACAACTTGAGGGTTCAAAAAAAAACGTCTTGAAGTGTTGCCATCGTTGGAAGACCCGGTTCCCTGTTGAACAGCATCTACTCTTATACCCATCCGCTCTTTTAAGGCTACTTGAATGCGATGTTTATTTTCCTGTTTAAGAATTTTGTGCTCGTCCTTCGACGCCGACCACTTTTGAAATGGTAAATTATAAGCAAGATGAAGAATGCATTCCATAAACTTAATTCGTGCATGCAAGGAGGAAATGCCTAACTTACATGCTTCGATATCAATAGCTTTTCTTGAAACTAATTCTAAATCATTCATTTCAATGGGCTTCGCTTTACAAATGTAGCAAACAGCTGCTGATGTCGTACCTGTAACTGTTTGAGCCGTCTTACCATCTAACATTGTAAATACTAAATTGTGTTCTATCGTAAATTTTTTACCACAGGCGATTACTTCAGTATTATTCAAAGCTGCAATGTCGGAATTAATTTTACCAACAATCCTTAACATTTGTTCCTTTGTTTCTTTAGCGAATTCAAAATAAATAGGACGACAGTATCTAGTTGATGATGGAGCTTTGTTTCGCCAAAATTCCCTTCCTGAAGTCGACTCTAGCCTTAGTGGCACCAAACAAGCTAGTAACAAATTTTTGTCAGTTACACCAGCGGTAAAATTTTGTTTGTATTCCGAATGTCCAGAAGAACCATCGCAACCCCATTTAGATGTTAATGTTAAACTATTTTCCTCCATGTTAATTATTTCTTCATTACAAAAAGTTAAAAACAAACGGCTTATCGTATGATCCATTAAACTTTGCAAGCTAACAGATGCATCTTTTTCAGTAATATTAATATTATTCGGGTAGCAATTTTCCTTTTCATCTTTAAGTTTCGCATACGGTGGTAAAATATCGTATCCTTCTTCTTTAAGAAATTTTTTAATGCACTCGTATTGATATTTTGTAAGCTCTGCATCCATCATCAAGGCTACTACAGCAGAAGAAGTAATGTAGGATTTACTTCCTTTGTTTTCTTCAATTGCCTTAGTAGCCATGTGTAAATGTTCTTTAGAATATTTTGATGCTAATTCAGAAGCTTTATACCGTTTTGCGCGATCTTTACAATCATCAAAATCCATTGCAGGCCTTCCCCTTGCTTTTGAACAACTCGGTCTATCATCGAGCAGGGACACTTTAAATGTTCCTAATTCAAAATTAAAGGCAGAAATAAGTTTCTCATAATAATATTTGGAAACCAAGTTTTTTTTTTAATTTTGTCAGATTTTAAATCTTGTATATTTTTGTTTTTTTTTTTTTTTATTTGTTTGATACATATTTTTGTTTGATACATACTTTTTAACCACAAGTCATTTTTTTTAAAGAAGTAGTCACGATTTCCTGAAGACTCTTCTTGTCTTTTGTAAAAATTTCCCAAAAAGCGCCTTTGAATTGTGACTTTAACTTCTTCGATTTCTTCTCTTGTTAAAAGCTCATTTTTTGATTTAATGTAATCGCTTAGCAGATCAGTATTATTACGGCAACGAAAAAGCTCCGTAGCTAGATCGAAATAAGTAACTTCAAAAGTACACATTTTATAATTTTTTTTTAATATAAAGTCGCGATTTAACTTCTTTCACACTTTTACACGTCTTAAAAATAATTAGAACTTCTCATTTTGATGTTTATTATACCGTTCATCGTGGGTGATAAGGGTATTATAAATTTATTATTCCGTATGTTAAAATTTTCCATACAAAACTTTACATAACAAAGAAAAAGTACATTGGAAGTGATGAAATAGTTACTGACATGTGGTGAAGGGTATGCGGGATTCGGTATACCCGTGTGTTCCACTCCAAATTTTTTTTAATTTTTTCCTTTTTTCTTCTTGACCAATTCTTTTAAGTACCAGACAAATAATCGTTAACAAATTGTTAATAATTTATGGTGAAGGGTATTTAAGATTCGACGTATCCGAATATTGCAGTCCGATTTGTAAATTTTGTTTTGTTTTTCTTATTCATCACTTCTTTTAAATACCCGTTAAATAATATTTAACCATTTGTTGCTATTATTCATAACATAAAATTAATTAAGCCTAAAAGCATGCACTACTTTTTCTAAGATGTTTCTTTGAAATATTAAAGTGAAATTTCATGTGACTTTTTTTATAAAATTTATAACTTTGTTCAACAGTATGGAATATTATGGGAATTTTATTTATCAAATCGAAAGAATACACTCCCACCTTTCATTTGATTATAACTAGAGCACAAAGCTAGACAAAGCTAACCTTTTTTTTTCCAACAAAAATTTAAAACACTGCATTTTGAAGTGCCATCATTTAAACCTTAATATCTTATAAGCTGTTATAGTTTTCCAACATAATTTTTTTCTTAATTTATGTGGAGGTACTATATTTTCAAAATATACTTACAGTAAATATATATCGCAAAAAGAAATTATGTTGCCGAGCAATTGAAATTCATGAAAATTTTAAACAGTTTCTGCAGAGTTTCATTTAGGTGACTTTGCCGCGTTATTTTGAAAAGAAAAAATAAAAAAACTAATGATGCATTTCTCTTAACTAAACAGTCCTCTACAAAACTGCATAATTAGATTTTCGATATTTTATACTCGAAAAATGTATTTTTTGCCAGCGAAATCCCACTGTGCGGCATGCGGCTGCGGGCGGTCGTAGTATTGCCAGTGCATAAAATGTGCGTTTGTTTACAAAAATATTCATATAAAAAAATATCTGAGTAGGATATAATTAAATCTGGCAGCACTGAAAAAAACTGCCGCGCGGAAAGTAGAACTATGTTCTACTTTTTTTATTGCCGCTTGAAATTTGACATATCAAATATAAACAAAATAAAATAATAAAAAATGGACGAAGAAAAATTAATTGAAATGGTGAAAAAATATACTAATCTTTATGAAAAAGGTTCTATAGGATATAGAAACAAATTTAAAAGAGCCAAGGCTTGGGCAGAAATTAGCGCTGCCATGAATGTAAATGGTGAGTTTTTCGGATTAAAATTCTCCCTGTGCAACGTTTTAAAATTTTTAAAAATTTAAATCCATAGAAGCTGCTTGCCAAACGCGATGGAAGAATATAAGAGACCGGTACGTAAAACTCAACCAGAAAAAGCTTGTGTCGGGCAGTGGCAGTTCCGTTTCGGAATCATCGTGGAGTTTGATGAGCCATTTAGAATTTTTGAATGACCATATTCAACCGCGAAAGTAATGTTACTTTTTAAATAAAACAGTGATTTTCTTATTTATTATAACAAATAAAATATAAATTCTGAACCATAGATAAAACACATAGATTGAGAACATATGTTCTACTAAGGAACCAAAAAAATGCGGTGAATAAATTAACTAAGGTGGTGAACTCACATACATTTACTGTGAATTCAACATAGTCATTTTGACAACTGTCAAATGAAAATGTAAACAAACAAAAATTATTTGTAATTGGAAATGATAAGTAAAGACAATTTATTTGTTTTTTGTATTAATATTAAGAAAATATATTATTGTTTTTAGCAAAAAGGCAGCAGAAAAGTGCAGATTCTTTTTATTATTTGCCACAGACCACACAAAATTTATACCGATCGACTATTAATCGGCAGAAGAATCAATTTAGCGGTGTCCGTCTGTCTATCGGCCGCTATTAAAAATACAAAATCAGAGAGACTCTGCCCAACATTGGTCAAAATTCAAAGTTACCCTACTTATTCAATGGACCAGGATATCTTATGGTCAAGCTTTATCAACTGTTCTAGAGACATACATATATATACTATATGATACTTTTTTAAGTTAGGGGATTTAAGTAGATTTATGTCATTGGGAGGGTCAATTGTGAATCAATAGTTTCCAAATGTCGGTTATTGGTTTATATTTACAAAATATTTACCTGTGCAAAGTTTTAGTAATAAACTGCATTTATCTTTAGATTTATAAGCGGTTTTCAGCGTTTATGATTATTTTAACTACTTGTGTCTTGTATGGGAGGTATGATCAAATATGGGTCTATTCCTACAAAATTAGGTATACTGATTAAGGTTATTATCTATATATATATATATATATATATATATATATATATATATATATATATATATATATATAAAACTCTAACGTGACTGACTGACTGACTTATCATCGCCCAGCCCAAACGGCTAAAGCTAGATAGCTGAAATTTTGACAGCGGGTAGCTTTTTCGAAGTATAGATCCACTAAGAAGGGATTTTTGGAAATTCGGCCTCTAAGGGTATCTTTGTGTATCTTTTGAACCAGTCAACAGAGTAACAAAATTCAAAACGAAGCCGGTAAGAAAAAAATATTAGACACGTGTTTGGTACTTTTTTGATTCAGGGTTCAAAAAGGCGGTCAAAAAAATTTAGGGTAGGTACATTTTTTTTCTTTTTGCCAAGTACAAAATATCAAATACGTGTTTGGTACTTTTTTCAATTAAAAGGGTAAAAAAAGGAAAAATCGGTAACATTATATCTCCTTAACCAAAAGCGATATAAGCAAAGATTAAATTGGTTTGAGATTAGCACTAAAAATTAAGCGACATGTGTTCGGTACTTTTTTGAAAATCGGCCGCCTAGCGGGCAAAGAGGGTAGAAAAGGAATAAATTAGTAACATCATATCTCCGAAACCAAAGTTGAAATTGGATTTGAATCGGCTAGAAAAATAAGGAGACACGTGTTTGGTGCTTTTTTGAAAATGGTACTAATAAGGATAAAAAAGGGTAAAAACTATATTTTGGTACTTTTTTTAACCCATATGTATCTTTTAAACTAATACACATAGAACCATAATTTATATCGCAACCGATAGATATTAAAAAATAATTAAATACGTATTTGGTACTTTTGCGATTAAAGGGGTACAAAAGGGAAAATATTCAAGGGTAGGTTTTTTGGTTTTTAGCTATGGATATCTTTTAGGCTAATAAAGCCAGAAGTGTAATTTATTGACTGGTTGATTGACATTGAAAAAGATAAACTACGTGTTTGGTACTTTTTTCAATTTTGGGGTAAAAATCGGAAAAGTATATCTTCCAAACCAAAAGTGATAGAAACTAAATTGGTCTAAGAATAGCTCTAAAAATTAAGGGACATGATTTCGGTACTTTTTGAAATTCGACCTAAATATTAGAATGTAAAACAGGGTATAAAAGGGAGAAATTAGTAACATCATATCACCGAAACCAACATCGATGCAAACAAAGTTGAAATTGGATTTGAATCGGCTAAAAAAATAAGTGGACACGTGTTTGGTACTTTTTTGAAAATGGCACTAATAAGGATAAAAAAGGGTAAAAACTATATTCAATTTACTCAATTTACATCGCAATTGATAAGGACTAAAAAAATTAAGAAAGTGCTTGGCACTTTTACGATAAATGAGGCACAAAAGAGTAAAAAACGGGTAAATATTAAAGTGTATTTTGTTTTTTAACTATGATTATCATTTAAACATATCAAGCAAGAAGTATAATTTACAAGCGGGTCTATTTACATTGAAGAAGTATAAGACATGTGTTTGGTTTCTTTTTTATTTTTTGAGTAAAAAGGGGGGGAAAATCGGTAGCGTAATATCTTCTAAATAAAAAGTGATAATTTTTATTTAAATTTGGCCGCTTATGGGTAAAACAGGCTAGAAAATGGATAAATCATATAATCGGCTAGAAAAATAAGGGGACATGTGTTTTGTACTTTTTTGGAAATGGCACTAATAAGGGTAAAAAGAGTAAATACTATATTTTGATGCTTTTTTTAACCCATATGTATCTTTTGAACTTATAAACATAAAGGCTCACTTTATGCCACAATCAATAAGTATTAAAGAATTTTAAACATGTGCTTGGTACTTTTAAAATAAATGGGGTTTAAAAGGGTGAAAACGGGAAAGTATTCATTTTAGCTAACGAAGTCAGAAGTATAAATTTTTTATTTTATAAACAAAAAAATATTTGACATTTCATTGGTGAGATTCTTTTTTTGTGGGGAATTAAAAATCATTCAAACAAGTGTTGCATTTCTAGTGCAAATTCAAAAACCAAAAATTCAAAAATCAACAATACCAAGCAACTCTGCTTTAGTATGTGGTGGATATTTTAGTATGCACTAATACCACTTAAACATAATTTTACCAATACAGTAATAATTATTACAATATGGCGCCTCTAAAATGTAGCATGACGTCTCTTAAATGTACTTGACAGTTGCGTCCTCAGTCTATGTTGTTAGTTTATGTTCTGAACATCCAGTTTGATTTTTATAAAATAAGGAACATCATTAGAAGAGGAGTTAGACTAGAATATGACTATTGGTAGCACAGTGGAATAAAATATTTAGCTCATCTGTGATGACATAACAGTGCACAGTGGGACGGTGGAAAAATAGAATTGAAATAAGTCCCTAACTTGTATACCTCTAAGCAAATTTTAAAAACAAACTATGTCGATATAGCAGAAGTGTTAGGAGCTTAAGTTTTGAAACTGGAAAGCATTGATTTTAAATAAACATTTAAATATTTTACAAGCATGAAGCGTATTAAAAGCTTTACTATGTAAAAAGTTATAAGAGCTTAAAGTTAATATTTGCTATATAGTATGCTTTTTAAATTGGTTCGGAAATGTTTTAAGTGATTTATGAGCCTGAGGTGCCCATATTCGGGAGCCAATTGTGCCGCCCCAGTAAAATCTAGGCTTTCCAGGTTCAAAACGTCTGATATATCCACATAAAATGTTATTAAATCCGCCCAACGCTTTAAAGGTTACCGACTTATTTTCATTCTATTTTCCCACCATACCACTGCGCAGTGAGATAAACTGTGGGCCCACTTTGTTCACTTTACTGAACAATAAGTTTTAATACTTGAGTCACTCAACTTTGGTCCGCTGTGTTGCAGTAGACATATTTTTAAATATTGATCAAAACTTCTTTTCTAATTATGTTTAAAATTTCGTCGGAATCCGTCTAGTAATTTTAAAGTCGCTGAGTGCATAAAAAGGACAAAGAAATCTATATTTTGTGTTCCCACAAGTAGTCTCGCAATAAATCTCTTGTAACAAATGCTGACCGAGAACTGTTATTTGATGTCAAACCCCTAACATTAGGTAATGAAGTTGTTTCGTTTCTCCATAGTCCTTTTACAAAAACGGTATCAACTTCATGGTCAACATATTCAGGGGGGCAATAAGATCCGTCATTCATTTTTACAAAATTATGAAGTACCACTGCAGCTTTTATTACCTTTTCTGCTGACTCTGGGGACATGTTCAGAGTTCCTCTTAATATTCGCCACCTCGCCGTGAGAATCCCAAATGCATTCTCGATTACTCTTTGCGCCCTTGACAATCTTTTATTAAAATTTTCTCTGTTTTCATCCAGAAGAGATCCTGGGTATGGTCGCATAAGGTTGGGACCTAAGGGAAAGGCAGCATCTCCAATCAAGTAGTAGTTAAATATTGTATTGCTGTTTGGTAGCCCACGCGGAGGTGGTACATCTAATGAACCTCTATTTAATCGTTTTCCCAATTCAGAAAACGACAATACTCCGCCATCGCTTTGGCTGCCATACGACCCAATATCTACAGCACTAAAAGTGTAATTTGCGTCACAAGTAGCAAGAAGGATGACACTATAAAACGCTTTAATAGACATAATTTAAAAATAAAAATTATATTGTTAAAAATTTAAAAAGTAAAGTTGGTTAAGTTGGTAATAGCCTACACAACAAATTTATACAGTAAAAATTGTTGATTGCCCCACAAAGGGCACTTGGGTCAGTGACAATATAAAATTTGTTTATGCCGATTTTTACTGTTTTGAGTACAGATTTATAGGAATTGTATCAATTTCAAATTTCTATCAAATTTCTATCTATATTTTGATCACAAGGATAGAAAAAGGGCCAAATTTAGCAAAGAATGCTCACGGAGAGCATAGTTTAGGTAGGACTGTTACCAATATTTTTAGGTATTATAAACATCAGCACAAACAAATAATACCCTTGCCACTAATGATGATGATTTCGTATGTACATTACATACATTTATAATTATAAAAATTAGATCCAGAATGCGGTGGACACGTAATGGCGATGTGTTTTCCATCTATAGATCCAATGCAATTTGGAAGGTTCCAAATTTTTTCAAAATCCTCAGCAATTTTTTCCCTTTCATGTTGATTCGGTGTAGATAGATAAATGCTACTTAGTTCTGTCCATATTAGCTCACACGTTTCCAATACAATACGCGCTACAGATCGCACAGACATCTTAAAAGTCATAGAAAGGTATTGTCTACTGACTCCTTGTGATAAATACCTAAATAACAAGAGTTATAATCAATAATAGAACTATGACCAATTACAGCAATTTACACTAGTGTAAGGAACAATCTGCACTCTGGACTAATTGACGTCCTTATCGAACATTTTTCTAATTTGTCGCGAAGCATATTCAGAAGGGCATCAAACACTTCCGGCGTCGTTCTAGTAGCAATTTGAAACTGTTCCCTGTCATTTGTTTTCAAATGTTCGAAAGTATTTGCAAAAAACCCGGACGAATCTCTTTGCAAATAAAGATCACGCACCCACACTTTTCTTTTTTATTTTATTTAGCTGGATGTACATTTGAAAAATCCAAAAAAACAGGAAAATATTCTCCTCCAATTCTTCATCCATTTTAAAATTTTATTTTTCTTAAACACAATTTAATTTAAACAAACATTTTGACATTTCATACTTCGAAATGCCGCGTTCATTGGCCTAGCATAAACAATTAAAAGCGGAAAAATAAACATCTGATTGCCGCCCTAAGCTGCTTGCCGCGTACATTCGCCTTCTACCTTAAGCAAGCTAATTAATGTCAATTCGTGTTTCTGCCAGTGTGTCCACTCTTCGTTACTCTCTTCCGATGCCTGATTTAAAACGTTTTCAAGTGAGTTTTCGTTGAAAACTCACATACAATTAGTTTTCATTTTGTATGTGAAAACTTAAGTATTCAATATTGTTTTAAGCCGAAAACTACTTTATTGAGTTTTCGAGCTTAATGTGAATGAGCTATGAGAAAGTCAGAAATTTGATTATCTTTTCCCTTTAAGTAATTTACAGCTAAATTAAAATCGCTTTTATAATCCATCTGTAAAATCTGGGGTTTAATTCTTTGCTTTGTGAGCAACCATCTTAAAGGCTGATGGTCGGAAAGGATTTCAAACTTAACTCCATACACATAGAGCCTAAAGTAAGTAGAAGCCCAAACAATCGCTTGTAACTCTTTTTGTTTTGTAGCAGAGTAGTTCCTTTCATGATCACAGGGTTGAAAATTACTTCAGTTTTTCACAGTATAAGTTTTATGCTTAACTGAAACTGCAGTAACAAAATCAGCAAAAGCAAATGAAAAGAAAAAAATGAAAAAAGTAAAGCTGACTGGTGCAGCTGACTGATCGTTTAGGGTGGATTAGTTGAACTTATCGTGAGGCTGCCTTAACGGCCAACTTAACGTCTTAATGTAGAACAGTTATTGAACAACTTAAAAACTTAAGACGTGCCATATGATTTTGACATAAACAAACAAAACAAATTATTTGTCGCCTGAACAGTTTGTTGTATACACAAAAAAAAAAGAAACAATGGATGTGAAAGAAATTTTTTTGTGTTAAAATTTTTTAAAATTACTGAAAATGTATAAAGAACTTAAAACAAACACTTTGAATTAAATTTCTTAAAATGTTTATATTTTTGTTTTTCACTTTTGCACTTTTTTTCAACTTGTTGATATTTTTAGATTTGTTTATATTTAAGCTGATTGTACAGTGTTGTCAGTAGTGAAATATACGAAAGTGTTACAGCGATTTTTAGATCTGTTTTTAATAGCGGCTTTTTTAAATTTTATATTTATTAAAAAACAACATATATAGAGCAATATTGGGCTCTGCCGAATACATACATTTTATACAGAAGTCTAATATTTTATACAGAAGTCTATATAGGGTGGGACATTTAAGGGTGGGTCAATAAAAATTTTAAATGTTAAAATTCAAAAATCCTTTTGAAATTACGCAAATTTATTTGTAAAACTTTACTGGTAAGAGGTGGAATATTAGTTCATTCATGTGGATGTCGCGGTCTTACCATTAACTCTTCAGAGTTGGCCAATATTGGAACACTTGTTCGAGTGTATGTGGTAGTAAATCAGCAATGACATCAGAAATGTCGGCCTTAAAATGCTCAACTGCTTCAGGTTTGTCAAAATAAAACAGCGCCATCTCAAATCACAGCTTCTTAAAGGCCTATTGTCATAACCATTTCGGCTATCAAACTTTCGGCTCAATAAATAACATAAAATTAACTTTTTTTGTAAAAAAAATTACCAAACATATATTTTACTCTGACATTGTATAAAAACAGATAATTTATTAATATATTCAGGGGTATCATAGAAACCAAGTCGGTTTTTAAATTTATCGGTTTTGAAAACCAATACTGGTACTATTTGGTGTTATGAAACCAAGTCGATTTTGTTATTATTGGTTTGAAATCAAGCAAAATGTTCGAATCAATTGTTTATGATTTCATTGGAATTTTTTGTGAAACATCAAAAATCAAATAAAAAATAAAATAAAAATTATTAAAAAAAATAATTTGCTATTTGGACAAATGAAGCTTGTATACCCCAACATAATGGAATGACCGAATTGCGGACTGAAAAAAATTTAATCTACCTAAACCAAGAAACAAACCACAGCCAATCAAAGGACGATTGTCACTTACATGGGATATCCGTTAAATTGATATGCATTTGCTTCGCCAGTACTTTTACACAAAGAATATTCTAGCCTTACAATTTTCCTCATTTTTGAAATTTTTATGTTTGTCGATAAGGTTCATTGATTCCAAAGATACAGAAAAGTACCAAAACTTGCTTTTATCTTATTACATGATATCAAATTCTATGTAAACTTTTTACCCATCTCTTTTTATTAGAAAGTTAAAGCTAATAAGTACCAAAAATAATTTTTCTCTTTTTCTCCCCTTTTTTTTCGAAAATTACTTACCACTTGTTCTGTTATTTTTGTAGCTGATCCAAACTCGATTTAAATTTTAGTTCTATTGTTTTTAGTTTGGGAATCATATCGTTACTGAATTTATCCCCCACAAGGCCGAATTATCAAAAATCCGTTCTTAGTGGATCTTTAAATCGAAAAAGGCACCAGCTGGCCAGTAACGCCTTTGTTTTAAATAGATATACCAATTTTGAAATGAAATCTGTTAACTGTAAGTTGCTTGGTTTATTTCCAATACTAAGCCAATAATATTATTTTCCGTGACACATAAAACTAATACAAAATGTAGTTCGAACATTAATATTGGAATTATATGAAAAATTAACTATGAACATTATTCATGAAAATTATGCTATAATTTCAGTATAATTATAAAACTACAAATATTATTAAGCGTTTTTACAATGTATTTTTCATTTTAGCGTCCTTCCATATCAACATATTGACAACACTCTTGATTAATGTCACTTAAGAACTTAAGGATTTTCTATTTTCAACAGATTCAGACGTTAAGGTAGTGACAGCAGAATTCACTAACTGCTCTAACTACTTTACACACAATAGAAACGATCAGCTGTGACGTTCCGTTCCGGCGGCCTCACGCTAAGTTCAACTAATCCATGCTTTTATTTTGGCTGACGCACACAGCCCAAGAGAAATACTTGTAAATTTAGCTGATGCTGCCAACATCAAGTTTTTTTCTCTTTCGCCTTTTCCTATGAAATTTTCTCAGTTAATCAGAACAGTTAAACACACACACCATAAATTTAACTTCAAATTAGTCAGCTAAAGGCGACGCAGCGCTTGTAGTTTTGTATTAAGATATGTAGCCCAGCTAGTTGCTGAAATCAGGAAATTGAACTCACACGTATACTTACTCTCTTTCGTTCAATCGTCAATCAACCAATATAAAATCAGAATGTTGATCGCAAGAGACTAAATACACTTGCAGAAATTGTGTATGTTATTTGGGATTGATTCAAGATAATAAGAAACTAATAATACACAAATTTTTTAGGAACAATGGAGAGCAAAATTATATAAAATGTAGTCAAATTTAAGAAAAATTACGGATGTTATTATACCTACATACATATTTTATAAAAATGATGTGCAAGTTTGTTATTTGTGCGTTCATTACGCCTAAACGGCTTAACCATGTCTAGATCTATGCTTAATTTCAAAATTTGGAACAAAAGTTAAAGCCGCATTCTAATTTCAAGTTGAGGTCGAACTATTTTAAGGAAATATATTTAATCGTCATCGAGACAGCAGTTAGTAAACACGAAATTAGTATATCGAAATGATTGGATGTCACCCAAAAAGTATTATTTGTAATAGGGCGTTTAAAAAAAAGTACCTGGTTGACCGAGCCTTGCTCGGAGCTTTCTGATAAACATTTTGAGGCAAATTTTAAAGTTTTTATATATTTTATTTTATACAGTTACAGTTTAACTCATTTTAAATAATTTTGAAAATTGGTCATACCAACAGAAACCTCCGTCGACTCATGCGCAACAACTTTGCTAAAGATTATAGTCTGATCAAATGCACAGTTTACGATTTAATTAATTTTGAGTAGTTTTCAGTGGCGCCGCCTGAAGTCGTTCATACCACTAAGAAACCTTCATCTGCTTATGCGTAACAACTTTGCTTATGATCATAACATGATCAAATGCACAGTTTATGATTTAATTCACTTATAGTCTGATCAAATGCACAGTTTACGATTTAATTCATTTTGAGTAATTTTCAGTGGCGCCACCTGTCGGACTTTGGTCATTCCAATTAATAAACCTTCGTCGGATTATCCGCAATAACTTTGCTAAAAATTATAGCATGATTAAATGTACAGTTTACGCTAAAATTGACTTTAAGTAAATTTCAGTGGCGCCACCTGTCGAAATTTCTTCATACCAACTAAGAAACCTTCGTCGGCTTATGTGCAACAACATTGCTAAAGATTATAGCATGATTATATGTACAGATTACGATTAAATTGACTTTGAGTAATTTTCAGTAGCGCCACCTGTCGGAAATTATTCACACCAATTAAAAAGAATTCGCCGGCTCATGCGCAACAACTTTGCAGAAGATCATAGTATGATCAAATGTACAGTTTACGATTTAATTATTTTTTAGTAATTTTCAGTGGCGCCACCTGTCGGAAATTCGGTTTACCAACTTAAAAACCTCCGCCGGCTTATCCGCAACATCTTTGCTAAAGAGCATAACATGATCAAATTCACAGTTTACTATTCTATAAAGAACATATATACAGACAAACATTCATTTGTTTTAAAGTTATAACATTACTAATTTTTTCCCCTTTTTATCCCCTAATTTCATAAAGTTCCATATGCATAATTGGTACTTCTTTGGTACCAATTGAATTCGATACATTTTATTAGAAAGCAGTTAACATAATTTTCCTATTCATATTACTTTTGTAGATGTTAAGTTATCAGTTTATCCCTTTTTTACACATTTTGGCCACAAAATCAAAAAAGTACCAAATACGTGTTCAATATTTCTTTCACATCTATTGATTGCAGTACAAAGTTTCTTTCTATATTCCTTAGTTTAAAATATAAGAGTGGGTTAAAAAGGTACCAAAAAAACTATTTTCACCCTTTTTACCCCTTATCGGACATAGTTTCAAAAAAGTACCAAACACCTGTCCGTTTATTTTTATAGCTGTTTAAAACGTAATTTAAATTTTGTTTTTATACCTATTACTTAAGGAGATATAGCGTTTTCGATTTTTTCCCCTTTTTACCCGTTTTTACCCTCTTAGAGGCAAAGGTTCCAAAAGTCCCTTCTTCTTCGACCTATACATCAAAAAAGATACCCACTGTCCAAATCGTTAGAGCCGTTTTCGAGATAGTCATTCTATAGATATATATATATATATATATATATATATATATATATATATATATATATATATATATATATATATACAATTATATACAATTATTGCTCGTTTAAGAATATAAGATAAGGAATTTAATTTTAAAAAATCATTTTGAAGATGTTTACAATGATATATGTATATTAGAGCGTCTCGACTTATATGGGGAAAAAATAAAGTTCGCCGAACACCATCGAATATAAAGCATTGCTATGAGGTAGTTTCGAAAAAATTTTTTTTAATTTTTTTCGTTGCACATTGGGGTCGCCAAAATACATTTTTCGTTATATCTTCGGCATTTACAGTCGGATCTCGAAGTGTAATATATCGATGTTTTTGTCTCGAGGAGGCCAACATTTTTCTTTAATAGTCATTATTCTCAGGTATCCGGTTCTAGTATTTATCTATCAGACCCCTGTTCCTACCACCCTAATGTACCACCGTAATATCAGAAAATTAAAGCTCTTAAAAAATCGTTAAACTTTTACTAAGGAAGTTTTTCGATTTTTCAAACCGATCTATTACAAACAAGGAATTTCTTATTTTGCCGCACATAGGGATCGCCAAAATACATTTTTCGTTATATCTTCGCCATTTACTGTCGGATCTTAAAGTGTAATATATCGATGTTTTTGTCTAACGAAGGCCAATGTTTTGCGATATTAATTATTGATCTTAAATACATTCTTCTACATAGTACCTACACAAGAAGCAATGCTGGAAGCATTACAGTTTTCCAAAGATGTAATCGAAATACCAGGTAACATAAGGAAAATACTTTCTGTTGATAGTTTTATTTACTAAACTTAATTATTTTCACAGCTTATCGATGCCTTTAACAAAGCACTAAACGTTTTGTTCATATGGTACATTAATCTGCCATGGCTGTCACTGGTGAGCAACGCATGGGCCACATTTTTTCAGAACTTGAGAGCCCTCAAAAATACAGTCTTTTCAAAACATAATTGATTAAAAGATTTCAATTTTTTATAATTCTTGTTGTATGAGTTAAGATATCTTGGGTAGGTACTATGTAGAAGAATGTATTTAAGGTCAATGATTAATATAAGATATAACGAAAAATGTATTTTGGCGATCCCTATGTGCGGCAAAATAAGAAATTCCTTGTTTGTAATAGATCGGTTTGAAAAATCGAAAAACTTCCTTAGTAAAAGTTTAACGATTTTTTAAGAGCTTTAATTTTCTGATATTAGGGTGGTACATTAGGGTGGTAGGAACAGGGATCTGATAGATAAATACTAGAACCGGATACCTGAGAATAATGACTATTGAAGAAAAATGTTGGCCTCCTTGAGACAAAAACATCGATATATCACACTTCGAGATCCGACTGTAAATGCCGAAGATATAACGAAAAATGTATTTTGGCGACCCCAAAAAATTAAAAAATTTTTTTTCGAAACTACCTCATAGCAATGCTTTATATTCGATGGTGTACGGCGAACTTTATTTTTCGAGACGCCCTAATGTATATAGTTTGCAAGATGAAGAAAAAGAAAATAAATTTAAAATTTATAAAAAAAATGTTTATTGACAAGTTGAAGAAATGAGTACTTACGTCTGAAGAAAATAATAAACATGAAGTTGAGGAAAATTTAAAAATGGGTTTATCTCGCTTAATTTAGATATTGTCAAATAGGAAGGCCATTTTTAGGTGGAATATTCTTTAAAAATATTTTAGGTAAAGTTTCTGAAAAACTTAATATATATTTATTCAATCCTATTCACCGTAAATGTCATAATATATTTTCTATAATATCTATAAAGCTTAGAAAAATTTCTAATATTTCTTTTTCGATAGCAAATACTAGCAAAACCTTTTCTATATGAACAAAATTCTTTTAATTATATATAACAATTTGTTAAATCAAATGCATATAACTATTTTTTCTATAGACATAACTTATTAAAATATTTTCTGTAACACCCTTTTACATTCACCAGGAGTATTACTGAAATATATGCATTCATTCATTTTACTTTTTTTCTTTTGTTAAAAACAGAAACAGAAAAACATGACAACACCCGCCACACATGTGCATTCGTCGCAATCTCGCTGACGACTAAATAAAATGAATAGAAAATTGTTTTCTTCATGTGTTATTTTGTGATTTTCACTAATACTATTGCATTGGGCATCTATGATTGTATTTATGAATATGATGAGAAAGAGACAAGGAGGAATCAGCATTACCGCTGACAAATTTGAAAAAGTCGCAAAAAAAGTCGCTTTTAAAAAAAAAGTCGCACAAAAAGTCGCGCTCAACAAAAAAAGTCGCACATTCTTTTTATAACATTTTTACTTAAACAATAAACAAAAAACCATAAAACAATTCGTACTTGAAAAGATATTATATATAGGCAGAAATCAAACAGTTTTAATTCCTAAGAAACCGACTTTCAACTCGACAAATTTTTGTACTCTTAGGTGTACGGAAAATCTAATTACAGATTTGAACTCCTAAGACTTCAGGTAAATTGAACACAAAATTTTTGTAGCGCAAGTTTGCACTTCTTAGGTGTAAATGAGGTGAAATTAAAAGAAAATTTAAAATTCTTAAAATTTAACACCTAAAACCAAAAGAAGAATAATTTCTTGCTAAAATTTTATGAAGATTTTAAAAATCGTGCAAAAAAGTATATATTGCTTTTAATGGTTTTAGATAACAAACTGAGACCAAATCATATAAAAGGTATGAAAAAGATGTCATTTATAACCGATTTGCATTAAAAGTTTGTCAAAAATACCTTTATAAGCTGAGACCGCAAAGGCTTTATCTAAAAACATTTTACTGAAGCACATCGCGAATTGAGCACAAAATTGGTCAGGAATGGTGTTAACCTTCATCTGCTCCTAAAAAAAATCACGTTGTCTACCTTTGAGTAGTTTTCTACGCATGCAATATTATTTATAGTTTTTGGTACAAAATTTTAAAAACTCTATGAGGAAACAGTTAAAAAAAGTAATTTATATTTATTTGGTAGACGAAAAAGTTTTTTTTTTGCATTTCGAAGTCTTAAATTAGCTTTCCTACGAGAAAGATTATATGAGGAAAAACCATTACCCATTGTCATGAACTTAGTTCAAAACAATACGTTGGTACTGATTTTGTTAGCATAAGCTTATACTCAATAGTACGCTGGCCGAAAGGTGGGAAATAGTAGTGGTCAGCGATGGACAGCACCCTATAATAAAGCCTCGAATTTCGGGAAAAAACGACAGAAGTAAAGTTGGAAACATAATATTTTTAAGATTTGAAGGGTAAAAAGGTAGCAACCACCTATTATATAACTAACAGATGTATTATATAACTAACTAGATTATGAAGATTCTGGCACTAATTCTTCTTCATCTTCTTTTTAGTTTTTCTTGTAAATGGTGTAAAAATAATAATCAAAAATAACTTTTAAATCATAATGATTGACAAAAAAGAACCATGACATCAAAAATTCCCACCAAAAACTTATGTTTTTTCCCATATGCGTAGAAAACTACGCAAGGGTAGACAACGTAATTTTTTTGATCCAGTCCATAAAAAAGAAAATTAAATTAAATATAAAGTTTCTTTTGAAAAAAATTTACATTTATTAATTTGTATTTTAAGATTGGCTTCCCTTAATCTTTCAAACACGAGTTAATCAGCCTTTGAAAGGTGGCTGGTGCGTTTTTTAAACCAAAGGGCATTCGATTAACCTTGTAGTGGCCAAAAGGTGAAAAAGCTGTCTTCAACCGGTCTTCTTCCTTCACAAGAATTTGTTGAAAACCCTTTGCCAAATCTATCTCGACCTAATTTATCTAATATATTATCTAAATTAGGAATAGGGAATTTGTTATCTACTGTAATCATGTTTAATTTTCGATAATCAATGACAATCCTAAATTTCTTTTCCTTAGAATTGTCCACTTTTTTCGGTACGATCCATAATTACGGTGACCATATTTTTTTAACCAAAATACAGAACAAAAATTTATTTTTTATAAAAATATCAAGCATACTTTTAAAAAATTTTCGTTTATGGATTTGCAATATTTTTTTGTAAACACACACTAATGTATGCAAAAATAAAAAAAGAAAAGAATTTTTAAAATTATTACATTAATATTCAGATAACTTCTAATATTAATTTGTACTTATATTATGACTACTAACCAAACATATAAGAACTCATGCGACTTGAAATTTTAAAATATAAAATAACTAATCTCAGCGTTTTGAGGAATAAATTTGTTATACCACATGTCTTCATATTATTTTTAATATTCTTTAAATTCAATACAAACAAGCAAAATACCCTTTCCGTTGAAGCATTCAAATTCGACAACTTTCAAAATTTTTGTAAAGCTTACTTAAACAGATAATAAAAAATAGTTAAGAGATAGTTACTGTTCCTATTCACAAATCGTAATTAACGTAATAACGGCTGTCAGCTGATAAAACAAATGCAACCATGTACAATGGCTGCAGAGAAAATAAAATGTCGATAATACTGTGATATAAAATGCAATTAAACAAAAAACTTTTTAAACTATCAAAAAACAGTTTTTAACATGTAAAAAATGAATAGAAATTCATAAAAAGTATTTTTTAGTTCCAGTTTGTCTAAAAACCAATTTAAAAAAAGTTTTATACAAATAAAATTATTCAATAAATAGTTGTCGCGAGAAAACACATCTCTTGTTAATTTTATTTTGTTTGGATGTTTTTAGAAACAAAAAATTGGATAGAAGTTTAAAGATAATTGCAGCGTTTCCTATACCTCATCACTTTTCTCATTATGTTATCATCTAATAATATTTGTAAATCTCTTAAAATTCTTTCCATTCCTTTATTATTTATTTATTTTTTTTTTTGTTTTCACCTCAAATGATTTTCTTTCCAAATAATTTATGAAAACGATCAGCTATTGTTTGAATGTATAAGTAAGTTAACATTTAGTTATAGCTTCACCCATAATTAAGTCTAAACTTTAGTATTCGTCTGTGAATAACTTAAATAGGCATTTAAAAAAGTTAGCACTTAGTAATGATTTGTGAATATGCGCCCATATCTCTTTCTTTTAAATGTTTAATTTAATTAATTTCTACCCTACGTTCTTTAGCAGTTTTTTTTGTCCCTATTCCATTTCTTCAATTGTTCTGAAGAGGTGTAACTTTTAAAAATACCTAAGTTATAATTATATAAACACAACTACATTCAACCTCATCACATTTAGGAGTTTCAAGTAGAAGAACCCATTTTCATACTAAAACTTCCTGATAAGCGGTATCCCATAAGTATTCAGAACAGTCCATATAAAATTATGCTGCTTTAGATTTCTCATAACTTGTAGTCAATAAGCATTGAATACGACTATTTTGGATAATATTTTTCCACGTAACACGTAATATTTTTTAAAATTTTGAGACAAATTATTACAAATACAGAACATTAAACAAAATACAGAACATTTTCACACATTTTCCTAAATAATAATTTATACAGAACAGACCACTTAAATACAGTAATGTACTCTATAATAGAGTACGTATGGTCACCGTATCCATAATGGACTATTGTACGGCGAAATACTCTCCCTAATAACGCCCACATTTAACATGTAATCAATTTGTTTACAAATTTCCTATTCATGTGCATGTGGATATCTGTACATTTTCATATAAACTGAACGATCATTAACTGTTTTAATATTATGTTCAATAATATTAGTAAAACCTAAATTTTTCCATCAAAATAAATAAGATCACTATTAGAAGCTAAAATATTATCTAATACTACTTTTTGCTTATTATTTAATCCCTCAAATAAATTATCTAATACCTTTTTGTTTATATTTATTGTTTCTAATTGGCAAACTTCATCTTGATTGTAAGGACAATATTTTAAAAATTTTAGTTTTCTTCCATTTATTTCTAAAGTTTCATTCTCCATACTTACAATCACCCCCAAAGGCTTTAGAATATTTTGACCTAATATCAGCGATGCCAACTCTACCTCTTTTGTAGTAGATCTACTACTTTTGAGTATCTTTCTAAACTCTACCACTTTCTAAGTAGAATCTACCACTTTTTAAGTTTTTTTCAACATTGTGTTAAATTAATTTTTCGTTACTAAAAATGCAACATTGAACACCTGTTTCAGAAAAATATATTTTTTGTAACATGTTCTTCTTTTTAGATTTATGCCCCTTAGACCCCAGCGAATTATTAGGAATGGAAGCTTTTAAGAAATATAACGTGTTGAAAATTTCTGGCAACATGTTTCTAGAATAATAAAGGTGACAACGAACAAATGCTCCCTTTGACACAAAAATTGATTGTGCTTCCACATAGTAGTGCCAATGTTAGAGCTACTTCGGCAGTTAATTTACTTAAAAATTCTAATAGAAATAAACTTTTTGTTAACACTCTTCAGGGAGTAAAATTGCTTACACCAATAGATGAACATTTTAAATTTTTAGTAAAACCATGTATTCTTTTAAGGATTCGATTTAAAAATTATCTTTTATGAGATCTTGTTTACTTTTCAAATTACATTCAATATTAATTAATACATATTCAACACTATTTTTTAAACAAAACATTGAAAGCGTAAATATTGTAACTTTAAAGTTCTTTAAAAGCTTGAATAATAAAAGTGGTAGATCTACCACTTTTTGAAAAAAAATTTTGTGGAAAATACTACTTTTTAATGTCGAATCTCCCACAAAGTAAAATTTTTGGTTGGCATCACTGCCTAATATTGCATCAAAATGTTTTCCCTCAAATTTTGTTAACTTCCATGACATTGCTGCATTTTCGTAAAATTTAAGAGGTAATTTTGTAATTATAACTTCTTCAGTAATTATCTTACCATTTAAAGATGAGAAATAAATTGGTGTTTTTAATTTTCTTCTTTGATATTGAGGTAGTTTATAACGATCTAATATGGATATGGTTGTTGCGCCAGTATCAATTAATGTATTTATTTTCCCATTACCAATAGCAAGTTTTACTATTGGTAGTGATTTATGTGGCCCGATATATGAAAATTTAACCGTTCCTCAGAAATGGAATTATCATCAATTATTTCAACATGATCTGCTTCCATGTTAGAGGAAAGATTTTTTGACTGATATATTCTTTGTGAATTACCAGCATTAAAACATGTACTTGGGCCATTGTGTCTTTTTACGTTATCTGAGTTATTTTGTCTAGAAGAACCATTCTTATTATATTGTGAATTAGAAAATATATATGGAATTATTTTCATTATTATTATTTTCGTTAAGGTAGAAGGCCAATGCACGCGGCAAGCGGCTGCGGGCGGCAATCAGCTGTTTTTTGATTTGTCAAATTTCAAGCGGAAATGGAAAACTTTTATACTTGGCAGATTTTTTCAGTGCTGCCAGATTTAATTATATCCTACTCAAATATTTTTTTATATGAACATTTTTGCAAACAAGCGCACATTTTATGTACTGGCAATACTACGACCGCCCGCAGCCGCATGCCGCGTGTATTGGCCCTGTACCTTTAGAAAATTTTTTGCTATTATTTCTATAAATATTTTAATTATATTTAATTTTTGTTTTTGATTATTATTAATTCTTATTAAGGAAACTATATGCGTCTTCATCTTTAATAATATTTCTATTTATAATTACTGAAGTTAAGTTTACATCAATATTGTTAATAAATATTATTAAAATAATTTTCTGCATGTTCTGGACTGAATTCTACAGGTTTATCAACATCATATTCGTATTTCTCATTTATTTTACATTAAACACTTACTAATCTATTGTAATTTTTTTCAATGTCTCCAATATGTCTCAATATGAAAAGAAATTCTGCTTACGCAGCCCACTCTCTTGTTGAAACATGTTAACAATAAATTGTTTCTCTTGTGATCTTTGAGTTTCTTCAAACAAATTATGAGTAGCAGGAATGGATAACGTACATATGTAAATTGTTTGTTTATGTTAGCTAGACTAAGAAAATGAAAAGTAAAACTGTAGACTTTTCCAACCTTGTTCAGTTGTTTCGCTGCTCCGAATACATTTCATTTCTGTCCAGCTTGGATTTGGCCCCAAAGTTCGCATCACATCAAGAGCTACTCCTTGTAATTTGTTTAAGATTAATAACAATAATAACTTCCATGACAACATCCCAATTCTCAGTCAATGAGCTGCATCCGATTCTAGACAAGTTTTACATAGCCTAATACTCAATAACCAGTGGTTAGCTGAGTTATGAGGTGAACCGCCGTTTTTTTGAAAAATTACTTTTTTTAAGTGAATCTGGCCTAGGATTGAACTTCGGACCTCTGGTATGCTAGGCGGATGACTACCCTGCTATACCACAGCGGTTCACTGTTTTAGATTATTCTTTGATAAATATATTTTTTAGCATCATTAAGGGTGGATTAGTTGAACTTAGTGTGAGGCTGCTTTAACGAAACGTCACAGCTGATAGTTTCTATTGTGTGTTAAGCAGTTAGTGAATTCTGCTGTCACTTTACCTAAACGTCCGAATCAGTTAAAAATAAAAAAAATCCTTAAGTTCGTAAGTGACAGTAATTAAGAGTGTTGTCAAAAAATGAAAAATACATTGTAAAAACGCAAAAATCATAGCAGAATTTGCATAAACTAAGCTTATGGTTAATTTTTTATACAATTTCATACATTTTTTAACAAAACAGGCAATTTTATGTTCTGTGATGAGTCAAACTTTTGATAGCCGAAATTGTGATATCAATAATCCTGCGACAAGCTATGATTTGACGCTGATGGTCTATTTTCTGTTCGGAGCTGTGAAAAAATTGTTATCCTGACAAACCTGAAAAATTTAACATTTTGAGGCCGAAATTTGTGGTTTCATTGCTGAGATACTATCATATACACTCGAAATTCAGTCAGATTGGATGAGTGTAAAGTAAGGCCCGCCGTGTCATAATTATGAATAAACTAATATTCTAGTTCTAACCAGTAAAGTTTTACTTTATAACAAAAAATAAATTTGGCGAAATTTTAAAGTCTTTGTTTAATAGAATTTTTAATTTTAAACTTTTAAATCACATATTCTTAAATGTCCCACCCTGTATATAGAGACTTCAATATATAATAAATAAGTCTGTTCGGCAGAGCCCAAAATTGCTATATTAATGTTGTTTTTAATAAATGTAAAATTCGAAAAAGCCGCGATTAAAAAAATATCTAAAATCGCTGTAGATTTTATCACTGACAACACCATAATATCAGCTGTTTAATATACATATACAAATCAAACAAGTCAAAAAAATAAAAATACAAGTGGAAAATAAAAAAGTAAAATTCGAAATAAATTTTATAAATAGAAATATGCACGACGAAATACTAATTTTATTAGTACAGGCAAATGTAAAAAGTATAACGGCGGCTACCAATTAGCAGACTGTTCAAGCGGCAAATATTTTGATTTTATTGTTTATGTCTAAATGATATGGCACGTCTTATGTTGTCAAGTTGTTCAATCGATAACTGTTCCTAAGTCAGGTTAAGGCAGCCGTTAAGGCAACCTCACGCATCGATGTGAAGAAATCACACTTTTTTATCATACTTTTTTGCAGGGTTGCATAAAGTAGTATACTTTTGGTACTTTCTTTTCAAAGGTATCTATTTATAAAAAATGTAGTATTTTTCATGCTTAAACAAACAGCTGGTACAGAGTTATTATATGGAGGTGTAAAATTTTATTTGTTCAACGTCAAATAATTGTGGGTTACAAGGAAATAAAATAGGTGAGTTTTACACCATGCATTTTACAAATTATTAAATGAGCGTTTTGTATAATAATTTAAAAACAAATATTGGTAAAAGTGTTAATAAGTAAATTGTGTTTTTGATAAAAAAAATTATGGACAAATAGTATAAATGAGTTAGATTAAAAAAATACTATAATTCACTCCCGTTTGATTTTTTTATCTACTGCACTATAATAAGAAAAGTTATGATATCCATTATGTTATTCAATAATTAACAAAAGAACTATAATATAAGTCTCATTATAAATAATAATTATTTCCTATAAAAAAGCTGTCATATAAGCCATATACTACTTTAACACCAAGAAAACTAAATTTTAAAATAAATAAAAAACAAAGCACATTTCCTTTAATTTGCCTATGATTACAAAAAGTTTTAATATTCTTTTTATTAAGCATTTCATATTATGTCAAATTAACTTGTATAAATTATATGTATTTTTTGTGTATGTTTGACATTATTTATAGTGTACTGTAAAAGTGGCATTTTCGCAGTGTATCGATTGGATGAATTTTAATTCCATTGTTCCTCATCTAAAATTATATGGCAATATCATTTAAAAAAAGCCGCCATCATGAAAAGAAAACCAAAAAGAAAAAAGAAAGACAAAATGTGTTTCTTTGATTGCTGCCTTATGGATTTCAGACAGGTAAATATTTTAAATTTAAAAACTTTACCAAAATTAATTTGATTATTTTTATAATAGGGGTCAGTATCAACAGTGGCGTTTTATCTTTAGTCTCCAACAAACGATGATTACATCAATTCCTGGGGCAGCATATGAACTTTTTATGTGCTGGGCAAACACATTATAACCATATGAATGGTGGCCATGAATAATGGAACAAATTATTTATCTACCCCATCAAACGAACATTAAGAAAATCCATAGTATTTTTTCTATAGAAAAATTTTCGTTAAAAAAAAATTTCTATAGAAAAATTTTCGTTAAAAAAATTTGGAACAAGTCTAGTTTAACTGAACTGTACCGATTTTTTTTTTAATTTTTTTTCCTGTTAGGAGATTTACATAGCTTTTGTCTAATAGGTTTTTTATGGATCGGAAGCTCTTGGTTTAGGAGATATAGTGCTTTAAAGTTCTGAAATATAAATCGATATATCTCTATTATTTTTGCACCAATATTACCAATATCTATATCATGTAAAATTGCTCCGAAATATCTTTCAGATGAGCTATCTCAATCTGCTTTTAATTAACCCATTAAGGAACAAAACTTTTCAGCTTTTATTTGGAACCATAAGTAGCTTATATCTTTAAACATAACAGAGTTATCGAGGCTTAAAGTTTATTTTATTTTTATCTTTTAGTTCCAGTCTAGTTTAATTGAACTGCACCGATTTAAATAATTTTTATGGCCAGTGATAATTTTTTGGAAATAATTTTTCAATGTGAATTTTTATTTGACATTAATTTTTAGTGTTGAAAAAAATGAAGGAAGCGCGGCAGGAATAGAAATAAAAATGTAAAAAGCGCCGCAGGCGAAAAATTATTTTAAAAAAATCGCGCGATTTTTTTCATATTTTTCATATTTTATTTCATTTTAAACTTTTATTCTTAACATTAAAAAATTATCATTGGCCAAAAAATGATTAAAATCGGTGCAGTTTAGTTTAACTACACTTTGAAACTGAAAGATTTAAAAAAAAATCAGCTTCAAACCTAGATATCTCTGTTATGTTTAAAGATTTTGGCTTAATATTGGTTCCAAATGAAAGCTTAAAAAGCTGGCTTCTTACGTATATATACCATTGGTTTACGTCATATCGATTAGTTTTCGAGATATGTACATTTTTTTTACAAAAACCTAGGGTAATTATAAGTCAACAATTTTGGCTTGTCTAGTTCACCTGAACTGCACCGATCTTAAAAATTTTTGTAGCTCATAAATAACTTTTAATTTTAAGAATAATAGTGAAAAAAATTTTTGTCGGAAATTTTTGGTTTGGGAGATAAGTGCCTTAAAGTTCAGAAATACAAATCACTATATCTCTCTGGTTTTTGCACCGATAGTTGCAATATGTATGTCATGTGAAAGAGCTCCGAAATATCTTTCAGGTGAAATATCTTAATCGGCTTTTAATTAACCCATTAAGGAACTATTAACAAAAATGTTAAACTTTACCCTAGGGTTTTGTACAAAAGTACCCATATCTCGAAAACTAATCGATATGACGTAAACCAATGGTATATATACGTAAGTAGCCAAACTTGTTAATATTGGTGCAAAAATAAGAGAGATATATCGATTTATATTTCAGAACTTTAAAGCACTATATCTATACAAAAGAAGAGCTTCCAAAAAAAAAACCTATCAAACAAAAGCTATGTAAAGCCCTAACAGGAAAAAAAGTTTCAAAAAAATCGGTGCAGTTCAGTTCCAAAATTTTTCTATAGAAAAATTTTTTTAACGAAAAATATTTTTACTTATATATTTTTCTATAGAAAAATTTTCGTTCAAAAAATTTTTCTATAGAAAAAATTTCGTTAAAAAAATTTTTCTATAGAAAAAATTTCGTTAAAAAAATTTTTCTATAGAAAAAAATTCGTTAAAAAAATTTTTCTATAGAAAAAATTTCGTTAAAAAAATTTTTCTATACAAAATTTTTTTATAGAAAAATTTTTTAACGAAAATTTTTTTATAGAAAAATTTTTTTATTCTATAAAAAATTTTTTAACGAAAATTTTTTTATAGAAAAATTTTTTTAACAAAAATTTTTCTATAGAAAAATTTTTTAACGAAAATTTTTCTATAAAAAAATTTTTTAACGAAAATTTTTCTATAGAAAAATTTTTTTAACAATAATTTTTTTACAGAAAAATTGTTTAAGGAAAATTTTTTTATAGAACAAAAAAAAAATTTTTAACGAAAATTTTTCTATAAAAAAATTTTCGTTAAAAGAATTTTTCTATAAAAAAATTTTCGTTTCTATAGAAAAATTTTCGTTAAAAAAATTTTTCTATAAAAAAATTTTCGTTAAAAAATTTTTCTATAAAAAAATTTTCGTTAAAAAAATTTTTCTATAAATTTTCGTTAAAAAAATTTTTCTATAAATTTTCGTTAAAAAAAATTTTCTATAAAAAAATTTTCGTTAAAAATTTTTTCTATAAAAAAATTTTTCTATAGAAAAATTTTTTCAAAGAAAACGTTTTTTGGAAATTTTTCTATGAAAAAATTTTTTTTTTATAAATTTTTCTATAGAAAAATTTTCAATAGAAAAATTTTTTATTGAAAATGTCTCTATAGAAAAATTTTTTTATTGAAAATTTTTCTATAGAAAAATTTTTTTATTGAAAATTTTTCTATGGAAAAATTTTTTTATTGAAAATTTTTCAGTACAGGAACACTTAATGTAATATCTGATTAAAACTTGTACAATATTGTACATTATATATATTGTTTAGACATGTAAACTTCTTTTAAACAAATGTATTTGTTGCTTATAAGTTAACATCAAAAATCTAACTCCTCTAAAAGTCCAAAAACTATAAATATACCAAAATATCTATTTATACCATAAAATAAAAAGCTGTAATATAACAAAAATAAAAAGTGTCTTTTTTAATTAAGTGATTAACTTCCTTTTTCTGTAAGTGTAGTACCTAAAGAAAATTTTCAAGATCTGGTATCTCCACTAAACAGATGACAAGAACACAGAGTTGCTTTAGGACAAAACACAGAGTTGCATTAAATAATTCATATTGTTACAATATACGAATTGTTTTACACTATTTGAAGTGAACCTTCGTAGAAATAAAAATTATCCTATAAAAAAAATTTCTATAGAAATATTTTTTATCGAAATTTTTACTACATATTGAAATATTTTTTATCAAAAATTTTTTTGAAGAAAAACATTTTAATCGACAATTTTTCTATTAAAAAAATATTTTAATAGAAAAGCTTTTATTGAAAATTTTTCTAAAGAAAAATATTTTTAAAATATTTCTATAGAAAAAAAAATTGTATAGAAAAATATTCGATAAAAAATTTTTTCTTCAGAAAGATGAAAAAAAAAAATAGAAAAATGTTAAAAAACAAAATTTTCTATAAAAAAATTTTCAATAAAACAATTTTTCTATAGAAAAATATTCAATAAAAAAATTTTTCTATAGAAAAATTTTCAATAAAAAAATTTTTCTATAGAAAAATTTTCAATAAAAAAATTTTTCTATAGAAAAATTTTCAAAAAAAAAATTTTCTATAGAAAATTTTTCAATAAAAAAATTTTTCTATAGAAAAATTTTCAATAAAAAAATTTTCTACAGAAAAATTTTCAATAAAAAAATTTTTCTATAGAAAAATTTTCAATAAAAAAATTTTTCTATAGAAAAATTTTCAATAAAACAATTTTCTATAGAAAAATTTTCAATAAAAAAATTTTTCTATAGAAAAATTTTCAATAAAAAAATTTTTCTATAGAAACTTGTTCAAAAAAAAACTTGTTCCATAGAAAAATTTTTCTATAGAAAAATTTTCAATAAAAAAATTTTTCTATAGAAAATTTTCAATAAAAAAAACTTTTCTATAGAAAAATTTTCAATAAAAAAATTTTTCTATAGAAAAATTTTCAATAAAAAAATTTTTCTATAGAAAAATTTTCAATAAAAAAATTTTTCTATAGAAAAATTTTCAATAAAAAAATTTTTCTATAGAAAAATTTTCAATAAAAAAATTTTTCTATAGAAACATTTTCAATAAAAAATTTTTCTATTGAAAATTTTTCTATAGAAAAATTTCCAAAAAAAAAACGTTTTCTTTGGAAAAATTTTCAATAAAAAAATTTTTCTATAGAAAAATTTTTTTATAGAAAAATTTTTTAACGAAAATTTTTTTATAGAAAAATTTTTTTAACTAAAATTTATAGAAAAATTTTTTTAACGAAAATTTTTTTATAGAAAAATTTTTTAACGAAAATTTTTTTATAGAAAAATTTTTTTAACGAAAATTTTTCTATAGAAACAAAAATTTTATTATAGAAAAATTTTTTTAACGAACATTTTTTTATAGAAAAATTTTCGTTAAAAAATTTTTTTATAGAAAAATTTTTGTTAAAAAATTTTTTCTATAGAAAAAATTTCGTTAAAAAAATTTTTCTGTAGAAAAAATTTCGTTAAAAAAAATTTTCTATAAAAAAAATAAAAAAAAATTTCGTTAAAAAATTTTTCTATAAAAAAATGTTTCTATAGAAAAATTTTTTTATTGAAAATTTTTCCAAAGAAAACGAAAAAATTTTTTTATTGAAAATTTTTCTATAGAAAAATTTTTTTATTGAAAATTTTTTTATAGAAAATTTTGTTTTTTAACATTTTTCTAATTTTTTTTTCATTTTTCTGAAGAAAAAATTTTTTATCGAATATTTTTCTATACAATTTTTTTTTTCTATAGAAATATTTTAAAAATATTTTTCTTTAGAAAAATGTTCAATAAAAGCTTTTCTATTAAAATATTTTTTTAATAGAAAAATTGTCGATTAAAATGTTTTTCTTCAAAAAAATTTTTGATAAAAAATATTTCAATATGTAGTAAAAATTTCGATAAAAAATATTTCTATAGAAATTTTTTTTATAGGATAATTTTTATTTCTACGAAGGTTCACTTCAAATAGTGTAAAACAATTCGTATATTGTAACAATATGAATTATTTAATGCAACTCTGTGTTTTGTCCTAAAGCAACTCTGTGTTCTTGTCATCTGTTTAGTGGAGATACCAGATCTTGAAAATTTTCTTTAGGTACTACACTTACAGAAAAAGGAAGTTAATCACTTAATTAAAAAAGACACTTTTTATTTTTGTTATATTACAGCTTTTTATTTTATGGTATAAATAGATATTTTGGTATATTTATAGTTTTTGGACTTTTAGAGGAGTTAGATTTTTGATGTTAACATATAAGCAACAAATACATTTGTTTAAAAGAAGTTTACATGTCTAAACAATATATATAATGTAAAATATTGTACAAGTTTTAATCAGATATTACAATTAAGTGTTCCTGTACTGACAAAAATGTAATTGAGAACCAATTTTTGAAAAATTTTCTCGTAACAATAACTTACATGTTTTCCCAGAAAAATTTTTTCTGGTAAACATTTTAAAATTGTCAAAAAAATAAAAAAAAAAATTGAAAAATTGTTATTAAAATTAAAAAATATAGAAAAACTAAAATGTTGAGTTTTTGAAAACATTTTCGGGTTAAATCAATTGTGTACATTAATTTTAGTATTTTGTGTTCCCCTACTTCGTGTAAGTTTTGCTGTTTGGAAGCGAAAAATATATTCCTATTTGCAGGAACTCAACCAGAAAGTAAAGAAACCTGTACTTATATTACATATAATAAGGGATACATTGAAATCAGTTTTTTAAATGACGACTACTTAGTCGAATTGACACAATATTTGTATACGAAACATCTTAATTTAATCTTTGGCATTACAAACTGTTCCGGTTTCAGGAATCAATAAACCATATATACGGTAATATACTAATGTTATATATTATATACTGTGGGGATTACCCTGAAATCGGATCATCATAATTTGTATATAGTAGTATACCAATATAATATATAATAGGGGATACCCTGAAATCGGCTAATTTCTCGAAAGTGACAACCGGCTAGTCGGATTTAGACAGTAAATTTCCATATAAAACCATTATCAAATTTTTCGCACCGGGATCGGTTCAGATTTTACGGATCATCATACTTTTTATATAGTATAATATATAATAGGGGATACCCTGAAATCGGCTAATTTCTCGAAAGTGGCAACCAGCTGGTCGGATTTAGACAGTTAATGTCCATATAAAACCATTATCAAATTTTTCGCACCGGGATCGGTTCAGATTTTACGGATCATCATACTTTTTATATAGTATAATATATAATAGGGGATACCCTGAAATCGGCTAATTTTTCGAAAGTGACAACCGGCTAGTCGGATTTAGACTGTAAATGTCCATATAAAACCATTATCAAATTTTTCGCACCGGGATCGGTTCAGATTTTACGGATCATCATACTTTTTATATAGTATAATATATAATAGGGGATACCCTGAAATCGGCTAATTTCTCGAAAGTGGCAACCAGCTGGTCGGATTTAGACAGTTAATGTCCATATAAAACCATTATCAAATTTTTCGCACCGGGATCGGTTCAGATTTTACGGATCATCATACTTTTTATATAGTATAATATATAATAGGGGATACCCTGAAATCGGCTAATTTTTCGAAAGTGACAACCAGCTAGTCGGATTTAGACTGTAAATGTCCATATAAAACCATTATCAAATTTTTCGCACCGGGATCGGTTCAGATTTTACGGATCATCATACTTTTTATATAGTATAATATATAATAGGGGATACCCTGAAATCGGCTAATTTCTCGAAAGTGACAACCGGCTAGTCGGATTTAGACAGTAAATTTCCATATAAAACCATTATCAAATTTTTCGCACCGGGATCGGTTCAGATTTTACGGATCATCATACTTTTTATATAGTATAATATATAATAGGGGATACCCTGAAATCGGCTAATTTTTCGAAAGTGACAACCGGCTAGTCGGATTTAGACTGTAAATGTCCATATAAAACCATTATCAAATTTTTCGCACCGGGATCGGTTCAGATTTTACGGATCATCATACTTTTTATATAGTATAATATATAATAGGGGATACCCTGAAATCGGCTAATTTCTCGAAAGTGGCAACCAGCTGGTCGGATTTAGACAGTTAATGTCCATATAAAACCATTATCAAATTTTTCGCACCGGGATCGGTTCAGATTTTACGGATCATCATACTTTTTATATAGTATAATATATAATAGGGGATACCCTGAAATCGGCTAATTTCTCGAAAGTGACAACCGGCTAGTCGGATTTAGACAGTAAATTTCCATATAAAACCATTATCAAATTTTTCGCACCGGGATCGGTTCAGATTTTACGGATCATCATACTTTTTATATAGTATAATATATAATAGGGGATACCCTGAAATCGGCTAATTTCTCGAAAGTGACAACCGGCTAGTCGGATTTAGACAGTTAATGTCCATATAAAACCATTATCAAATTTTTCGCACCGGGATCGGTTCAGATTTTACGGATCATCATACTTTTTATATAGTATAATATATAATAGGGGATACCCTGAAATCGGCTAATTTCTCGAAAGTGACAACCGGCTAGTCGGATTTAGACAGTTAATGTCCATATAAAACCATTATCAAATTTTTCGCACCGGGATCGGTTCAGATTTTACGGATCATCATACTTTTTATATAGTATAATATATAATAGGGGATACCCTGAAATCGGCTAATTTCTCGAAAGTGACAACCGGCTAGTCGGATTTAGACAGTAAATGTCCATATAAAACCATTATCAAATTTTTCGCACCGGGATCGGTTCAGATTTTACGGATCATCATACTTTTTATATAGTATAATATATAATAGGGGATACCCTGAAATCGGCTAATTTTTCGAAAGTGACAACCAGCTAGTCGGATTTAGACAGTAAATGTCCATATAAAACCATTATCAAATTTTTCGCACCGGGATCGGTTCAGATTTTACGGATCATCATACTTTTTATATAGTATAATATATAATAGGGGATACCCTGAAATCGGCTAATTTCTCGAAAGTGACAACCGGCTAGTCGGATTTAGACAGTTAATGTCCATATAAAACCATTATCAAATTTTTCGCACCGGGATCGGTTCAGATTTTACGGATCATCATACTTTTTATATAGTATAATATATAATAGGGGATACCCTGAAATCGGCTAATTTCTCGAAAGTGACAACCGCATAGTCGGATTTAGACAATAATTGTCCACATAATTGCATCATTAAATTTTTCGCACCGCTAGCTATTCTGAATCAAGGGATCAGCAAACTATATACATTAACTTTTGTATTCTATACCCACTTAAAGCTAATTTAAAAACAGTAACAACTGTATAATTATGTTAAGACGAAATTTTATTACAAAAAATTATTTTTCTGACGGGTTTCATCTATTTATATATTAAATAAATGTTCTTCATTTTCAGTATCATATTCTTAAAAAAGTAAGTACACAGTTTTTTGTGATCCCCTATACGATTTTCGGTTGCAAAAATTGGTAAAATAGTACTTTTTTTTCATTTTTCCCTTTTTGCAACCATTCACAATAACATTAAAAAAGTGTGATAAAAAAGTGTGATTTCTTCACGCGCGTACCTCACGCTAAGTTCAACTAATTTCTTTCGACTTCTCCTAAAAATAATGTTAGAACATAAAAATCATCTCCACGATGCTCATGAATTCTCTGAGCGTTTTTCAAAATATCTTTCATCGATAATTGCCCATTCGACTGCATGATTATGTTATGTGGTAATAATTGCTTTTACAATTAGTTTTTGTTGTTACAAATAATTGAACCGGTTTTTTGTAAGTTTTGTAAATGACATTGATTTTTAATTGTACTTTATTTATGTAGTACTTTATTTATTACTTTTTAAATGTTATTCCAATGTCACAACTTTAATATGTATGGAAATTGTTTTCGTTATTTAAATTTGTTCCAATAAAATATATTTTTAAAAGTTTTTAAGTAAAAATTATATTTTAACTCTTCTGTTTTTTATATTACAATTTTGCCATTATTTGATTATTACTTAAGTAATAATATTAATATTATTTGAACATATAAATTGTTTTCACATTTGATAATTAATTTTTTCAAAAATCAAAAAATCAAAATTTAAAAATATGAAAAAGTTTTAACGGGTATTTTAACCCTGGAACATCATCCTTATTTTACTAACAACATCCTTCGTCATATTGACTACACATGCTTCAAGAGGCTATAAAACTCTTCGTGAGCAAAAATGGGTACCAAAATCTTTATCTTTATATTCTTAAACGAGCAATAATTGTATGTATTTATATATATATATATATATATATATATATATATATATATATATATATATATATATATATATATATATATATATATATATATATATATATATATATATATATATCTTTTTTGATGTATAGGTCGAAGAAGAAGGGACTTTTGGAACCTTTGCCTCTAAGAGGGTAAAAACGGGTAAAAAGGGGAAAAAATCGAAAACGCTATATCTCCTTAAGTAATAGGTATAGAAACAAAATTTAAATTACGTTTTAAACAGCTATGAAAATAAACGGACAGGTGTTTGGTACTTTTTTGAAACTATGACCGGTAAGGGGTAAAAAAGGGTGAAAATAGTTTTTTGGTACCTTTTTAACCCACTCTTATATTTTAAACTAAGGAATATAGAAAGAAACTTTGTACTGCAATCAATAGATGTGAAAGAAATATTGAACACGTATTTGGTACTTTTGGTACACGTATTTGGTACTTTTTTGTGTAAAAAAGGGATGAACTGATAACTTAACATCTACAAAAGTAATATGAATAGGAAAATTATGTTAACTGCTTTCTAATAAAATGTACCGAATTCAATTGGTACCAAAGAAGTACCAATTATGCATATGGAACTTTTTGAAATTAGGGGATAAAAAGGGGAAAAAATTAGTAATGTTATAACTTTAAAACAAATGAATGTTTGTCTGTATGTATGTTCTTTATAGAATAGTAAACTATGAATTTGATCATGTTATGCTCTTTAGCAAAGATGTTGCGGATAAACCGGCGGAGGTTTTTAAGTTGGTAAACCGAATTTCCGACAGGCGGCGCTACTGAAAATTACTCAAAGTCAATTTAATCGTAAGCTGTACATATAATCATGCTATAATCTTTAGCAATGTTGTTGCACATGAGCCGACGAAGGTTTCTTAGTTTCGACAGGTGGTGCCACTGAAATTTACTTAAAGTCAATTTAATCGTAAACTGTACATTTAATCATGCTATAATTTTTAGCAAAGTTATTGCGGATAATCTGACGAAGGTTTATTAATTGGAATGACCAAAGTCCGACGACAGGTGGCGCCACTGAAAATTACTCAAAATGAATTAAATCGTAAACTGTGCATTTGATCAGACTATAATCTTTAGCAAAGTTGTTGCGCATGAGTCGACGGAGGTTTCTGTTGGTATGACCAATTTTCAAAATTATTTAAAATAAGTTAAACTGTATAAAATAAAATATATAAAAACTTTAAAATTTGCCTCAAAATGCTTATCATAAAGCCCCGAGCAAGGCTCGGTCAACCAGGTACTAGTTTTCTTATGAGACTCTTTTTAATAAATATTTTAAGAAATTCGTTTGTTTATTTCTTAATTATTAATAAAAACTTAACATATTATAGCCTTCTTTTTTTGAAAATAAAATTTTCCGTAGTCATTTTGACATACAGTCGAACTTCCCTATAGTGAACTTCTATATAATGAAGTTCTCCCTGTTATGAACTAAAATCAAAAACACAGCTTTTTGGTTGCAGTTTCTTTGTATTTTTGTCTCTTTATAAATATGAACAAAAATTTTAATACATAGACTAGTTTTTCGTGCGTTTTTGTCTCCATGTAATGAATTATTTTTAGCTATTTTTTTACACCTGTTAGCAACATTGCATAATACAAAAAGTAAATATATTTTTGGGGGAATCCCAGAATATGAAAGTGCAAACAAACTATTTGCTTTTTGATATGAGTTGACCGAGTTCAGTGAACGAAAATGGCACACCAAAGTAGTATTTCTCTTGAAAAAAAAAATTATTAATAATTAATAAAGCTGAAGAAGGAGTATTAAAGAAAAAAGATATAGCTAAAGAGTTTGGAATTCTTCAGAGTACTTTATCAAACATTTTGAAAAATAAATCGGTGATTCTAAAGAATGTAGAAGACGAGCATTTAAGCACTAAACGTAAGAGACTTCGCACTTGTCTTTTTGATGATGTTGATGAAGCAATGTTCAAATGGGTAACGGCCGCTCGTTCTAAAAATCTTCCTATATCTGGAGTGTTATTGAAGCAAAAAGCTAAAGAATTCGCAGATTTACTGAGACACGAAGATTTTGAAGCCAGTACTGGATGGTAAGATAAATTTAAAAAACGTCATGGCATTGTTGGAAAAACCATATGTGGGGAAAGTGCTGATGCCAATATAGGAGAACGCGATGAATGGATAGTGAATGTTTTACCGAGATTAATCAAAAAATATGATCCAACTGACATCTTTAATGCCGATGAGACCGGCCTGTTTTTCAAGTGTTTACCAAATAAAACTCTAGCTTTCAAAAATGAAAAGTGTTTTGGTGGAAAACAAAGTAAAGAGAGGATAACTGTCTTGGTGGGAAGCAATATGACTGGATCGGAAAAATTAAAACTCCTCGTTATAGAAAAGGCTAAAAACCCTAGATGTTTTAAAGGAGTGAAATCTCTAGATGTTGATTACTATTTCAACAAAAAAGCATGGATGACAGGAGAAATTTTTTCCATATGGATTTTAGAGCTGGACAAAAAATTTGTTTCAGAAAAAAGAAAGGTTCTGCTTTTTGTTGATAACTGCACTGCACATCCAAAAGACGTAAAAGAAAAGCTACAAAACATTGAACTCGTGTATTACCCACCAAATATGACCTCTGTTCTTCAACCAATGGACCAAGGCATTATTCACAACATCAAACAACTTTACAGAAAACGAGTTTTAATGAAAATGTTGTCAGAAATGGAGGAGAACAAACCTACAACAGCCATAGATTTGCTTCAAGCTATTCGGAACTTAAGCACAGTATGGAATATTCATGTTAAAGCGGAAACTATTGCAAATTGTTTCCAGAAAGCAGTATTTTCAAAAGATGTTATACATACTCAAACTAGTAACTGGGATGAAGAAGATTTTCTTCCATTATCCGATTTAGCTATTCTGCAAACTTCCTTTAGAAAAGTAGCGAATATTGATGCATCATTTGAAGACTATGTCAATGTAGATATTGATGTACAGACAATGGGTGCTCCGTCCGATGAAGAGATTTTAAGCAGTGTTATAGAAAGTCGTGGAGTTCCGCATCACATTTCAGATGATGACGAAGAAGAAGAACTGGCCGATGAAGAAATGGAGGATATCAATAAAACGTCACCTACACTATCACACATTTCCCCATCGATTGATGCACTTCGAACTTTTTTGGAGATGGGTACAACGTACCAACAGATGTATTTAAATGTCTTAATGTAATTGAAGCTTTTGTTGATAAAGAAAAATGGAAAAATGTAACTCAAACCAAAATACGTGATTATTTTAAATAAAGAAAAATATAAAAAATATGTATGTATATGTATTTCTGGATAATGAAGTTTCTATATAATGAAATAATTATTTGGTCCTGTGGAGATTCACTATAGAGAAGTTCGACTGTATAAGTTTTTTTCAGTGATAATAAGTACATTATTACATTATCATAACCATAGAGTACCACATAGAGTGCGATCATATGTTTTATTAAATCAAATCATTTTGAAGTTTAGTATTTGGATTTTTTAATTGTTTATTTTCAATATTCAACAAAGATAACACTGTGCGCCAAATTAGGGGTCATTGATTTTTTCCCGAATGAGACCAAATGGAGATGAGAGAAGGCAATTAGTAGACCAAAACCCTTAATGGGTTTTAATAAGTTAGCTCGAGTTTTGAAGTTACAGCTATTTGAAGTTTGGTAATTTGGGTATAAAATTTCCCATATAAGTTTAATGTAGAATAAATCAGTGAATAAATTTAACAGTTAAAACTGCATATTTTAGTCTTAATACAATTTCATAATTTACTTTTTATAATTTTTGTGAATTTTTATTATATTTTATTCCCCATTTTTCCATATTTATACTATAATTAGGTGAAATTTACAACATCGAGTATTTAACTTTTTGCTGAATCTAGTAACATTTCCTAGTTCAATTTGTTTAGTGGGTGTTAAAGTAATTGTGGAATGGTCTTATGTAGTTCCTTACTATTTAAAAGTAATGTACTTCAAATTTGCTAACCAGAATCGATTCATACACAAACACCGGGTGAACTATAAAAGTTTTAATGTATTTTTTCTCTTAGGACACATTTTTTATACCCACCATCAAAAAGAATGGGGGGTATATTGAGATTGTCATTCCGTTTGTAATTTCCTTAATATTGGTTCAAAAATCAAAAACGATATATATTCTGAATCCTTATGAAATTCTAAGACGATTGAGCTATGTCCGTCTGTCTGTCTGTTGAAATCACGATAACGTCTAAACGAAAAGAGCTAGCTAACTGAAACTTAGCAAAAACATTCTTTATCTATGAGAAAATTTTGTATTGAAATTGGGCAAAATCGGTTAGCATTTGGCCATAGCTCCCGTATAACCTCGTCTAGGCTAATCGCTTATTTGCTAATAAATGACAAATTATGACAGTTATGATGACAAAATTTGGTATCTAGAAGTTTTAGATAAGCACTAGGCAGCATATAAAATTTCATCGAAATCGGTTCACATTTAGCCATAGCTCCCATACAAAAAACTTACGAAAACAGGCTAAATTTCACCAAAAATACACTTAAATACCAATAAATCTAAAAGTATAACAGATATAACCACTAAATTTGGCACAAGAAAGTCTTATATCAATGCCAGCCAGTGTGCACAATCGGTCACTATTTGACCTAGCTCCCATATAAAAAACTTACGAAAACACAAAAATTCAAAAAGAAAAGGGGATTTATGTCCGTCTGTCCGTCAGATAAAATCGTGATAGCTCCTTAACTACAAGAGCTAGTAAGACTAAATTAAGCACAAGGAAGTCTTATGTCAATGCCAGTGTGCAAAATTTCGTCACAATCGGTCACCATTTGACCATAGCTCCCATATAAAAAACTTATGGAAACACAAAAATACATAAAGAAAAGGTTGTTTATGTCCGTCTGTCCGTCAGATAAAAGCACGATAAATTTTACAAAAGTATTTTGGATATCTTGAAAAAGATGTGTGTTGAAAATGGACAAAATCGGTTCAAATTTAGTTAGAGCTCCCATATAACCCCGCCCCGGGAAACACATTAATGCTGATAAATTGAATACAATTGTAATAGCTATGACGATTAAATTTAAAATAGGGAAGTTTTATGCAATTTTTGATCAGTTTATCAAATTTTATAGGAATCAGTCAATATTTGACTTTAGCTTTCATGTGAAAAACACTCACGAAAACCAAAAATTTTAGCAAAGGCCAGTTAAAAGCTATTAAATTAGAAACTATGATAGCTATGGTCACTAAATTTTGCAAGAATAAGCTCTCTATATATACCAGCCAGTGTGTAAAATTTTGTTATAATCGGTCAACATTTGGCTATAATTCTTATATATATAACATCCCCTTTTTATATCTACAATCAAAAAGATTTGGAGGTACATTCATTATATTAAGATTGCACCTATGAAATTATTTAGGCATCAATCAATGTTCAGCCCAGACTTTATATACATGATGAATGCATTAGGAACTCATAACGAAATATATGGACCTGTCGTATTACTATTAACGTGTTTAGCCTAACTACATATTAATCACAACGAAAAGTATTTAACAACTTATTAATGTAAAACTATACCCGGTTATGAGACCGAATTTTGATCAAAGTAAATACTAGGGAAACCACTAAAATATTTTTATGTGTTGAACTATAAATCTACGGCAACCGAATTTAGTCCAAAGGTTTTACCAAGAATACCAATTAGCTTAGCGATTTTTCCAGTTTTGGTGCAGATTTTGAATTAGCTGCACCCTTGTAGATATATGAGATATGTTTCTAAATTTAACACAACTTGATGGTGGGTATATAAGATTCGGTACAGCCGAATATAACACTCTTACTTGTTAATTTTAAGAATAAAGTCTAATCCCCCTAATTTATAAACCAATAATAAAAAAGTAGTAGCGTTTAGTCAATTTGTATGATTCAAAACTGGAAATTACTGCTATACTATTCATTAGATTTTAACGTTTATTTTTCATTGAAAGATATATTTTGTCAGTAATATAAATCTTCTTTCCTAATTCAAAGAAATATTTCTTAATAAAGAAATTTTTGAAAATTAAAAAATCCTATTTTTTACTCAATGTTTGAAATGTTCAGTTCTAGTTTCGATAAATTGATTTACATAAAATTTCGGGTCTATTTGATTTAGAAACTATTTTCCATCTAAAGCCAATTTAACTTTTTATTGGCCGATATAGTAAAGATTTCATCAATTAACTCTAAACTCTTCCAAATTTTGCAATAAAATGAGATAAAACTTAAAATTAAATTCATAAAAATTAATAAAAATGATTAAAATAAATTTGTTTACAGATTTACTCCACATAGAAAATATATTAAAAACAGCTATAACTTTATAACAGCTAACTTTAGGCGTTTTGCTCTACAAATAGCCTACTTTCACTTACAATTGGTCTCACTCGGGAAAAAATTCCTTGACGCACAGTGTAGTTTGTAGTATCTGAAGTTAATATATAGTAGTCACGTACTATATGGTATGTATGGTACTTAAAAAATACAAATTCAAATATTATTTTTTAAAGCTTTTAGAAACAAGTTAGAGTGGTATATTCGGCTATGCCGAATCTTTGATACCTTTCACCAATGGTGGTCCAAAATAAAGTACAAAATCAAAATATTTTAAAAACTATAATATATATTATATATAATAATATTTCAGATTTAAATTATTCGGGTGAAAAGAAAAAATTAAAAGTATGTTATTCGCAATTACCGAGTCTAATGTATGTCTAAGGTTAATGAGACCTACATTTTTTACATTTAGTAGGCATTGTTTCTTCTATATGTCGGCGGCCTATTTTTAATACAATCTATGAACCAATTTGTCCAAATAAGTTTTTGTTGCCAAAATATAGTAGAAATTTTAATGAAAAAAAAAAAATATTACTTGAGATTTTGTTGTCTTTTTTTAAAAACCTCTATTAACCAAAGTAATATTTTATGATGAAAAACTCCATATGAACCAAAAAATATTAAAACAAAAATTTTAAATTTGGCTCATAGAGAGTATTGAATATGAGCCACATATGGAATTGTGTTATTTGAAGGTTTTCGAGAATGTTATAACCAAAAATATGGTACACATACTGGTACTATTATAAAACTTCTCTTTGGCCTTCTCAGCTAGTAACTATAGGTCAACTTCAAGCAAAAAGGGTGTTGGGGGTGATGGGGAAAGTTCAATAAAATATTTTAATTCGAAGAAGAATACAAACGGGTATTAGTTTTCTATAAATTAATTATTTATTTGGGGGTTTTTATACAAAAACGTACCTTCGGGTTTCGGGGGTTGATCGATAGTATCGATTCTTTTCGTTTTATTTGGTTTTACAATTCATTTGACATTTAATTTTTTCTTAAAACTAGGGTTGTATTTTAAAGGACTTAAAAATAGGGTTTCCAGCGTAAACACCAGCCCCCCTTGCAGGATTGCAACAAGGAGAAGTGGAAGAAGTCAGAGATCAAATTACAGCAATATTAAAAAATATATATACATAAAGTTTATAATAAAGATGATGGGATATGGATGATGATTATGATGCCATGTGTATTGCCTGCCAGCCATGGTGTTGCGGGCTTGGTTGTGGGTTATGCCCATTTGGTGTGTGTTGTTGTTGCTTCATGCGGTTGTTGCAGTTTCTGGGGTGGTTGTGCAGCAAAGGTGTTGCTCATCTAAGCAATCCTAAGCAAAATATTACAACAAAAACAAAACGAAAAAGATGCGAATTAGTTGTTGAAGGGAATAGAAAGCAGTACGAGCTTTACCAACGGCCGAGTTAAAACGCCGTTGGCAGTTTGAACATCGGCCACTCGTACTTTCGAATCAAAACCGATATCGATTCGATCTAGCTTCAGCTCGTTTAGGAGGAGACTACAATGACATCGAATCGAAATCCCTTTTGACAAACTTGCCATGTTTGTGGAGATTAAGTAAATATTCGTTTATCGAAATAGGAAGTAATAGTAATTTCAAAATGAATTGAAGACTTTAATGTCGATTTAGGCTATTTAGTACGGGGGAGTTTAAAACAATATGGCCCAAATATCGGAAATAGCAAGTCCCTTGGCTGATATATCACGATTAGCTACATCAAATGGGTTGTTGTGAAAATCCACGTGATTCCAATTGTCAGTTCCAATATTGTCCGAAATAAACGAAACTCGCTTACAAACAAATGTTGTCCAATGAAACTGGGGTTTTTGAAGCCAGGACAGATCGATAGTCGAAACTGCCCACAAGTAGACTTTCAAAAAGGTAACATTCAGCTTCTCACGAAGTGATGCATCATGTTTACCAAAAGAGTTGCCGGGCAGAGCTCTGAACGGAGTAAAGTTTGCACTTTATTAGGATCTACCTTTGCTTTTGCAACTAGCAGAAGGTGAAAATGTCACCTGACGGGGTTCGGACTCTAAGATATATAGCGGCGGCATATGTATAAAGTTGTATTTTATACTTAGGGGGGATGTTAATCCTTTCGATGAATGGGTGATCATCGATGAATGCGCGCAATCTATTTAACGTAATGGGTTTCAAACATGTGTCCTTTCTGTCTTTCTAAATTTGTTTCATAACAAATATTTTTGGGCGCTAACCGCCCCACAGGGTCAAATAGCTTAGCTATTTGAGACAAGGCAGAACGTGACAACGGTGCAATAGTGCGCTGGAACTGGCTTGAAATAAAATGCTTCAAGGCTCGCATTCTAACGTAAACCAAACGTCTTAGCATTACTGGCTTCTGACAATTTTGAAAATTGGAATCTAAGGGGGGTAAGCAATCGAGTAGACTCTCACTATTTGCTGTCAATTTCCGAAATGAAAATCCTGTATATCTCGCTAAAGAATCGGAACAGTACAAAAGATAGAGTTAAGAAAAAAGGGTAAATGATTATGCTATCTGGCTTCAAAACAGCATGATAAGGCATATAATAGTGGGAGTAAAATAATTTAAGAAATAACTAAACGACATATCGTATTTTACTATTCCTGTAAGTAGTTTGAAGATTTAAATTCTCACAAAATCTATTTTCGGGTGACAACTTTCTTGATTTTGGTACTTCTTTCGTTTACCAAAATCGACTCATTTTCTTCAATTTTCTTTTCAAATCTAAATGGTTGAAACAAGAAACGACAGTTTTTATGGGGTTGGAACGAGGGATTTTGACGGTAAGTATCCAGCCGAAAACTGTACTTTGCGCAATAAGTTGTCTGTTAGAATGTTTCTTCACGCCAGTGAGCATAATTTGTGAATACATATCTCCGCCTAATAGCAAATTCATATGGTAGCATTTCAAATCTGCTATTAAAAAATCGGGAAAGTTGAAATCTACGAAATTCGACATCGAACATGTCGGTAAACGACCAGTAAGCTTTTCGACAACATAAGCTTTAATTTTAAATTTGGATCTACTGGAGACAAAAGAGTTAAAAAACAAACACTGGTTGAATAACTTGCTATAGTGCCATTAAGACCTGTTATTTTAGAAGCGGGGGCAGAGAATGTTGGCAGAGCCAATTTCCTCTGCAAATATTTTGAAATGAAAGTGGATTGTCAAGCAGGATCAATTAAAGCTCTAGCAGAACACCTACTATTATTAGATAAAACATCGACTACCGTAGGTCCTAGCAAAACAGTGGAATTAGGAGTGGACTGTATATGGGTAGCGAAATTTTGAAGGGAACGAGTGGCAGCGTATGTTGATGGGCTCTCACCGTCCTCGATTCTTCCTGAAGAAGTATTTGAAGGGGTGTTAATATGACGTTGAGAGTTTTCGAAATTTCCTGGGGTTACTTCCGAAGTATTCCGACTCTGAGACGAAGACTCAGATCGATGAAGTAAAGAATGATGCTTCTGCTTGCAAGTGAAGCAAACATTTGAGCTTTGACATCTCCTAAATTCATGTGAAATGGCTAAACAATTAGTACAACACCTATGATTCTTTACTACTTCTAATCGCTCACTAACTAACACCCGAAGGAAAACTGAACATAAACGAAGCAGGTGATTTTCGGTACATAAAAGGCATTTTCTTGGGGGTATATTTGTGGTAACTGTCGTACCAAAACTTTTAAAATTTCTGTTATCATTAGTTTTCCTAGGATTGTTATTTCGGGTATTTGAATGCACCGGGTTATGTGCACCAATTATATCAGAAACAGATTCTAATGTACGATACCTAGCGTTAAAAAACTCATTGATAACACTCCATTTTGGTAACTTAGAGCTAGGTCCTTGGGATTGTTCCCAAAGTCCGAGTGTGACTTCAGGTAATCGGGTTGAACAAATAAAAACAAAAATAATATCCCAATTTTGAGTTTCAATACCTAAAAGTGACAAATTCGTTATGCAATCGTTTATTGTCCATTTCAAATTCTTAATTGAAGGACCAGATTCCTTTTCTACCGATTTAAGATTAAAAAGAGTCTTGAGTTGAGAGTTAACTAGAACTCTCTTGTTCTCATAGCGATCTACAAGGTTTTCCCATGCCATATAAAAACCTTCGTTTGTAATTGGACAAGTACGAATTATGTCACCTTCCGTTTTTTGCAGTAAATAATACATCTTCTGAATATTACTCACATGAATATTATTCTTATACAAAGCCGAAAACATATCTCTAAAAGTTGGCCAAGACGAATAGTCGCCAGCAAATGTTTCGGTATCACAAGGGGGAAGATGTATCGGAAGAGTATTAGAAGAAGCCTGATTTTTATCCACGATCTTATCAATTGAACTTTCACCTGTTGGATTTCACCTGTTCAGCTGAGAGTTTAGTTTCTTCAATGCTTTTTAATAGATCCTCATAACAATCACGAAATATTTCCCACAAACGAGTCAATTCTTGACGATGAGTTGAGAGTGAACAGAATGTTCATTTTGTAGGATAGCTCAAATAAAGCTTTCAAAATCGACTAAACGATTGTAATTTTTTAAAAGGGGTTTCATTGATGCCATCTTATGAGGTATTTTTTTTTTATTAAATAGATAAACAAAAATATAAAAGAAAGTCTAAAGAAAAACTATAAAACAAGTAAAACGACAACAACAACAACAACAGTATTATGCGTGTGTGTGTTTGTTGGTTTGTTTGACTTTTTGTTTATTTTTTTCTTTTTTCTAAAAAGAAATACTCCGAATTAAAATATTTTATTTAGTGGGGTTAAAATCCGCCGTGGTAAAGCAGGTAAGTCATCCGCCTAGCATACCAGAGGCCCAAGTTCGATCCTCGGCCAGACTCACTTGAAAAAAATAAATTTTCAAAAAAGCGGCGGTTCATCTCATAACTCAGCTAGCCACTGGTTATTGAGTATTAGGCTATGAAAAACTTCTCTAACTAATGCATTCGCCGTTCGGAGCCGGCGTTAAAACGTAGGTCCCTTTCAATGAGTCTAAAAATATAATCGGATGCAGCTCATTGTCTGAGAGAAGTGCCCCTTGTTCCAATTGGAATGTTGTCGGGGAGTTATATATATAAAATCCGGCTCGAATGACCAAAATGTTGGGGGTGATGGGGAAAGTTCAATAAAATATTTTAATTCGAAGAAGAAAAACAAACGGGTATAAGTTTTCTATAAATTAATTATTTATTTGGGGGTTTTTATACAAAAACGTACCTTCGGGTTTCGGGGGTTGATCGATAGTGTCAATTCTTTTCGTTTTATTTGGTTTTACAATTCATTTGACATTTCATTATTTCTTAAAACTAGGGTTGTATTTTAAAGGACTTAAAAATAGGGTTTCCAGCGTAAACAAATGGATAGTGATTGAATGTGAATAAGCCACGGTATGTTGTCGGGAAAGTTTTGCTCTGGTTCTTTGTGCAATTACAATGTGATTTAATTTATCAGCATTAAAGCGCTCGAGGTTATATGGGAGCTTTCACTAAATGTGAACCGAGTTCGCCCATTTTCAATACCTAACTTTTTCAAGAGATCAGAAATACTTTTATCAAAGTTGTCCCTCTTGAAAGTTTTTTAGGCGCTATCCTCTAACGGAAAGACGAACAGAAAGAACTACAGTACTATCTCGATTATCCGGACACAATAAATCCTTGCAACTTTAAAACTTTATTCATATAATGGTATTCACATAATGGTATTCTAGTTAATTATTTACTCTCATTTAAGTGGCTTTTAGATGGAATTTAAGCCATTAAAAGATTTATATAGGAAGTATGACTTAATGTAAACCGAATTCCATGATATTTTGAATGCTGAATGACGATTTTGTATAACGTCTTTATACTAAATTTCATCATCATATCTATTATAATTTGTCATTTATTAGCCACTAAATGATTGACTTAGGCAAAGTTATACTGGAGCAATTGTCAAACGTAATCAAAAAATTTAAATTTTCGTTGATATGTGAGATACATTATGTATGTTTTGAGCTAATATCATTGATATTTATGTACTTCCTAGGAAGATTACCTATAATTTGATATATAATTAGGGTGACCATACGTACTCTATATAAAGTACAGTACTGTGTTTGAGAGACCTGTTCTGTATAAATTATTATTTAGGAAAATGTGCAAAAATGTTCTGTATTTTTTTACTGTTCTGTATTTGTCCTATATTTGCATGTCTCAAAATTTAAAAAAAAATTGCGCAGCTTTTTACTATTCTAGTTCCTACAACAATGGAAAAATACCAAAAATATTATTCAAAAAAGTCGTATTCAAGGCTTATTGACTACAAGTTATGTGAATTTTGACAAATCTAAAACACCCCAATTTTATATAGATTGTTCTGAATACTTAAACCAATCGAGATGATTTAGTAAGAAAATAGGTTCTTTGTGTTTACATTATAAAAAAGAGAAACGAGCTAAATACAAATTTAACTCGTTTTGTTAAAAGTTATACTTCTCAGGTATAAATGTTTAAGAGTTTAAAAAACAGATATAAGCTTTAAAAACATTTTGTTTAAATCTTCAACGGAAAGGGAATTTTGTTGTATTGAATTTAAATATTTAAACGAATATAAAATTTATTCCTCAGAAAAATGCTAAGATTAGTATTTAGTATTTTAAAATTTCAACATGAGTTTTTAAATGTTTTCTTAGACTTAATATGAGTACAAATTATTATCAAAAGTTATCTGCATATTAATGTATTGATATCAAAAACTATGTTCCTATAACTTTATTTTTTTTTTTATATGCATACATTAGCGTGCGTGTTTACTTTAAAATATTGCAAATCCATAAACAATTTTTTTTAAAAGTGTGCTTAATATTTTACTATTTATAAAAAATATAATTTTGTTCTGTATTTTGGTTAAAAAAAATATGGTCACCGTACTTATACGAGCAAGGTTTTCAATTAACAATAGGGTGGTATCGTCTGCATATCTAATATTTTTAATATACTGCCCGTTAATTTGTATCAGAATATTTATATATTAAACAATAATGGAGATAAAATACATCCCTTCGAGATAAAAAAATTCGTCAGTTGTTTCGCCATTAACATCGATTCTCGCTAACTGATTCCAATAAATGTTAAAATTTCTATAAGCTTATCATCTTTAACTGAATAAAAGTTTTCACATAATCAACAAAACAAATAAATACAAATTGCGATTCTCCCATAGCAATTTCACATTTGGCATTCTCGTGTCAAAGATTTTGAGAAATATTTTCGCCAATAGGTGAAATGGTATTATAAGTTTGTAATTCAGTTTGTAATTTTTTCATTATTTGTCACATAATTTATACCGATTGACTCAAAATCGGCAGGAGATTCGATTGAGCGATGTCTGTCGGTCTGTCTGTTGAAATCAAGTTTATGGAGCTGCTAGAGGGTGTATCGGCATAGATTAAATATCAGATTTTAATAAATTTTTCTTCGCAGAACACAATTAAATTTCATCAAAATCGATCGAAAAACACCTAAGATATTTTAAAAAATACAAGAATTAATGTTTGACATTAAAAAATTTTCTTTCAAAAGTACATTTCAAAAAGAAAAGAAACCCCATACTCATGATGGACTAGCCTTCATAAATTAAATATTTCCTCCCGCGAAGTACTCTGTGAAATATCATTAAAATAAAAATAAACACCTGAAATATCGCCAAAACATTACATTTGATGTTCTCCAAATTTCCGAAAGTACTCATTTGTTTAAAAAATACAATTAAACAAGTAAGAGTGGTATATTCGACTATGCCGAATCCTGGATACCCTTCACCAATGGTGGTCCAAAAGTAAAGTGCAAAATAAAAATATAGTAAAACTTTGTATTTCAATTAAAGAAGTCAATTTAACCTATATCAATTTTGATAAAATAATTAAAAGTAATAATAAATTCCGAAAATAATTATAAAATAAATAAAATAGATATTGTTTTCTTATAAAATAGTTTTAAAATATTAAAAAGAAAAAAAAAACAAAATGTATAGCAAAAGGCATTTAATGCGTAAAGTGAAGGTGGAAAGAGAAAAAAATTTGCAAAGATTAAGACAACTAAACAGTGAAAAAAAAAATGGAAGTGGAAGGAGTTGAAGAAGATTTGCCCCCTGTCACTGCTCACTTCAAGTGTTGAAACATTTTGAGGACAAATTTTCGGATATCAACGCGAAATTTTCACAAATGACATGTAAGATGAAAATATTTTTTTGCCATAATAATATTATAAAAACATTTATATTTCCATCCGAAATAAAAGAGATTATACAAAATCAAAATGAAGCTATAATGTCAGCATTGTCAACACAAAAAGTAGTGACCGAAAGCCTTGTTCGCCAAGAAAAAAATAATGTGGCAGTTAAGACTGTTTTTCCAATAAACAGCCTGGATGCATTAAGGGCGCTCAATGAAAATATAACTGATGAAAATCAGAAAATTTATGTGAGTTATTTTATTTTCTCCACTAATAATTTTTTCTTAATTTCTTACTTTTTACAGACCAATGCCATGAAATTGTCACTAAAAGGGAAATTGCATAAAACCTTAACAAAACAATTCTATCTCCGCAATTGATTCTTGAGATTAATGTTGATGGCACTCATGGCAAAAAGCGCTTGAAAGACTATGGAAAAGTTTTTGACGTACTGATGAATGCTGTTCGACCTCTGTGTGATGATCCAGATAAAGAATAACGCAACGCTTTATCTGTTATAAACTATTTTTGTATTTTTAGTTTAACTTTTATTTTATTTCATTAAATGTACCTGAACTTTAATTTAATGTTATATAAAGATACCTCATTTTTATCTTTCATAAATGAAAAATGCGTTTAAATTTAACTGCATAAAAATGAACTAAAAGGAGACTGATTTAAAATTAATTAACAAAAAATTGTTTTTTATTATTTTAAATAATTAAAATTAAACTGACTATAAATTGCATTAAAAATAAATAGTTAGAAATCAATTAAAAAGTCATGCAGAGATGACCAATTGACTATTGCCTATGACACGTCCATGATAATATAGTGAGTCGGAAACAGGGAAAATAGTCACTTTAATCACCAGTTGTGCTTATTTTAAAACTAGTTTAAAGTTACTGAAACATGAGTTTGACTTCCTATAGGGAGCGTATCATCCATATAGTAGAAGTTATTGATTAGTTACGTAAATCTCTGAAGTAAGCGGACCAATTTGGAGCAAAGCCCTTTTATTATAGGCTTTTGAACATGTATATATCAGGTCTACATTAATTATGTTTAATATCTGTTTATTAGCGTAACAATTGAAAACAAAATATAAATATATAAATACAGTTTGGACTCTAAGCTCTGAAATCACTGAATAAAGTTATGCAATAGAATAATTTTTAGTATTAAACGAAATAGTTCACAATAAATGTATATGATTTCTGGATCTAAATTTTTATATTGATCCCTAAAGTTCAATCTTCTAATACAACACCAAAAAACACAACAGTCGCAGGTACATCAAAAAGGTAACTTATTGAAACGTCCCCCAAAAACTTATTGAAACGTCCCCAGACATCATGGCAACTGATAATGCAGTGGGAAATATGGCGTTACGGATTTGATGGAGATAATGAACATATCAATATCAAAAACACTTGATGAAAAGTTAAAAAATTTGCCATCAAAAGACGAGTTTAAACAAGTAAGAGTGGTATAATCCGCTTAGCCGAATCTTGGATACCCTTCACCAATGGTGTTCCAAAAGTAAAGTACAAAAACGTAAGAATATATTGATAATTATATAGTTTCTGATTAGTGACTTAGTTGAGCCCTACACAGCTTGATATGTATATTAATTTTCTTTTGTTCATACTAAATGTAATTCCTATGAATATTTGGTTATACTAGTATTATATGCAGAGTCTTTAAAATTAAGAGCCGGAAAACGAAAGCTTTTCGGTGGCGTCATCATCTAGAATAGTTATGAACCCAAAGGTTAGGTTGGGCAGGTGGCTGATGTCTAAGGCAGCGTCATTTGGATTCTAAAGTGGTCCCTATGTGAAAGATAATGATTACTAGACTACAAGTAGGGAATGCTTATTTAAGCCAGCCAGTAGCTTCGATATATGTATCTATTTTACGAACATTTAATAAAGTTCGATAGACAAGATAAACCATACAGAAAAGATGCTTTAAAATGTAGATGAACTTAGATTTGTAAGAGCACATCGATTTGATGAAGATTAAGTACTCTGGCATGCAAAAGTTCTTGATTAGTTATATAAAACACTGAAGTTAGCGGACTGATTTAGGTCAAGGCTTTAATAATGATTGTCAATGTATACAAGCCTTAGAATTATAAGGTATACACTCTTAGTTTTAGATACATACGTGAAATATATAGCTTTTGAATGGATGGATATCAGCTTTTTCGGAAAAGTTATTGAAGATTTACTTATTAATCTGAAGTTAGTTAACTATTAAGATGAATACTTCAACAATAATATTTGGGATGTATTGTTCTTCCGATCTGTACGATGAATGTGTGGAAAGTTTTGCTCTAGTTCTTTGTGCAATTATAATGTGATTTAATTTATCAGCATTAAAGTGATTCCCGGTCGGGGTTATATGGGAGATTTCACTAAAATGGACGAACCATTTTCAATACCGAACTTTTCAAGAGATCAGAAATACGTTTGTCGAATGTTGTCCCTCTAGAAAATTTATTTTAGCTACTGTCTGGCTTAAATAGCCTTCTCTATCAGTAGTCTAGTAATCATTATCTTTCATAAAGTTACCAATTTAGAACCCAAGTGACGCTGTCTTCGACATCAGCGACCTGCCTTACCTAACCTATGATTCCATGACTATTCGAGATACTAAATATAAACTATAGAGTTAACCATAGAACCAAATAATTAACCATAAACTCTTTCGATTTTCTACTTTACTTTTTGGTGAAGGGTATCTAAGATTCAGCATAGCCGAATATACCACTCTTGTTTAACTCTAAGGCATTGGCGCTACGTTTTAACGTAGTCCGATTTGACTCAAATTTCCAGGGTTAATGTTTCTCACTAAATGACAATAATCCGACCAGCACTTCGAAATTCCAAATAAATTCAATAAAAACATTCAACAATTTTTCTCTGATGCTTTATAATAATTATATTTTTTAACTAATAAAACTATGAGCTATAGCAATAGCTATTGTCAGGCTAGAATATTGTATACTTTTGCATGTGTATATAAAAAATAATTATATTACCTCCATTTAATTTATTGTATTTTTTTCGATATTTTTATTGGTTATTACTTCGAATAGAGCTTTCAGCGAGTGCAACAACTTGTGCCAGACAAAGGAATTGTGATATCATTTTTATACTCATGATAAGTTTAACATTAAAATCTCATTTCAATTATTTTTAGAAAGTGGTGATATTTATACATGTATGTATGTGTACAGTAAAATCGCGATAATTCGTGCCAAATTAAAATACAAAATGTAAACACGCTGTCCGTATTATTATTAACAAAATAAACTTTGTTTTACCAAAATAAGAAAAGACAACAAATGGTAATAAATTAAAACATTTAAATAGAAATATGTTTCAATGGTTTTTGGATAAAATCAAAATTTTTCGAATTTGAATTCGTATTTTTCGAATTTTGGACCTTACCATCTCCGATTTTGATTACATTTTTTATATATCGGGTTTTTCAACAACTACAAAAGTACAGTGACAGGGACAGCAGACGACGCCATATTTCTTTCTGCTCTTTTGTTATTTCTCTTCAGTAATGTTTGTCATTTCATGATGGAAAGATATACGAGCCAACAATGAGACGAACTTACTGAAATTTACTACCGAAATTCGGAGTCAGTGGCCTCAAAGTTAAGAGCGCGAATCATCTTCAGCTCATTGCTCATTTCTGCCTGAATAAACATAATATGCGTTATTGGTCAGGCAACAATCCACACGTATTCCATCAGTCATCATTGCATCCGAAAAATTACGGTTTAGTGCGGTTTATGATCAAGACCAGCACGTTACACTATGGTATTTCTGCTGCATAAAGGCATTTTTTGACTATCACTTTTCAAATATCTAATAATGCCATTTTATAGAGAAGAATCTGACAATGAAAAATCTGTATTTTTTACTTAAGATATGTACCGCCGTGGTATAGCAGGTTAGTCATCCGCCTAGCATACTAGAGGTCCCAAGTTCAATCCCCGACCAGACCCACTTGAAAAAAAGGAATAAATTTTCAAAAAAGCGGCGGTTCACCTCAAACCTCAGCTAGCCACTGGTTATTAAGTATTAGGCTATGTAAAACTTCTCTAACTAATGCATTTGCCGTTCGGAGCCGGCGTTAAAACGTAGGTCCCTTTCAATGAGTCTAAAAATAGAATCGGATGCAGCTCATTGTCTGAGAGAAGTACCCCTTGTTGCAATTGGAATGTTGTCGGGGAATTATATATATAAATATATATATATATATATATATATATATATATATATATATATATATATATATATATATATATATATATATATATATATATTTATATATATATATATATATATAATATATTAGAGCGTCTCGACTTATATGGAAAAAAAATAAAGTTCGCTGTACACCACCATAAAGCATTGCTGTAAGGCAGTTTCGAAAAAAAATCATTTTTTTCGTCGCACATTGGGGTCGCCAAAATACATTTTTCGTTATATCTTCGGCATTTACAGTCGGATTTTGTCGGTTTTTGTCTCGTGGAGGCCAACATTTTTTTTAATAGTCATTATTCTCAGGTATCCGGTTCTGTTCCTACCACCCTAATATCAGAAAATTAAAGCTCTTAAAAAATCGTTACTAAGGAAGTTTTTCGATTTTTCAAACCGATCTATTAAAAGCATATATATCTTCGCATTTACAGTCTAAGATCCGACTAATATATCGATGATTTTGTCAAACGAAGGTCAATGTTTTAGGTTAATAATCATTGACCTCAAGTACATTCTAGTACTTGTTTTGAGGTGGCTAATATTTTGCTTTAATAACACTCTGAGTACCTGGTAGACCGAGCCTTGCTCGGAGCTTTATGATAAGCATTTTGAGGAAAATTTTAAAGTTTTTATATATTTTATATTATAAAGTGCTAAAATAAATTTAGAGGAAAGACATTGTAAAAATATTCAGTTAATTTTGAATTATTTGATTTATTTTGTCCGACCAACACATAGTTTGCATAGTTTACAGTTTAACTCATTTTGAATAATTTTGGAAATTATTCATATCAGCAGAAACCTCTGTCGACTCATGCGCAACAACTTTGCTAAAGATTATAGTCTGATCAAATGCACAGTTTACGATTTAATTCATTTTGAGTAGTTTTCTGTGGCGCCACCTGTCGGACTTTGCTTATTCCAATTCATAAACCTTCTTCGGCTTATCCGTAACAACTTTGCTGAAGATTATAGCATGATTAAATGTACAGCATACGATTAAATTGACTTTGAGTAAATTTCAGTAGCGCCACCTGTCGAAATTTCTTCATACCAACTAAGAAACCTTCGTCGGCTCATGTGCAACAACTTTGCTAAAGATTGTAGCATGATTAAATGTACAGATTACGATTAAATTGACTTTGAGTAAGTTTCTGTAGCGCCACCTGTCGGAAATTATTCATACCAACTAAAAAGCCTTCGTCGGCTCATGCGCTACAACTTTGCTAAAGATCATAGCATGATCAAATGTACAGTTTACGATTTAATTAATTTTTAGTAATTTTCAGTGGCGCCATCTGTCGAAAATTAGTCTTATCAACTTTAAAACCTTCGCCGGCTTATCCGCAACATCTTCGCTAAAGAGCATAACACAATCAAATTCACAGTTTACTATTCTATAAAGAACATACATACAGACAAACATTCATTTGTTTAAAATAATACTAATTTTTCCCCCTTTTTATTCCCTAATTTCTAAAAGTTCCATATGTATATTTGGTACTTTTTTGGTGCCAATTGAATTCGGTACATTTTTTTAAAACGCATTTAACATAATGTATAATGTTCCTATTCATATTACTTTGGAGATGTTAAGTTATCATTTTATCCCTTTTTTACCCATTTTGGCTCCAAAATCAAAAAAGTACCAAATACGTGTTTCATGTTTTTTTACATCTATTGATTGCAGTACCAAGTTTCTTTCTATATTCTTTAGTTTAAAATATAAGAGTGGGTTAAAAAGGTGCCAAAAAAACTATTTTCACCCTTTTTTACCCCCTATCGGACATAGTTTCAAAAAAGTACCAAACACCTGTCCGCTTATTTTCAAAGCTGTTTAAAACGTAATTTTAATTTTGTTTCTATACCTATTACTTTAGGAGACATAGCGTTTTCGATTTTTCCCCTTTTTACCCGTTTTTACCCTCTTAGAGGTAAAAGTTCCAAAAGTCCCTTCTTCTTCGACCTATACATCAAAAAAGATACCCACTGTCCAAATTTTATCAAAATCGTTAGAGCCGTTTTCGAGATAGCCATTCTATATATATATATATATATATATATATATATATATATATATATATATATATACAATTATTGCTCGTTTAAGAATATAAGATAAGATAAGATACAGTGAAAATACACTCGGAAGGAAACCAAGCTCAACCAGTAGAACTCGGTTAGAAGATCATTTTACCATTTTTAAAATTTTCGATATACCCCCAAAATCGAAAGTTATCGTTAAAAAAACGATTTTTTTGGACTTAGCGGAGAAAAGAAGGCTTAACTGAGTCATTTTTACATCGATTTTAAATTTCAAAATGTGTTTCGACAGCTTTCGCTTCGTAAAGACCTTTTTTTAACATGAACAATTTATCATAAAAACATTTTTTATGATAAATTTTTTTTTTTTCGATTTTTTCAACTTCGGAAGCTTTTTTTTCGTAAAATAATATATTTTGACTTAAAAAAAAGCATGGTTACCATTTTATAAAACAAGAGTACTTTAATTAAAATCGGAAACATATTAACAGAGATATAACAATTTTAGAAAAAAAGGTGAATTCAGTATTATTTGTATATTAGAAAATTTTCTATACAATACTACGTTAGAGTGTTTTTTCAACTTTTTTCGAAAGTAGAGAAATGGCGGTCGGATTATTATGTGAGAAACTTCAAATAACAAATAACAAATAATAAGCCAAATCGGACTACGTTATCACGTGGCGCCCAGACCATGAAGTTGAAAATTGCGTTTATAAGAAATAATATGGCCAATTTTTTAGTTCTTGCAAAATTTAACTTTTTTAGTAAACATTTTAACAAAGTGTAAATATTAATTCATAATGTAGACTCAATTAGCTTTCTATCTACGTAAGTAGCGTATAAATCGGCTAAGGATTTTTTGAGCTATCGGAAATTTTCATAGAAATTTTGGGTCCTTGAAGACATCTATTTGATTTTATGATATTTGTTGATGGAAAGCAAATTGGGTCTAAATTACAAATTAACATTAAGATTTTGTCAAAAAGTTAAGCTTATAGGTCAAAATTTGCAAAACCGAAAAATTGCACATTTTTCTGGCCGGCACTCCTTGAAATTCGAAAAAAGTGACTTAAGAAGTTAACTAAAAATGCTTCTTTTGTCTTTTACGGCTATATACACTGTCACTCGTTTCACGTTTGAGTGACCAGCAGTAATTTGCTAGCATTTTTATTGGGCGTTTTTCAATAGTTAAAATTTCTTGGTGGAATCTTTCACCTTGCTCATCACTGAGTTTTCCAAGATTTTCTGGAAAAAAATCCAAATGGGCGTGCAGGAAATGAATTTTTATTGACATCCGGCACTCCCTTTCAGCATAAGATTTAAGGAATTCATTTACCTTCGCAATACCAGAAAAGGGTTTGGTCGTGAAAGTTGGGATGATTTCAAGACAGTCAAACCGAGAACGGCAATAGAGGCATAAATAGAGCTTGGACATTATGTCGTACTTCTTTGTTTCTATCCTTTTTTAACTTCATTCATAAGTGCGTATAAATATAAGTACTTATACGTATATAGTACGTTAATTAAACTGGCCCTTTTACAAAAAACTTATATTTTTTTTAATTCGCTGTTAATTTAAATTTAAATAATCTAGGTTCACAAAAAATTTAATGCACTTTTCAAGTAAATATAAAAAAGTTTGGCATTCCTAACAAAATACTGCGGAAAACGGCGTCCTAATGTGAAAAAATCGAAAAAAAAAAAAAAATAAAAATTTAAATTTGTTTGAAAATATTTTTGTGATAATTTGATGAAATAAAAAATCTTTTTTAACAAGAAGAAAGCCTGATGTCTTGTCTGTCTCAAACCGTGTTAAAATTTCAAATCGATAAACAAATGACTTAGCTAGGCCTATTTTTGTTCGAGAATACCAAAAAAATCGTTTTTTATCGATAACTTTCGATTTTGAGGGTATATCGAAATTTCTAAAAATGACAAACTGATACACTCAATAAGGCCTATCGTTTGATATAGGTTTCCTTAAAAGTGTATTTCTTTTTCCTCAAAATGTATCAGTGTGTAATCATTTATCTCAGATATCCGTTGTAGTATTTATTTAAAATTTGTAACGAAGTTTTCCTGTGGCTAGGGTAAAACTCACCGGTTGCCAAGGGTTCAGCTACAAAAATTTTTATTTTTGCAGGGGCTGAGAAAGAAACACTGGACGAATTAAATTTTTAAACATACAAAAGTATTCTCTTTATTTACACAAAAAAAATATATATATCTTCTCTTAATCTAGTTGCTAGGTTATTACAAAGACTCTCTTTAATAATTGTATCGACGCTAAGAGAATCAAGCGGCGGGAGCAAGGATAGGACAGTTAATTCTTTCCTTGTTCTCTCCGTTTGATCGGACAGGAATTTACTGCCAGCAGCTAACCACCAGGCAGTATTTCCACTCTCTTACTATTGTTAGTATTATTTGATGTAGGCCAACTAAGAGAAACAACTCTCAATTGGTGCCGTCCACCAAATCAGGAAGCTATAAGCAACCAGCAGCTAACCACCAACAGCTTATTTCTTACTGTTACCAACTTTCCTAATGCCTATATAAACTGGGAACCTGCTAAATAAGAGAAAGCGTCTCCTATTTGGCCTGTTCACCCGTTCCGAAAGGAATAATTGTTCACCAGCTAACCAACAAACGATTATCCCTTTCGGAAAGGGTGAACAGGCCAAATAGGAGACGCTTTCTCTTATTTAGCAGGTTCCCAGTTTATATAGGCATTAGGAAAGTTGGTAACAGTAAGAAATAAGCTGTTGGTGGTTAGCTGCTGGTTGCTTATAGCTTCCTGATTTGGTGGACGGCACCAATTGAGAGTTGTTTCTCTTAGTTGGCCTACATCAGATAATACTAACAATAGTAAGAGAGTGGAAATACTGCCTGGTGGTTAGCTGCTGGCAGTAAATTCCTGTCCGATCAAACGGAGAGAACAAGGAAAGAATTAACTGTCCTATCCTTGCTCCCGCCGCTTGATTCTCTTAGCGTCGATACAATTATTAAAGAGAGTCTTTGTAATAACCTAGCAACTAGATTAAGAGAAGATATATATATTTTTTTTTGTGTAAATAAAGAGAATACTTTTGTATGTTTAAAAATTTAATTCGTCCAGTGTTTCTTTCTCAGCCCCTGCAAAAATAAAAATTTTTGTAGCTGAACCCTTGGCAACCGGTGAGTTTTACCCTAGCCACAGGAAAACTTCGTTACAATGGCGCCCGAGCAGGGACAGCTGAGAAAGAAGTAAAATCGTGTGCGTCACATCAATAGCAAATACGTGAGCGAGTTCGTGTGTGTTTTGTCGTGTCGAGAGCGTGTACGCGTTGGAACGTTATTTTTTTCTGTTAAAAATAAAAAAAAAAAAAAAAAAAAAACATAATTTGCATAATAAAAACAAAAAGAAGAAAAGAAAATAAATTGAAAAAAAAAAATTAAAATAAAATGGGAAAAAATCTCTAAATAGAGTAAAAAAAAAGAGAGAGAAGAATTAATATTTTTTTTTTGTGAAATTGCTTTGGAAAGAGGGGAGTAAGAGAATTCTTGTGAATAATAACGGATATAACGGTGATGTAAAAAAAGAATATAAAAAAAAAATAACTTCTGGATGTTTGTAAGAAATAAATAAATAAAAAAAAGTACAGTTGACAACAAAATAAAGAAATAAAAAAAAAAAATAAGAACAGTGGAATAATTTTTTGCGAAGATTTTTTTTTAAATTAAAAGAAAAATAATTCCTGTGATTGACAGCGGCATTTTTGGCTAACGATAGTTTGAAAAAAAAAAAACTTTTTCTGAAATTACTTCTGGTTTTTGTTTTCAATAGAGAAATAAAAAAAGTACAGTTGGCAACAAAATATATGCCAAAAGAAGTATAAAATTCTTGAATTTGTTTTTTTTGATTTGGGAAGAAAAATTTTAAAGAAGAACGAAAATCTATATAATTCTGATAAAAAAAAAGGAACTGTTACTATTTAGGAAAAATTGTTTTTGGATTGAGTCGGGAAAAAAGAAGAATTTAAATAAGTTGATAAAATTACAAATTATAGATACAAAAAAAAAGAAGAAAAAAAAATTTTTCTTATGTCGATAAATTTATAAAATTTGAAATTTGAAAAAAAATATATAATCAAGAATATTCTAAAAAAAAAAATTTTTTTGTACGGTTTTTTGATATCGAAATATTTTCGTTCAATATTAAGTTTATAAAAAAATAAAAAAAAAAGTAAAATTACTAATACATTTTTGTTTAAAAAAAAAAATATATATATATCGCCTATTGTGAGGGAAAATGGAGAAGTCGCTAAAAACCAGCTGGGCATATTCGTTGAGACGCGAGGAACTCATAGCCCACGCTAATGAATTTTCCTTCGACTCTAACGGGACTGTAGAAGAACTCCGTAAGAAGTTTGCAAAATTCATCAGCTCCGAACATAAGGACGATATAACTAAACGCTTGTTGGAATTACAAGAAAAATATAAGAATTCGACTTCAAGTTCGCTCGGTGTTCCCAGTAACCGAAATGCATCCACGTCTCCATTTAAAGTAGAAAATAGCCAACAAACTCGTCCAGATATAGGAAAGGTAGCCGATTCCCCAGGTATGTTAACATCGGATGTGAAGGTCAATTTAATCGATCAAGTGCGAAAATGGGGACTGGTTTATCATGGTACAAACGATCCCTTAGCTTTTATTGAACGCCTGGAGGAACTAGCTGAAATTTATGAGGTAACACGTGATTTTCTCCCTAAGGTAATGCCCGAGTTTTTGCGTAATCGAGCACTGGTATGGTATCGTAATAACAATTCTCATTGGCAAGTATGGCAATCTTTTAAAAATGATTTTTTAGCTTTCTTTTTACCAGCAAGATACTTTGAAAAATTAGAGGACGACATTCAGTCCCGAACACAACGCCCAAGAGAACCCTTTAAGGACTATGTCTTTGATATACAGAATTTAATGCGTCATTCCAGTCTCACGGAGGAACAAAAACTTCAGCGCATTTTCCAGAACGCACAAGCTGACTACCAGTGGTACATCCGGCGTAAAGATTTCTCATCTTTGACAGAACTTATAAGGATGGCTGAAGATCTAGAGAGTATTCGAAAGGATTTTTCCCAAACTGAAGCCGAAATTTCGCGACCGACTGGTAACTCTAATAACGTCACATCCATCCAATGTTACAACTGTGGTAACCAAGGTCACTATGCATCAAACTGTCCTGAAAGGTCGCGTTCGGGAAATGCCAGCGGGAGCCGACGGAACTGAGGATGGTCGGTCCTCCCAATAAAAGGTTAAGATCCTCAACCCCACAGACTGCCCTGAAAAGTGAAGAAACCCGTTTAACCGCGAAAATTCTTCTAAATAACACTCTGGTTAAAGCTGTTATTGATACCGGGGCCAGTAGAAATTTCATGCGGAAGAAATTTATTCATAAGCTTAATAAGCCATTAAAATTTAATAAAGAAGATATTGAAGTTTTTTTAGCTGACGTTCGACCAGCAAAGTCTCACAAACCATAGAAGTAAAAACAACACTAGGGGGGATCACCAAGAACTGCAAGTTTCTCCTGATGCCCGAAGCTAGTGAAGATGTCATCATTGGGCTAGAGTTTTTGCGCCAGTTTGATACTACTATTCAGATGGCAGGTTTAACCTTAGACTGTTCCAAAACTGAGTCACCAAGTTCATCTCAAGAAAATACACCAGATAATCTATCCCTACAACAAATCGTTGAAGCCGATAAAATCATGAACTCCCCAGAAGCTGAGGAGCTGATTATTAACCGTTTCCTAGAAGAAGAGTTGCCGAAATTTCAGAGCCTACATGGAGTTTCCAACATTACAAAACATAAAATTGTCTTGACCGATGATCGACCAGTTAAAATACGCTACGCCCCGCGGAATCCAGCAATGCAAGCGATAATTGATGCCGAGGTAAATAAATTGATCGCACAAGGTTGCATCGAACCTTCTCATAGCCCTTATTGTTTCCCCATCACCCTCGTCAAGAAGAAAGACGGAACTTGGAGAACATGTATGGATTTCCGCCAGCTAAACCACAGGTCAGTACCCGATGCGTATCCTCTCCCTCGTATTGATAGTATTTTAAACAGATTACGTAATGCCAAATATATTAGTAGCATAGATTTAAAAAACGGGTACTGGCAGATCCCAATGGATGAAGACAGCAAGCAGTATACGGCATTTGGAGTCCCTGGTCGTGGTCTCTACCAATGGAAGGTTATGCCATTTGGACTACACTTCGCTCCTGCAACGTTTCAGCGCGCATTAGATAGCATCATTGGCCAAGACATGGAACCCCACGCCTTCGCGTATCTAGACGATATCATAGTTGTAGGTCGAAATTTCGAAGAACATTTACAGAACCTAAAGGAAGTTTTTAGAAGGCTTAGAGCCGCTAATTTAAAAATAAACACGGAAAAATGTAAGTTTTTTACCCGCGAGACTAAATATCTGGGTCACATAGTTAGTGACCAAGGAATTAAAACAGACCCCGACAAGGTATCTGCGTTAACCGAAATACCGCCGCCTAAGAGTGTGAGAGAGGTTAGACAATTTTTGGGAATCGCATCTTGGTATAGAAGGTTTGTGCCCGATTTTGCAGCTATTTCGCAGCCATTAACTCAACTTCTCAAGAAAGGTAAGCATTGGAAATGGGGCCCAGACCAACAACTTGCGTTCGAAACCTTGAAGTCAAAACTTACTGAGGCACCTGTATTAGTATGTCCCGATTTCTCGAAACGATTTGTTTTACAAACTGATGCGAGCAACTATGGGTTAGGAGCCGTGCTCACGCAAGATATCGAAGGAGAAGAACGAGTTGTAGCCTACGCAAGCCGACATTTAAACGCAGCTGAAAAAAATTACTCCACAACTGAGAAAGAGTGCCTTGCCGTAGTGTGGGGCATGAGGAAAATGCGAACCTATCTAGAAGGTTACCAATTCACTGTGATCACCGATCATCTGGCTCTTAAATGGCTGAATTCCATCGATAGTCCCACCGGTAGATTAGCCCGATGGGCATTGGAATTGCAACAATTCAATTTTACAGTGCAGTATAGAAAGGGCAAAAGCAATGTCGTGGCAGACACTTTGTCCCGTAATCCAGTTGAAACCGCAAATATAGCCAGTTGTCAACAAGCTCAACCGATGGAGTGTCCATGGTTGAGAAAAATGATCAGTAAAATCCAAGAAGAGCCTCAAAAATATACCGACTATACTATAATTGAAAATCAACTTTATCGCCACTTTCCCCGAGAACTCAACGATGAAGACAATACGCCCTGGAAACTTTGTGTTCCCACTTCCAATCGAGCACGAGTTCTGAAAGAAAATCACGATAACGTCACAGCGGGACATCTGGGCATTCGGAAAACTTTCCAGCGAATAGCAAGTCGTTATTACTGGCCAGGCATGTTTCGCGATGTTAGGCGACATGTTCGATGCTGCCAGTCTTGTCAACAGTATAAAATAAGTCAGCAAAAACCAACCGGTGAGATGCTCACGAAAATTCCAGATGAACCTTGGGCTATTGTTTGCGCAGATTTTGTTGGCCCACTACCTAGGTCCAAACATGGCAATACCATGTTACTGGTTATTCATGATAAATTCTTCAAGTGGACAGAATTGATTCCGATGCGTCAGGCCTCAGCGAAGGGGGTAGTCAAAGCACTGCGCGAGCGTATTATTTCCCGATATGGTGTGCCCAAAGTCCTCATTACGGACAATGGTACGCAGCTTACGTCTAAAATTGTTCAGCGTTTCCTAAAGGATATGAGCATACTTCAACAATTGACAGCACCGTACACGCCCCAAGAAAATGCTACGGAACGGGCGAACCGCACCGTGAAAACCATCATAGCACAATTTTCGAACGTGCAACACAAACTTTGGGATGAGCAACTCCCAGAAATAATGTTAGCAATTAACTCAAGCGTAGCAGAATCAACGGGTTATTCACCAGCCTTCATAACTCAAGGTCGAGAGCCGCGTTGACCCAATGCATTATACGATGAAGTGACAATAGGTACGGGAACTAAAGTGAGCAACCCAGAAGATCGGGGGTCAGAATTAAGAGAGATATTTGCGATTGTTAGAAGAAACTTAGTGAAAGCATCGGAGGATCAAAAACGTTATTACAACTTAAGACGGCGAAGTTGGAAACCAAGGGTCGGAGAGCTAGTGTTGTTGAAACAGCATCCACAGTCAAAAGCCAACGATAGTTTTGCAGCCAAGTTGGCCCCTAAATTTGACGGACCGTATATTGTTAAAGACTTTATTTCGCCTGTAATAGTAAAGATTCAGAATTATGAAAACAAAAAAATCAAAAAAGCACATTTAAATGAAATTAAACCTTTTATACAATACTAATTCGCAGTACTAATATATTTTGTTTTTCTTTTCTTTTGTTTTTTTTTTTTTCTCTTAATTATAGATAATAAATAAGAGAAATGGAGGAACGTTTCAAGAAGACGAGTGACAAATTTAGGAAACGGATGGCAGAAGAGCAGGCCAAAGGACGTAGGACGATTTTTATAGATGATGAGCTTCCCACAACCAGTAAGCGAAGTAGAAGGGTACCGCCCACTCCAGGGCGCGCAAGTTGCTACCGAATGAGCACAAAGAGGAAACCCACAACGATTAGGAAGGAGGAGTCAAACAAAGAGGACAAATGTCCAAATAATCTGGGAAAACGGAAAAAGAAGGAGCCTAAAAATCCGGTTTCCAATGACGACGTTTTATTAATAGATATGACGGATGAAGCTGAACCTCCTACCGCTGGAAAAGACGAAGAACCAATTATGCCGCCATTCGAGCAAGATATCCCATGGTTCAGCCCGCTAGCCCCAGAGTATGAAATGCCTCCAACTCCGGGGAAAGAATTTGTACAAGCATATTCCCCGCCCAGAGGACCCGTGTTACCTGACAGCGAAGATGATAGGGATACGATAGAACCACCAGAAGTCAATGAAAGCTTCCTTGATGACTTCGAAGAACTCTGCCGGTCAAAATTGGGAGAGATAGACTCTACCGTAGCCCTGAGACAACAACCATCCACTCCTTCAGCCACTTTCACATCTTCACCATCGTATACACCCAAGAAGACAAGAGGATGGTGTACCATTGATGTTGAAGATGGACGTTGTCATACGGTCTGTGGACATGAGGGCTACGAGAGGAAAATCACGTATCGCTTCTGGTGGACTAAATGCACTGAATGGCTAGCTTTGGAAAATTCAGACGAAAGAAAATGGAACCTGGATAGTAAAGCACCCTCAAGTTCGTCCACTGGGTCGTTTATTGAGGTTTCGCCAAAGCCCGCATACGACGTCAATCGTAAGGCATTCGACTGGGTCAATTGGAAAAAACTATCAGCTACATCATCCGACTCTTCCTCGCCGCCCTCTCCATGCTTATCCATATATTCCCGCATATCACTAAGGTCATTGAATTTATCCTATTCCTCCAAATCCAGCCCCGCTCAACCTATCGTAGCATCATTTTCCGCCAAAATATTCTCATCAGATTCATCACCATATTCTACTTCCCAGACCACCTCATCATCACCTACTTCAAGCCCCACATTTTCAACCACATCTTCCGACACTTCAGCATCCCCATCAACCTCACCGTATTCACCAATAAGATATCCACCACCACTGATAGGGTCCGAAATTCCAAACACACAACAATCATTGGTCATCAAACTATCCACATCATCAAAAGCGGCATCCTCAGCAAAAATATTACTAGCACAGCAATCAATACCATCAGCACCGCAGCCATCACCTAGCCATATATCCGTAGCACAGCCAACCGTACCAACCACTACAACAACCCCCACAACCGCGTCATTCAACCCAATATCACCCCCAGTAGCACCATCTACAATAACATCACCTACAATACAACCATCCATAACAACATCATCTACAACACAACCATCCACGACAGCACCATCCACAACCGTACCATCCACACCTACAATTGCATCACCTACCACAAAATCATCAAAACCAAGACTGTCCGAAACAGAAATATCATCCACAATACAGCCTCAGCAATACACCCCTATGCCCACAACGACGCCACATACAACAGAATTACTCAGCATAGCCCCATCCTCCACCACAACAAACCCACCCGAACAATCCAATACACCATTACCGAGAGTCGATATCAAAACTTTGCCCGTGGAATTACAGGAAGAGATTGAGAAAAGATTGAGACTACGTTCATCACGACAAAGAATAAAGTTCATCTATCACATCGGTTCTGTGACATATCGCATCATCATCGCAAAGAGTGGAGAAATTAGCGTGCTATCAGACTGATGACATTAAGCTTTTCGCGGAAGAAAGAGGGGAGTGTGACGATAAAAGTCGTCCCTTGTTTTTATCCCCACAGAAGTTTGTAGTCTTTTTAATTATCCCGGAATATTTATATATTTTTTTTATTATTATATTATATTTTTATTATTTTCTAAAAGAAACTGAAGTGTTAATTTAGTTCAATTAGAAAGTTATATTTATTTTATTAAATTATTTATGTATTTTGAATTCAAATATTTAAATTTAACGGATTTTGAGTCGCCCACTAGCGGAGACTCATTTAAGTTAAGATCACTTAGTTGTTATATTTAGTAGTAATATTTGTAATGTTTAATACTAAAATAAGTAGCCATGAGAAAGTATAAAAGGCAACACCGCCCAAAGAATGGGGTCAGTCTTGTTGCATCGTTTGCAGAGGTAAGATATAATTACTTGTTGGTTAGCTGCTGAGTAATTAATATCTTTCCGGATTGGTGACCCAAACAGTCATCAATAAGAGCAAACGAAATTAGGTTGGTAAGGGATAATCGTTTGTTGGTTAGCTGGTGAACAATTATTCCTTTCGGAACGGGTGAACAGGCCAAATAGGAGACGCTTTCTCTTATTTAGCAGGTTCCCAGTTTATATAGGCATTAGGAAAGTTGGTAACAGTAAGAAATAAGCTGTTAGTGGTTAGCTGCTGGTTGCTTATAGCTTCCTGATTTGGTGGACGGCACCAATTGAGAGTTGTTTCTCTTAGTTTGCCTACATCAAATAATACTAACAATAGTAAGAGAGTGGAAATACTGCCTGGTGGTTAGCTGCTGGCAGTAAATTCCTGTCCGATCAAACGGAGAGAACAAGGAAAGAATTAACTGTCCTATCCTTGCTCCCGCCGCTTGATTCTCTTAGCGTCGATACAATTATTAAAGAGAGTCTTTGTAATAACCTAGCAACTAGATTAAGAGAAGATATATACATTTTTTTTTGTGTAAATAAAGAGAATACTTTTGTATGTTTAAAAATTTAATTCGTCCAGTGTTTCTTTCTCAACCTCTGCAAAAATAAAAATTTTTGTAGCTGAACCCTTGGCAGCCGGTGAGTTTTACCCTAGCCACAGGAAAACTTCGTTACAAATTATGAAAAAATATCATGTAAAAATTCAAAGTGTAAATATCCAAATAGTCTCTTAGTTTGTCTTGCTATTCGTTTTATCCACGAAATAATTGTTTGAATTTCGCCTGTATCTGTAACATTTAATCGCGTTGTGTTTTTTTAATTATAAACTATCAAAACTTAATTTAAATAAATAACAGCCTAGCTCCCTCCCAACCCTCGCTAAGTTTGTTTTAAAAGTTTATCCGTCATTCTGGTTCTTGTGAAAAACCAACCTCAAGCAATTCATGGAAGTCGCCACGTTTCCAATAGATGATATTATATCTTGCGTTCGTCAATTGCCCATAGAAAATAACGTCTACTTTTTCCACCCGGTCCACAATTTCAGAATTTTATAAGCTTCGATAGAGACTCATATTTCGATATCATCAATTGGAAAAAATTTGAATTGACTGAGCCGCCATGCTTCCAATTCTTAATGCAGGAACAGCTGGAAGCATTACAGTTTTCCAAAGAAGTAATCGAAATACCAGGCAACATAAGGAAAATACTTTCTGTTGATAGTTTTATTTGCTAAACTTAATTATTTTCACAGCTTATCTATGCCTTTCACAAAACATTGAACGTTTAGTTCATGTAGTACATTAATCTGCCATGGCTGTTACCGGTGAGCAACGCATAAGCCACATTTTTTCTGAACTTGAGAGCCGTCAAAAATATTGCAAACTTGGATCGTTTCAAAACATAATTGATTAAAAGATTTTAAATTTTTATAATTCTTGTTGTATGAGTTAATATATCTTGGGTAGGTACTAGAAGAATGTATTTAAGGTCAATTATTAATTACGCAAAACATTGGCCTTCGTTAGACAAAAACATTGATATATTACACTTTATCCGATCCGACTGAAAATGGCGAAGATATAACGAAAAATGTGTTTAAGCGACCCCAACGTGCGGCGAAAAAAATAAGAACTTTTTTTGAAGCTGTCTTATAGCAATGCCCTAATGTATATATGTATATATAGAAAAAATCGTGAAAAATGTTGAAATTATTGAAATTTAAAGACTTATGTATCAAAGATATTTTAACTGGCAATATGTAGGTATCAATTTTATTTAAGTCTGAGATCTTGTTTTTGTTTAAAATAAAACAAAGCAATTCATTCAGGCTTAAATTTTTAATCAAATTGCAGTTATTGCAGTTACATTAGTTTATATTTCATTATCTTGAGATTTACGAACTACCTCTAGGTGTCTACGGATTTCAATAAAAATTAGTAGAGTTCTTTATTGGATCAACTTATAGGCATGTGACGAATTTCATTAAATTGTTTTGAGAAGTTCGCCTTATTCATTGAGAATAAAAATACATGAAAAATAGGCGTCCAAGGCAGGTACCCCAAGAAGTTGACGGATTTCGACCAAAATTAGTAGATCTCTTTTTGGATCAAAAAATAAAAGTGTGCTGAATTTTATCAAAATTAATTGAAAATTGCGGGTAATACATTGAGAAGAAAAACAAGTGAAAAAATTGGGTTCCAAGGGAGGTACCACGAATTTTAACCAAAATTAGTGGGGCTCTTTTTTGGATCAAAAAATAGAAGTGTGCTAAATTTTATCAAATTCTGTTGAAAATTGCGGTTTATACATTGCGAAGGAAAATAAGTGAAAAATGGGGGTCCAAAGGAGTTACCCCAAGGAGTCAAAGGATTTCAACCAAAATTAGTACAACTCTTTTTTAATCAAAAAATAAAAGCATGCCGGGTTATACATTGAGAAGGAAAATAGATGCAAAATTGGGGTCCCAGGGAGGTACCCCAAGCAGTAGACAGATTTCAACCAAAACTATTAGAGCTTATTTTTGGTATTTACATTTTGCAATAATTTTTCCGAATTAGATCAAAGCTCTGTTACAATCCGAATTAAACGATTAAACACAACGAAAAGTATTTAAATGCTTATAAATGTAAAACTATACCAGTTATGGGACCAAATTACCAAAAGTAGTTTTGTATATCAGATTTGAGTAAATCTTCCTATTTATCAAAATCAGTCTATGAACACCTGATATATCACCAAGACACCAAAACTTAGAAGTGATTTGGCCCTAAAATCTATATATTTTACTAGAAACTTTTGTACATCGTAGAAACATGTAGGCCTTGTTTTAATTAATTAAAGAGTCATCATATGTTAAGACTTGCACAGATCGGAAGATTGATGAACTATTCATCTAAATTATTGATGAACTTTTCATCTAAATTAGTCAACTATCTTAAGATATACATATAAGTAAATATTTTATTACTTTTCCGACAAAGCAATGATGCGTTAGCAACTAATATAGGCCTGATATGTATCCATTCAAAAGCTATATACCTCACATATGTATTTAAAACTAAGAGTGTATAACCTATCATCCCAAAGCTTGTATAGATTGACAAAACAATCATTGCCAAAACTTTGATCCAAATCGGTCCGCTAGCTTCAGAGTTTTACGTAACTAATCAAGAACTTCTACTATATATATGATACGTTCGAATTAAAGTACACCAAATTTAAAATTTTTGTTTGAATATTTGTTGGTTCATTTTTTCTTTTAATTTTTTCTTTTCATTCGAAAAATGTAAATCTTAAATATTAAAACGCCCAAACATTGGCGTTATAATATTTAAGATTAAAGTTGAGTAATCTTTCTGAATTAACAACAAACTCTTTAGAATTAACAATAAACTCTTTTGATTTTGTACTTTACTTTTGTACCACCATTTGTGAAGGGTATCCAAGATTCGGCATAGTCGAATATACCACTCTTACTTGTTTAGTTTAAATTAAAAAAAAAAGTATACAAAACCTTAAAAATGAGAAAGGTCTTTTGCTTTCTAATAAATTGCAATATTTTTTTCTATTTTCAATATTTTAAATTTATTTTTTTAATTGCATAGGACCGGAAATAAAAAAAAGAAGAAAAAAACAAGTAAGAAAGCGATATAGTCGGTCAAGCCGACCATACGATACCCTTCACCACTAAGGTCAAAGGTGTTATTTTTCCTGTGTAAAGACAAATATTTGCTAAATTTTGCCATCATACAAACATTTTCTCAAAACTTATATATTCAACCTGTTTCCGTCATTTGGACTTATATGAGAGCTAGGGTCAAATGTGGAGCGATTATCTCGAAATTTGGCAGATTGATTACAGTTGTTACAAAAATTATGTATGCAAAAAATAGACTCAAAATTTCCATTATCTTTAGATTTACGAGTGTTTTAGTGATTTTTTGTCTCATTTAGTGCGTTTTTAAAGAAGAATTTGTATGGGAGCTATGGTCAAATGTGGACCGATTTCAACGAAATTTGGTACAGTGATTTTAGTTGACTTAAGCAGTATTTGTTTTAAATTTCATGAAAAAATATTGATATTTGTGGCCAATATAGCAATTCCGGGAAGTGGGACCTATGGGAGGTACCATAAATAATGGACCGATTTTGACCAAATTCAATAGCCATGGTCCCATTATCAAAAAATGATCTGTGCCAAATTTCATCAAATTATCTTGAGAATTGCGACCTGTAGTTTGATTACAAGGTTTACATGGGGGTCCAGCCAGCCAGCCAGCCAGCCAGCCGTCCAGCCAGCCAGACGGACGGACGGACATCGCTAAATCGACTCAGAAAGTGATTCTAAGCCTATTGGTATACTAAAAGGTGGGTCTAAGACAAATATTTCTATGCGTTACAAACATCAGCACAAACTTATAATACCCTTTCCACCTATGGTGGTGAAGGGTATAAAAACTGGTACGTCAAAATAATATGCCGACTAGTGTATATCGAAAATGCGGTAGTATTTAACATTAATACCATATCCAACAAAAATACCATTACTTGATGATTTCGAATCCCACAATTTGTACGTTTTTCTTTAGGTATGAAGGTAATGAAGTTGTTAAACATCCAAATATTCTTAAATGATGTACGTTTGGTATTTTTCCCTACAACAATTCTTGAGATGTGTAGTTTAATAATTTATGAGGAGACCTGTTGACAAAATATGCTGCTGTCTGAACTGCTTCTGTCCAAAATAGTTCTAGCTTTTTCCGTCAAAATAATATTAACACGTTCGGCAAATTCATTTTGTTCTGGATTATAATGTACTGATTTTGATAAGGTATACCTTACCTTCTCAAAGCGTCTTCAAACTTATTGTTTATATATTCCGTGCCATTGTTGCTTCTTAGTATTTTGATTTTTCGTTCTGTTTGATTTTCAACGACTGATTAAAAATTTCTGGAATTTGTCAAAAACTTCTGATTTATTTATGAGAAAATAAACAAAAAATGTTCGTGTGTAGTCATCAACAAATATAAACAAATATTTGCTTTCCCTTCATAGGTCCACATACATCAGTATGGACCATTTCCAAAATTTTAATGCTTGTTGAGTTTGAATTCCAATCCATACCATTTTGCAATTTCTTCAAACCGTTGTAATATAGATGAGCAAAACGTTTATGCCATAAACTATACATTCCATTTTCTCAATTAGCACATGCTATCATATTTCCATTTAAATCCAAAATCTTTCCACCATTTTTTGTCAAACATAACTTGATTACCAGCTCTACATAATTCGCTTACAGATAATAAATTTTCGGAAATATAAATAATATAAAATAATTTGAATTGGAATAACATAATTACCAAATTCACAAGATATTTGTATATCAACGTCGCCCTTTGACTTTTTTTATGCTTATATTTTATTATTGAATCTTTCTAAAAACAAAATAATAAGTAATCAAATCTTAATCCAACGTAATACTATATAGAGGTTGCCAGAGCAACTCTATATAAAATTTATTCGAATTAGAATTAAATTAATATGTGGCCAGGTCCAAGGTATCCATCCTTCTTAATCGTTGGTGACCTTCAAATTGCAAAAGCTGCCGTGCGAGATGATTTGGGTGAACATGCAGCTTAAAAATGTAATGTATATTTTCTAATCTCTTCTTGGACAAGGAGAACATTCAAATCTCTGTGAATGTTATTTCTTATAAACCAAGGAGCGCAAGTTATTAAACGTCTTGTCTTCTCTGTAATTTAGCAATGTTGGAGGTGGAAGCCGTTCCCCATAGTTGAATACCATATGTCCATATTGGTTTAATTATCGTTTTGTACAAAAGAACCTTGTAATCTAATTTCAGAGCAGATTGTGGGCCAATAAGCCAGTTTAGTTCAGCGGATTTCAGTTTTATCTGAGTTATATTGCTGTCAATGTGATGGGACCATGTGAGGCGGCGATCTAAATGTGTACCAAGATACTTAACGTGTGAACTCACGGGGATGGTCACGTTATTTATCTTGATTGCAGGACAGTTGTCTCTTCTTAAAGTAAACGTTACGTGAGCACACTTGCTCGGATTTACCTTAATTTTCCATCTATTTAGCCATACTTCAAGCTCATAAATATGGGACTGCAATAATGCAGATGCAATTTTGGGATCGGAATAAATGCTAATAAACGCTGTATCATCTGCGAAAGTAGATGTGTATGTTTGAGCATTCGTTGGCATATCTGCTGTAAAGATAATATATAGCAACGGACCCAATATACTACCCTGTGGAACAGCAGCGATTTTTCTAGGGGAAAAAAATTCATCTTTGGATCAAACTCGGAATGTTCTATTGGACAAATAACTTTTCAAGAGTTTGTGGGTATTTGCTGGTAGTAGATTTATTATTTTGCTCATAAGTCATTTATGCCAGACTTTATCGAATGCTTGTGAAATATCGATGAACAAGGCGGAATAGTATTGTTTTCTTTCAAAAGCTTTTCTGATCATTGTTGTTATTCTGTGTACTTGTTCAATGGTACCATGACATTCGCGGAAACCGAATTGATGGTCCGGAATAATATCCATCCAATTAACGAATGTGACCAAAGTGCAAATAAGAAGCTTTTCAAACAATTTCGATAGAATAGAAAGTAAGCTTATAGGCCTATAAGATGGAACTTGGCTGACATCTTTTCCTGGTTTGGGAATCTGATACCTTCCAGGACATTGGAAAATGTCCCAAATGTTATAAATATGCATTTTAATTCTTACAGCCGAATTGGGTAGGTGGATAATCATTGACGAAGAAATTCTATCAATGCCAGGAGACTTTTTTGAATTAAGCTTTTGAATATTTGATATAAGTAAGGGAAGACGAAATTTTAATGGAGACAGCACGACGTCGTCTATGACATAAGCGCTTATATCAGAGTTCGTTTCGTTTGGTGTGAAAACCCTTTCAAGGTGATTAGCAAAAGCATTTACTTTTTCAGATGGATCTCTTGCCCAAGTATAGTTTTCGAGCCTGATTGGAGACTCATATGCAATTGGATGTTGCATGTTTTTAATGTTGCATGACTTTTAAAGATTTTTCACCTGCCGTTTTTATTTCACTATCATATGACTCAAGTTTCTTGAAAATCGTCCTTTCATTTGTCATATGTGCCAAAGCACCGCTATCAATGTACCACTTTTATTCTTTGTTAGCCATATACCTACCACTTAATGCAAAAAATTAAGTTTTATTGTTATTATTCTTCTTTTTCTTTAACGTTGGACAATCGGCTTTAAAATGCCCAGCGTTGCCATATGCTATTGGTAAAAAATCTTACCATTTCAGAAGAAAAAAACTTATTTTCAGAAGAAAAATCTTCCATCAATAATATGAACTAAAATCAAAAACTTATTACCAAATTTATTTTTGAGGTATTCACTTGGTATCGATACCCTTCCTGTCATATTTTCATAATAATGTTAAAAAATCCAAAAACAAACGAACGATTTTCAAAGTTTTATTTTAAAACAAAATACACAACAAAAATTAATTTGAATAATGAATAACACAGTAGCACATTTTTTAATCCAATTTCTTAATATTGAACCAATTGAGACCCCCAAAATCTGAAAGCTTATGATGGTAGAAGAAAACACCTAGCTGGGTTTTAAATAAGTCTATATCTCGTAAACTATTCGAAATATTGAATTGTATTTTCATAACTTTTTTTATGTTTCATATTCTTTTTGAAAAAATGATTCTTAAAAAAAATCAAGAAATAAATTCTTAAAAGAGAGTTGAACAAATTTTATGGTTCAAAATTTACAAAAAAGATTTCTTGATATTTAAAAAAAAAAGTTTCTTTAATAAAAACAATGTAGCTCTAGGTTTGAGACTAAAAAATATTTTTTCCATGTTTTTTAAGCTTCATTAGAAAATTTGAAATTAAACTATCATCAGTGTTTTAAATATTTTAAATTATAAATATACGAAGTAAAAATAAAGTTGAAAGTTTTTTCACAATTTTATGTGGAAAAAACCTTACAAATCTGACAAAATTACAAAAAATCTTATTTTTTCAAGTAAACTCTTAAAATCTTACCATCTACCAATTCACAAACCTTCAAAAGTAAGATAAATCTTACCATTTGGCAACGCTGCCTGTACTATTACATCCGTAGCATCTTCGTTCAATTTCGTTACCTGTTATTTTATTTCTTACTAGACTAATTAAATATTTTGTTATTTCGCTCTTTAAAAAATCAATGAACCGCAAAATATATTTAAACTAGCTACTAATCAGTAGGTGAATTTCTGTGCTGTAAATCACAACATTAAATCTTAAGGGCTTTTTTAAAAAAGCACTTTTATTTGGGAAAAATAACCTTTTTTCAGCTTATTTGCATTTATTGTATCTTCATTTAATATAGTGAACTAACAATAAGTTTTCAAATCTTAAATCTAAGTGAGCTTTTCTTTTTTTATAATTGGATGTTATGCTAAAATCCTTTTCCTTTAGCGGCTGTGCAAGTCGCCAGTATCCCTCCTTCTGAGGCGGATATGGCCACGACTATTTGAAATGTTTCGGGCTAGTGGATTCGGGTGGCATGCTAACTTATTAATGTAATTGACAACACGTTTTGATATTTCGGTTTTAATCAACGGAACCTCAAGGTCTTTATGTAAGTTCGAATTTTTAATATACCACGGGGCATCTGTAATGATTCTTAGGAGCTTATTTTGTCGCCTTTGAATTTTTTCAATATTTGACTCTGAGGCAGTGCCCCACAATTGAATTCCATAGCACCATATTGGCTTAATGATTAAATTGTATAGAAGGATTTTACAATCTAAACTAAGTTTGGAATGTTTACCCATGAGCCAGTTAATTTGGGCTGATTTTAGCTTAATTTGTGCGAGTTTGGCGTCTATATGACTTTTCCACGTTAGCCGTCTATCCAAGTGGATGCCAAGGTATTTCACTTCTGTTTGGTGGGGAATAATTTGGTTATTTATAGTTACTGGAGAGCACGACTCCCTGCGTGACGTAAAGGTAATATGAATGCACTTTTGTTCGTTTACTTTTATTTTCCATTGCCGGAGCCATTCTTCCAAATAGAATATATGGTTTTGCAAATGCCGAGATGATTCAAAAGGGGTTTCATTATTACTTAGAATGGCAGTATCATCTGCAAATGTGGATGTGATTGTATTTATGTTTGTAGGCATACAGAAGTATATATAACATACAAGATTGGACCTAATATGCTACCTTGGGGTACACAAGCTTCGATAGGTTGTGGCGTACTTAAGAAGTCTCCTTCTTTAAGTATGAATTTACGTTGGGTCAAATAGCTTTCTAAGAGCTTGCATACATCCATAGGTAAAATTTTTTGAATTTATGAATTAAACCATCATGCCATACTTTATCAAATGCCTGGGATACATCTAAGAAGACAGCAGAGCAATATTTTTTTTCTTCAAAAGGTGATCGTATTGCACTAACGATTCAATGGGTTTGTTCGATTGTATTGTGTTTTTTTCCTAAAGCCGAACTGATGATTTGGAATACACCCGCTTTCATCCAGAATATGCGTTAATTTGGTCACCAGAAGTTTTTCAAAGAGCTTAGACATATTAGATAGCAAACTAATAGATCTATATGACTCTACTTTTGAGTGGTCTTTTCCTGGCTGTGGGAAATATTTTAAGCGTAAAATAGCATTAAAAATAAATAAAATTATTCTTACTGCTATATGGGGTAGCTCTTTTAGCAATTTGTTATTAATTTTGTCAAAACCATGTGCTTTTAGGCGCTTAAATCAAGAATAGCCTTTTCTACTTCTCGAATTTCAAACATAATGGTTGCTCCACTTTTTTCTGCAACTGGAGGCAGCTCGACCGTGTTATTTGATGAGTTTGGGGTAAATACGCGTTTTAAGTAATTAACAAACAGTTCACCTTTTTCAGAATCGCTTCTTGCCCAGCTCCCATTTGCATTTCTCAAAGAGGGTTTGCGCATAATCGGCCTTTTATGATTTTTAGTTGCTCGCCAAAGCGAATAATCAGATTGCGAGGTTGCATCTAGTCCTTCTAGATATGTTTATAAGGATTCATTTCTATGAGATTCTAGTAATTTTCTTAATAGTTTTGTGCAATTCTGTAGTCTATTTTTTGATTGGGGGGATCTATGAAGCTGCCATTCTCTTCTAGCTCTTCTTTTTTTGGCCAAGAGCCGTTCGACATCGGCAGAGTAAATTCTGTTGTACCTGACTTTTCGCTAGGGAAATGTAGCATATTGGCGGTAATGAGGCATGTTGACTGGGGGCTAATGTAGTGTGTTGTCGAGGAGGGGTTTGTGTGACATGTTGTCTGGGGGGTAGTGTGGCATATTGCATTGGGTGCAATATGCACCCATTGTGTTGTAGTATGTTGTCTGGGGAGCTTGTTGTGGGGGGGTTTATTGTAGTTTGTTGTCTGGGGGTTAATGAGGCATGTTGATTGGGGGCTAATGTAGTATGTTGTAGAGGGAATGATGTATCATTGGTTGATAATATGGTGCGTTGTCGTGAGGATAATATAGGATGTAGTTGTGGGGATAATGTATTATGTTGCCGGAAGGAATAAGTAGCATGGCGCCAGGGGAATAACGGACCTTGTTGTTGAGGGTTTGTATGGGGGCTAATGTGACATGTTTCCGAGCATAAGACATAGTACATTGGCGGGGGGGTAAATAAGCATGTTGAACAGCCAGTTTTATATTATTTTCCAAATCTTTAATGGTAAGATCGATATCTTCCGGCGTACGTAGGGGTATGTTTTCGGTGCAGTGAGTGCTGACGTATTTCTTAAATTTGAAATTTGTCAATGAAATGTCTGCAGACGGAGATACAAAACCTTCCGAGTTGAAAAGTTTTATTATGGTAGGTGAATGGTCTGACGATAATTCCAAAGATGGTTCGGCTTGAATCAATTACCTTTGGATGCTTTTCGTTACTCCGAAATCGATAACATCGGGGATTTTATTTGGGTCACTGGGCCAATAAGTGGGTTGTCCACTCGATATCACATCCGAGTTGACTTTCAAAATTGTGTCGAACAAAACACGACCTTTTGGAGTTATCAATCTCGACCCCCAGAATGTGTGTTTTGCATTGTAATCGCCAGCTGCAAGAAAACAAGGTCCCAGTGAGTTGAAGAACCTAGTATATTGGTCCTCACTTATTGAAAACCTTGGGGGAGAATATACTGATGAAATCACCAAGTTTCGGCAAAAGTCTTTAAGACAAATTGTGGTTGCTTGATCCTTAGTATCATAAAGTATGTATCCCTTAATCTTGAAAAAACTCTTTGCCGTTAAGTGAGTTTCGGAAATCAACATAATATCAATTTGTTTTTCGTGAAGAAAGTATTCAATTTCGTTGGTATGTTGGCGAATGCCGTTTGCGTTCCAAAAACATATTTTGAAGTTCATGGCTTGTTAAGAATAGATTGCAGTAGCACGGATTGCATTCTAAGCATTTCCTGCATCATACTACTCTAGACTCTAGCCTGCCAATGTTAAAATTTTCGTTTTCAGTTCTTGAGTTACTATTATTTTTTGTTTTTGGCGCTGGGTTTTCTATAAGAGTACTATTATTATTTTCTTTTACAACATTTGCATAAGAGCCCTTGTTCACATTAAATTGTGTAATCTGTGGATACTGTGTATGAACATCAGGCTGTGTGCTGATAATGTTTGGTTTTCGAACTATAGATTTTTTGAAAAAAGAGTAGACAGGGAGACCTCCTTAGTTTGCAATGTGATTTCCGCCACATTTGCTACATTTTGCTTTGTGCAGATCCGTGCAATTCCCCGCATATTACACAAACCGGAGGCAGTTTGCAGTAAGTTCTGGTATGCCCAAATTCCTGACAGTTTGAGTATTGAATAGGACCTTTCCTCTTGTACGGCTCCTCAACTGTGATTTTCCGGTGCAGCAGGTATTTAAGGTTATAAATGGGATGCGATTCATTTTTCTTTAGCCTGATGTCGCCGGGTTCCAATTCTACTCGAAACATCGGTTGGGGGATGTTTTCCCTATTTCTGATGTTTGTAACATGCTTAACTTTGAATCCATTATTTTGCAGACCTTCTTTTATATCTTCTATATCAACGCACGAGTCGATGCCTTTAAGGACAACTTGAAGACCTTTACTGCTTTTAAGCTGATAAGTGTAAAAGCTTTTTCTCCGCGATTCAAACTCGTTTACAACCTTACGGTAATCATTCTCATGGTTAACTTGAAAGTTTGTTTCACATATGAGTCGTTCAGTGGATAAAGGGAATGAGTCCATTTTTGGCATTTTTGAGATTTAGAGTGGATACACTTCCTTTTAGGACTAAACGTCTGCAAGAGTATACAATATTGTTCATCAAAAACGAATACACCATAGTAGTACTCAATACTTGTAGTAAAAATGAGAGAATGAGTGTAACCGATATTGTCTGCTTTTGTTTTTGCTCATCCACTCTTCCCACAAAGTCAGTAACTGATGCTTTTGCTTATAAGTTGAGAAAGATACATTTATCTGTTTACAACTGTTTCTTGTTCCAAAATACTTAGATAACTATAAGTATTTATGAGTATTTCGGATAACTTGTGTTCTATGTTGAAATACTAACATTTTTCAGTGTTTGTGTGTATATTTTTTAATTGACTATAAAAATGAATAATATAGAAATAAAAGGAAAAAAATTGTCAAAAGAATATAAAATAAGTGAAATAAGGGCAAAAGTAAAATTTTTTAAGAATTGAAAGTTTTTAAAAATCCTATAATAATAAGAAATTTTTTTTTAAATTTCCTATAAAAAAAAAAAAAATTAAAAATTCCCTATAAAATTGAAAAAAAATTAAAAATTTCCTATAAAAATAAATGAAAATTAAAATTTCCTACAAAAACCAGAAATTTTTTAAAAATTTCCTATAAAAATTAAGGAAAAATTTTCTTTGAAATTAAAAAAAAAAATTCTATCAAATAAAAAATTTTGAAATTTTTTTTTATAAAAATAAGACATTTTTTAAAAATTCCTTATAAAAATTAGAAATTTTTCAATTTTTTTTTATAAAAATAAGAAATTTTTAACAGTGTTTATGTGTATATATTTTAATTGACTATAAAAATGAATAATGTAGAAATAAAAGAAAAAAAAAATGTCAAAAGAATATAAAATTAGTGAAAGAAAGGGACGGAGTAAAATTTTTTTTAGGAATTGAAAGTTTTTAAAATTATATAATAATAAGAAATTTTTTACAAACAAGAAAGTTTTTAAAAATTTCATATAAAAATAAAAAAAATTAAAAATTTTCTAAAAAATTGAAAAAAAAATTAAAAATTTCCTATAAAAATAAAAAAAAAAAACAAGTAAGAAAGCGATATAGTCGGTCAAGCCGACCATACGATACCCTTCACCACTAAGGTCAAAGGTGTTATTTTTCCTGTGTAAAGACAAATATTTGCTAAATTTTGCCATCATACAAACATTTTCTCAAAACTTATATATTCAACCTGTTTCCGTCATTTGGACTTATATGAGAGCTAGGGTCAAATGTGGACCGATTATCTCGAAATTTGGCAGATTGATTACAGTTGTTACAAAAATTATGTATGCAAAAAATAGACTCAAAATTTCCATTATCTTTAGATTTACGAGTGTTTTAGTGATTTTTTGTCTCATTTAGTGCGTTTTTGGGAGCTATGGTCAAATGTGGACTGATTTCAACGAAATTTGGTACAGTGATTTTAGTTGACTTAAGCAGTATTTGTTTTAAATTTCATGAAAAAATATTGATATTTGTGGCCAATATAGCAATTCCGGGAAGTGGGACCTATGGGAGGTACCATAAATAATGGACCGATTTTGACCAAATTCAATAGCCATGGTCCCATTATCAAAAAAATGATCTGTGCCAAATTTCATCAAATTATCTTTAGAATTGCGACCTGTAGTTTGATTACAAGGTTTACATGGGGGTCCAGCCAGCCAGACGGACGGACGGACATCGCTAAATCGACTCAGAAAGTGATTCTAAGCCTATTGGTATACTAAAAGGTGGGTCTAAGACAAATATTTCTATGCGTTACAAACATCAGCACAAACTTATAATACCCTTTCCACCTATGGTGGTGAAGGGTATAATTAAAAATTTCCTACAAAAACCAAAAATTTTTTTAAAATTTCCTATAAAAATTAAGGAAAAATTTTCTTTGAAATTAAAAAAAAAAAAAAAAATTGTATCAGATAACAAATTTTTGATTTTTTTTATAAAAATAAGAATTTTTTTAAAAATTCCCTGTAAAAATAAGAATTTTTTCAAAGAAAGAAATTTTTTTAAAATTTCCTATAAAATAAGAAATTTTTAAAAAGTTCCTATGAAAATAAGAAATTTTTTAAAAACTTCCTATAAAAATAAATAAAAATTAAAATTTTCTGCAAAATTAAGAAATTTTTGAATAATTTCCTATAAAAATAAGAAATATTGAATTTCCTTTAAAAAAAAAAATTAAAAAAATTTTATATAAAAATAAAAAAAACAAAATCAAAAATTTTCTATGAGGATAAGAAATTTTTGAAAAACTTCCTGTAAAAATAAGATATATTTTTTTTTATTTTATATGGAAATAAGAAATTTTTTAAAAATTTCCTATAAAAATAAAAAAAAAAAATAAAATTTCCTCTAAAATTAAGAAATTTTTGAAAAATCTCGTATTGAAATAAGAAATTGTTGAAAAATTTCCTATATAAAATAAGATATTTTTGAAAAAATTCCTATAAAAAGAAGAAATTTTTAAAAGATTTCTCACAAAAATAACAAATTTTTGAAAAAACTCCTACAAAAACAACAAAGTTTTGAAAAAAAGTATTAAACTAATCGAATGACGTTTTTAGTTTTTATTTTATCCTATAAGTAAACTTCATACGACATACTATAAGTTATCTATTGTATAACCACTAATACTCATTCCATCCATTTTGCAAAACTATAGGAAAATAAATATGTTATTCTCATTGTCTTTTTACCCACTCAGACTTACTTAGTGGGAGAATACAACAATACTCACTTATAACAAAAAAATTAAATACTCATCAATACACACTCAAAATGATAAAACACAGAAATGGATATACACGGATGGAACTATGCAGATGTTTATTTAGGACTAACAATGTATGACAAAAATATTGTTTTCAAATTTTAACTGAAACCCCTTTTAAAGACAAAATATTTTTTTGCACGGAACACAAAATTTTTATTTTCAGTTGAAAAAGGGACTCATTCCACACTTGCATTTATATTGCATTAATAATTTGTTAACTTTGCTTTTAATCACTCTTATTTATTTCTATTTCTTGCCTTCCTTTATGCTTTCGCTATTTGCAAATTTTTTTTTGTGTCCTTTAACCCTTTCTTGCCCGTTGTTGCCTACAGACAACATTACACATATTTCCTCATAATTCCCGTTATTCTTATTTTCTTCCTAAAATTCCTTTTTAATACACAAACTAGATTCCAGATGTGTGTTTTGCGGAAAGATTCATGCACTTTTGTTCATCGATGTTTAATTAATAGCTGTTTAGAGTTAGGAACCTTAGGATTTGTTTAAGCTTAGAGCCATTGTTTTTAATAAAAAAAAATATAGCGAAGATAATAATACTAAGAAGAAAAAGTTTTAATTTTGTTTTTGGTTTGTTCTACAAACAAGAAGTTATAACTTCTTAACAAAGATACTTATTTCTTATAAAGATAATGGCCAACACTTAGGTATTAACTAAATAGCGAAATAGGGAAATACAATATACAAATAATTTCGATGAAAATTGTGGAAGAAAGGAAATGTAATGTTATGGAATGGCGTGAGTCAAAGTCTATTGTATCCTGAAACTAGAGCAATAACAAAAGAAAAGAAAAAGGATATGATTGATTTATTAAAATATAGCCCTCCCGTATACCATACTTTATATAAAAACTTGAAAACAGTTTCAAGTGAACAAGATTACTCTGAAGAAGACATAATATTTTGTTAATTTTTAGTTACTTTTCGTTTAAAAACAAAGAAATGATTTATGTTATTTTTTCTTTTAAAAATAAGAAGTTGTTTATGTTATTTTTTTAAGTTAATAAAAAATAAAACTGTGCGAATGCACTACTAAAAAACAAATTATATGCAGCCTTTTTTTAAGATCATAAAAAATTTATTCTTTTCAAAATATAGTAATTCGATTAAAACACCACGCGGTAAGCCAATATTTAGACGGATATTTTTTCTTTTCATTTCCGAACGAGTGCTGAAAGTCAAAATATTATTAATTTGCATTTTACGCAATCGATTTTAACAACAATGATATTGGTGGACTCATTCCCTTTTTCCACTGAAACTCTTATCAATAAAAACATATTTGTATCATATTAACAGGCTCATTCCCTTTATCCACTGAACGACTCATTTATTGCCGCGTTTAAAGGGAACAACATAAAATGATTTTTCGCCGACTAACGAAACCAAGCTTTTTATTAGATCATTAGAGTTTTGTTAACTCAAGTAAATAGGTGGGGGTTTTGAAGATTTCACTTCTTGAGTAGGCTCCTCAGAATTGTCTTGTAAAATAGAGAAACGATTTTGGGAGTTTATCCCCTTAGAGGTGTTTTCTTTTGTTATTTTTGGCATTGAAGCTACTTTTGACGACTTAGGACTGCGACCTCGTTTTAATACTGCTATGTATTTGTCAATTCCCATTTGGATTTGCGGTTTTATTACATTGGGGGAAAGCGAAACAATTTTGGGTATAGCTCCCGTCTTAGGGTTAATTGAGTAAGTACTTACTGCGGCTGGTTTATGAAATAATGGGGAAATGTTTGGCATACTTTCAGGCGCAAGCAAAAGTGGACTACTATTATTTACTACACTGATGCTGTTATCTGTCAACGTATTCTGTTTTGTTATGTTATCCCCTCTTGCCAACAGAGTGGGGGAGAATGAAGAAGCGCGATTTAATGGCTTGGCGGTTAAATACGCGCTGTCATCCGTTTATTTATTTATGTTATTATTCTCACTTTCATCAACACTCACTGTGAGATAAGCATTTCTGCCGTTTACGCTAAGTCTTCGCTCACATAAATTGTTATTTGAGAAACTCATTAAGAGAATTCTCTTTCAACTAAACACTTATTCTCTTATTTTTTCGGTTTAATTTCTTTTGTAAACAACGAAAACAAAAGAAAAATAAAAAAATGCACTAAGATTTTATTTATCAATTTGTTTTGATTTTATATGTTATTGTAATTAATATTTTTTTATTAAAAAAAAGCGTCTTTTCGCATATATTATTTAAAATACAATTATAATTTTTTAATCAAGTAAAAACCGTTTAAAAAGCTTTCGATTCGGAGTGAAATTGAAAACACGTCCATTAGATTCGAAATAACCTAATGTTTAAAAAAGTGGAAAGTTAATATATATATATATGTATATATATATATACATATATATATATATATATATATATATATATATATATATATATATATATATATATATATATATATATATATATATATATATAAGTAATATACAAACTCCTCGGTTTGAGTTTGGTTTCAATAATGATTCTTTATTTTTGTTAAGACAAATATTTTAACTTAAAATCTAAAAATACAAAAATATAAAAAGCTGAGGTTGCATAAAAATTGAGTGTCACATACATGCAGTTAGCAGACGCTTACGTCTTAACTAAATGCATGCGCATGTACCCTATGGTATGTTATGTATGTTACTCTTCCCTTCTCCGGAGATTTCAATGTCCTCATTGACTTTTCTTACACTACGTATATCCTGAATTCGATTTAAGAAATTAAGTTTCTGTAATATTATTAATATTAAAATTACCATAATAACACAAATTAATGTAAGCATAATGTAATTAGATTCTTTCGTGGCATAATGATGGTGATAATTATTTTTTAATTCTATTTTAGTTATGTAATCATTGTTGTTTTTTACAAGGTTTTCGGATTTCTTAACAAATGGTACAATGTGTGTTAGTGGCTAGTTTATTTTGCTTTCAAATTCAAAAGATCCAATTTTAACTTTGCAGTTATTGATTGTTAATAAATTATTTCCAATAATTGTTATATTTAGATCGTTACAATTTTGATTTATTGTTGTTTCATTTAAATTCTTATGCTATGTCTACATGATGGTCAGATCTTACAATATTGTAAGAAAAATTGTAAGAAAATTTCTTACAATCGTGTAAACTTACAATTTTTTGCTGACAACATTGTCAGCTAAAGCTTTGTCAGCACATTGTCACACAACCACCTTACAATGAAATTGTCAGATATCTTACAATCGTGTAAACACTCTATTTAAAATTGGCAGAACATTTTAAAAAATTGTCAGCTTCGTTTTTATTGTCAGCTGCATGAAATTCCACCATCTTACAATGCAATCATTGTCAGACAATTTTAACTTCTTGGTTTTAATTGAAAACATGCGGTTTTTAGGATTTATATCATAAAAAATAAATAAATAAAAATAACAAAATAAAATTATATTGAACATACATTTTTGTTGGGAACATGGTGTTATTATACATCAATCTAAAGAAGTTTTTCGAACAAATTATTATAAAAAGATGAATTAAAAAAGCAAATAAGCAAATAACACTTTTAGTAAAAAACTTAAAAAGCCAACATTTTTGTTTTATCTGAGTCAACATTAATAGATTTTGGATTAGAAAATTTTTTTATAAATATATTTGCGATGGTATAAAACTTGTTAAGCAAAAAATTATGGATCAAAATTGAAATTTCCTGAAACAATACGTCTATGTCATTAATAAAGTTCAATAGACACTTATTTAAGATATATTTCGGTGTGCTGAAATCAAGTTTGATGAGCTCCTAGATGGCACACCGACATAACTTATATGTATAGGTATTGTATGTTATTAGTGTTCTACGAAGTACACTATTAAATTTCAACACGTAGTTCTACTAACAATTGAGATATAGCCAAAATTCGAAATTCGATGCCGAATTCAAATTTTTGTATTTTCTTTAAATTGTTTTTTTTAATTTGTATAAATTCCTCAATTTACGGATAGTATACCGTATTATCAGATATGAGAAAATCATCCTAAGCAAAACGATATTATATATCATCAAAATAGATACAATCTGAGATATCGCCAAATCTCGATGTCTCAAATTCGATGTCTCACAAATTACCGAATTTAAAATATTTTTTTGTAAAAAAACTGTATTTAAAAAAAAATAGTTTTTTGAACTGAGATATTGCGAAAGCATAATATAACGATGTCCTCAAATAGGCAAATTTAAAAAAAACCGTATTTATTTTGTCCGAATTATATATCAGATTTTAGGAAATTTTCCAACGCAGCACGCTATTAAATTTCATCAAAATCGGTTTATAAACACTAGAGATGTCGCCAAAATTCAAAATTTTTAAAAAAAGATTTTAAAATTCGAAGTTTAGTATTTTGACGATATCTTTGACAAGCCGGACATGTCAAATTCGACTCTCTGAGTCGATTTAGACCCCGACTCCTGAGTCGATCGGTATTATTTTTATTTGTTCTAAGACGATTAATGAAAAAATTACTAAGTGAATGGCAAACTTATAATACCCTTTTACCTATTGGTTATAATAGTAAAAAAATCGGTGCAGTGTGGTACAAAAATTAATAAATTTTAATGTTAGGAAAACTGTAAAAATAGGATTTGTATTTGTTATATAGTATGATTCCTCAAATTTGTTGGAATTATATATAGTTTTAAGTGATTTATGAGTCTGAGGTGCCCCACTTTGGGAGCCGGTTGCGCCGCCATAGTAAAAGCAAGGTTTCTCATGTTTAAACATTTCTGCCAAAATTATTTTGAAATCGGCTTAAAGGTTTAAAAGTTGCAGACTTATTTCCATAATTTTTTCCACAATCCCACTGTGAGACGTTTTTTCTCCACTTCACATTCATCTTCACTGCTTTCAAAAACATACACTGTTAAAATTTTGGCAATTGTCTGATTTTTCCATTTTGATTAATATTTTATAATAAACAAATATAAATTTCAAGTCAAAAACACAAAAATAAACAATATTTTTCATGTGCTTTGTGACTGACAATAGATCTGGCAATTTTTTGTGTACACATATCTGATGATCGTGTGAACTGCCAATTTATTGTAAGCTGAGATTGTCAGCTCAATTAATTGTCAGACAATTTCTGACAATGAAATTGACAGCTTTTCTTACAATTTTCTTACAACCGTGTAAACACACAATTTGCCTTTTGCTGACAATTATTTATTGTCATTTTATTGGCAGCACATTGCCAGATGTGACAATATTGTAAGATCTGACCATCGTCTGTACGTAGCTATAGTTAATATCATATTAGGTGGTACAAAGCTTATGCTTATGGCTTTATTTGTTTTAAAAGTACAATTCGATAGTTGGTCATTAAGTAAATTTTCTAAACATAAATCATACAAAGTTTCAATTCTTTCATTATCTATTTTATACAATTGCTTAGTTTTCTTAATAAAATCTTTGTTTAAACTTAATACTAATTCTTGGTTATTATTATCCGGGATTGGTATTATCTTAAATTTAGGATATCTAGTAAAATTTTTCGGAATAGTTAGTACAAAATATATCATACATTCCTTAATCCAAATAGAAGTCTTAATAAATTCAAATTGTTCAGCAGTCAAGTGTGATATAGTTTCAATGTCAATGAGTTTAGGATTAACAATACCTAATTTGGCCAATTGTATTCCCATCTGAATATCCCGAATATGCTCTAAATAAGCTTTGTCATTATCAAAAAAGGTATCAGAAATAATCTTTGTTACAAGTGCATTTTGGATGGCATTTGTTGAGTTCTTCAATTCATTTAACAAAGCATTTCCAGCATTCACATGCTGAATAATGCTATTTATATTGACGTCACCATTTTCAATCCTATTGTTGATATCAATTAACGATTTCTCTATCATATCCCTATCTTCGCTATCAAGAGTGCCAAAAAGAAATTTCAAACCACTACCTATTGCATTGAAGAGTCCTCTTTTGTGTCTTTTAACAAACAACTTTTTTCTTTATCCGCCATGTTTAGATATCTAGCTATGATGTCAGATTGCAAAAATTCATGTTTATCGTACTCACTACATAGTTCTCTGTATGAGATTTCCAGTTCGGTTGAATTAATTTCCACGACATAATTACTTTGTCCGGTAGGCAACGCAACCTCTCCTTGATTGATTGAAATATAGCCAAAGTTATTCATAATTTTATCTACTGAAATAGTTTGAGCAAAAATTCCCGGCATAAGGTAGGACAAGACCATAGTAATTGTGAACGTATAAAAGATGTTAATGAGATGTTCCAGGTTGTTCTTCCGTTCCGCTTTGGTCCCTGAAATTGTTAATATTTGTAATTCTAGCTCTCTTAAAATGACTTTTATCCTAGCGTTTCTATCCTTAAATCTCACTACATAGTGTTTTTCATCGTCTTCCGTTCTTAGTACCTCTGCTCTTTTGAAATCTATTTTGTTTAATATTTTTCTTTGATTTTCTGCATTTATATATTTCATATTGATTGGATTTTCATTTCTGTTTTTATTGGCATTGCTAATTCTACTAGTTTTTTTGGACTGTGGGTCTACTTTAGGTTGAAATTTATTAAAGGTTTTAAGGTTTTTCTCCTGTACTGGAGTGGTTTATATTGTGATTGTATGCAAAGATAGACTGTTCAACGCTCATATAAATCAATTCTCTATCACCCGATGAATTTATAACTCGGAGTTTTTCGTTCAATGTTTTATGAAGCCTTTCGATGTCATCTATACCAGTTTTACCGGTGGTAACCTCCAAAACCACACCTAACTGCTCACACCATTTTCTAATATTTATTTTATTCATGCCCTGATCCTGATCAATTTTTAAAACTTTCGGGGGACCCATAGTATTAAACACCCTCAACAATGCTCGCTTTGTCTCCAGCCAGCTTAAATTAGAGACTTTTTCAGCCACTGCAAATTTTGAACAAAGGTCAATACATGTCAAGAAGTTCTCCTTGTTCCATTGCCAGAAGTCTATAACAAACTTTTGTCGTATTTCATATACTGGGGGTGTTAATTTAAATGGTAACCTGTGTGCTATATGATCGGACTTACATAAATTGCATAGTTCACAGGAATTTATTATTTTGGAAATCTCTTCCACATAATTTGGATAATAATACTTCTTTGAAAAGAGACTTACAATCTTTTCTATTCCCTGGTGCAAACCCTCCAAATGCATTTCCATTAAAATTGTTTTAAATCTCGAGTATTCGGTGACGTTTTCTAGTTCCCTCATTGCTCTTGTTAATTCGGTGGCTCCTGACTATATTAAATCCTTATAAACGTCCTGGAATCGGACAAAATTTTCATTATTTGGCATAAGAATTGCCGACATTTTACTAACGATATATTCTTTTATGATATTTTTAATTATATTATTATTTAATTCTACATAGGACAAAGTTATAAGATTATTTGAAAATATTTTTTGTTTTTTCACACTCTCACTATTACCTCTTGTAAGTTTTATTTGATTTTTAAATGTATTTAATGATCTTTCAGAAATAGGGATATAATTCAAATTATCTTCTTCACCCGAGTAAACAGTGGCCATAATAGAATCTGTATCCTCATTCATATTACAATTGGCCATCTTTATTCTGGATAGCGCATCAGCGACATGATTTTCCTTACCGGGAATATGTTTCATATCGAAATCAAATTCATTAAGCTTAATTTTCCATCTCTGAAGTTTGGCATTGGGCTCCCTCAGATTGTGAAGCCACTGAAGGGGTTTGTGGTAACAATTTACCAAAAACTTCCTACCAAAGAGGTATGGGCGAAAATATTTAGTCGAGTAGTTAAGCTCATGTTCATTGAGTGTTCTACTTGCAAAACATATTGGTCTATCCTGCTGGCTCAAGACAACACCCAAAGCAACGTTTGAGGCATCCGTAGTTAACGTAAAAACTCTTTCATAATCAGGATATGAAAGAATTGTTTCACTAGTTCTCATAATTTTTATAGTTTATAATATATCTTATTTCCCTTTTTTAAATTAGAAGTCAAAGGTTTTGTTATTCGAGCAAAATCCTTTATAAATTTTCTATAAAACCCAGCTAACCCTAAAAACTGTCTTATTTCTTTCTCTGTTTTCGTTATTGGATATTCCATAATAGCACTGATATTTCTAGGATTTGGTCTGACTCCTTCGGGTGTCACCAAATGACCCAGAAATTCAGCTTCCCTTTTCAAAAATTCACTCTTATCCAATTGAATCCTTAAATTTGCCTCTGACAATCTTTTGAGCACTCTGTCGAGTGATTCGATGTGCTCGACGATAATATCGTCGAGGTAGACCAAGCAATGTTTACCAATAAGGTCTCCTAAAACCTCGTTCATCAACCTTTGAAATGTTGATGGAGCATTTTTGAGACCGAAGGGCATTCTCAAAAATTCGAAATGGCCGTTGGTCGTGGAAAATGCGGTCTTTTTTCTATCTGCAGGATCCATCTCTATTTGATGGAAGCCCTTAGCTAGATCTATTGTTGAGAAGTACTGACATCTTCCCAATTTATCTAAAATATCTTCCATATTAGGAATAGGGTATCTATCGGATATCGTAATATCATTCAGTTTTCGATAGTCCACGACAATTCGCCACTTATCCCTTCCTGAAGCACCAGGTTTTTTAGGCACCACCCATATTGTTGATGAGTATGGACAAGTACTGTGGCAAATAATGTTCTGTTCCAACATTTCATTTATTTGGCGATCTACTTCCTTCCTATGGATTTCAGGGTATCTGTAAGATTTGCTATATATATGGTCCTCATGTACAGTTTTAATGCAATGTTTAGTTGCATGAGTGGAGGTCAAATTTTCACCTTCCTTATAGAATATACTATTATATTTACGCAATAACTTAACTAAAGATACACGCTCTTCCCGATTGAGGTGATCTATTCGAAATTTAGATTTTTCTTCATGTATTTGGATTACATGAATATTATATTTTTGTTTCGCAAGTTCATAGTCCTGCTCTCTACTTGTGTAATTTCCCATTTGGTATTGAAAGTTATCTAAAACTAAGATGTTTCCAATATGTTAGGTTCTCCCTCCTGAGTAGATCTGCTGCTGGCCTGATCAGTTTTCTCTGGATTGCAGTAAAAAAAAAGCTGTTTAACTTCAATCTCGAGACCGGTAATGGTAGCTGCTATAGAATCCACGTGTGTAACAAACATTGCGAGCGCATTCGTCTCTCCCTGAAATGGCTTGATGAAATATAGGCTTTGAAATGCCAGTTCCTGCTTTTCCTTATTATTTGTCATATTTGTAATTGTGCATTTATTAAATAGACTGTTGATTTCTTCAATTTCAGACATACACTTTTTATTTTAATTATTTGTTAATTATTTAGTTTATTTAATTTACTTATTTTTGTGAAACAAATTGTTGTTTTATTATTTAATTATGTTAATTTGATGAAGTAATGTTCTTTTTTTTGTTTTTTATCTCTAATTTTAATTTCTAAGACACTTATAAATTATTGTTTCTATTCTATTGTAGGGTTTTAAAGCCGACTGCGCCAGTAAAATACAAACTCCTTGGTTTGAGTTTGGTTTCAATAATGATTCTTTATTTTTGTTAAGACAAATATTTTAACTTAAAATCTAAAAATACAAAAATATAAAAAGCTGAGTTTGCATGAAAATTGAGTGTCACATAAAAATTCCATGAATATTATCCGCACATGCAGTTAACAGACGCTTACGTCTGCACTAAATTCATGCGCATGTACCCTATGGTATGTTATGTATGTTATATATATATATATCTATCTATCTTCTATATATATAAAATTCAATAATGTCTGCATGTTTGTTTGTTTGTTATTGATGGACTCTTAAACTAGCCAGCCTGTTTATTTGAAATTTCTACTATATATTACAAGTGGTCTTGGGGATAAAATAGGCTTATTTTATTTTTGATATCTAAAGTGGGTGTGGCGCACAGTGGGATTTATTTATACATTTCGTAGTATTTCATGGAAAAGAGTATAATGAGAACTCATAGAATCTTAACATTTGGCACAAATTTTTCCATCAACTTTGTCAAAAAAAATTAAAATTTTATAAAAATCGACCACTTCCATCGCCTTCGCCCATATAACCCAAAAATTATTTTTGGACCCGATTTTCGATTTCTTTATCAAAAATTACGAAACATGGCAAAAGTTATCAGTGTTATTGAGTTTAAAAATTTTGAAAGTTTCATGGAAATCTACCACGCCCCCGCCCATATATCTATCTATGTCTGTATGTTTGTTTGTTTGTATATTTGTTTGTTTGTATGTTTGTTTGTTATTGATGGACTCTTAAACTATCCAGCCAATTTTTTTTAAATTTCTACTGTATATTACAAGTGGTCTTGGGGGTAAAATAGGCTAATTTTATTTTTGATATCTCAAGTGGGTGTGGCGCACAGTGGGATTTATTCATACATTTCGTAGTATTTCATGGAAATGAGTATAATAAGAACTCATAGAATCTTAACATTTGGCACAAATTCTTCCATCAACTCTGTTAAAAAAATTTATAATTTTATCAGAATCGACCACGCCCATCGCTTTCTCCCATATAATCCGAAAATTATTTTTCGAGCCAATTTTCGATTTCTTTATCAAAAATTACGAAACTTGGTAAAAGTTATCAGTGTTAAAAAATTTCGAAAGTTTCATGGAAATCTGCCACGCCCCCGCCCATATAAACATAAAATATTTTTTAGTACCAAATTTTTGTTCCTTCACCAAAAGTTACGAAACTTTGCACAAGCAATCTGTGTTATGCAATTGAAATTTCTGAAATTTAAAAAATGGAAATCTGCCACGCCCGTCGTTTGCAATCAAAAAAATCAAGGCAAATTTTTATACAAAAAGATCTATTTTGGAAGCTTCTCTATAAAATACGGAACTGATTCTCTAGACAGTAAAAAAACTTAACTATAATATGAATTAGAGTATGCACCATTTCATACACTGAAATGAAATTTTGTTTGACTTTTTCAAAAAAATTTCACTTTGTTCAATAAAACATAAAACTAACCTTTTTTTCAAGAAAAATTACATATAAATTTCGGAATATTTTTTAACAAATAAAATCATAATATATTTTTTGCATTATGAATCGGAGTAAGGAGATCCTTACTTTCGTGTAGAAAAATAATTGTATGAGTATAGCCTTCTATTTAGCTTTATATAACTGTCTTTTTGTAAATTATTTAAAAAGTGTAATGGTATATCAGAGTAGACACTATTAATTAAAATGCGTTTTGCTTTGTTTCCTAAGTACTGTTGAGGCTGTGTTTACAATGGGGGAGTACTCTGCACTCCAGCAAATTTTATATTTCTTTCCTTTTTACTACAATGTAATTTCAAATTTTCGTAAAATGGAAAGAAATATAAAATTTGCAGAGTGCAGGGTACTCTCCCATTGTAAACTCAGGTGCTGTTTTAAAATTTTAAAAACTTTTTAATCTAATTTAAAATTGGTATTTTCATTCAAATTAAAACTCAGAAAGCGTTAAGGTTGTTTAGGTGGAAATTCTTTACTTTTCAAAAGTACAACATTTGCCTTATCTTCTAAGTGTTTCCTATACCTCTTAAAGTCTAAAACCGCAAAATCCCCAGATTTGGGCTGCAAATTTTTTAAATAAATTTTTAAAACAAAAGAGTTGAGTTGAAGGTAAAAATTAAAACAAATTATCGATTACCTGAGGTCTTTTTAAATACTTATAAGGTAAAAAATTAAAACATAACAGCAAAGGGTTATTGCGCAATATTGCGACCTGTGTAAAATTTGGAACTCTACAGGTAAAAATATTACAAACTGCACTTTAGTCTCTTTTGGTAGTAAATGCAACATATTCAATTTATTAAAGAAAATGCATTTTTAACGGTTGTAAGTTTTTACCTGTATATGTATAAATATCGTCTAATTTAAATATTACGATTTAGTTCAAATACATCTTTAAAACGCATTAACCGTTTTTTGTAATCAAGTGAAAATATTATCGAGTTACTTTATTAAAAAATGCCTCCTGCAAAATCAAATTTATCAAAAACCAGCAAGGGCGCAAGGCAAATGCAGCCGCAAAGGACAAACGAAACCACAGAACAGCGTGAAATTCGTCTTAATAGAGAAAGAGAACGGGCAACAACCTCCAGAGCTACTGAAACATTAGACGAACAAAGTCCAGAGCCTCTGAGACGTCTGATCAACGTAGCGCACTCCTTGAAAGTCAACGTGCTAGGACAATGACCTCTAGAGCTGTTGAGACGTCAGATCAACATAGCTCACGCCTTGAAAGTCAGCGCATACGGATAACGACCTCTAGGGCTGTTGAGACGTCAGATCAACATAGCTCACGCCTTGAAAGTCAGCGCATACGGACAGTAGCATCTAGAAACGTTGAGACGTCTGATCAACGTAGTGCACGCCTTGAAAGTCAATGTGCTAGGACAACGACTTCTAGGGCAATTGAGACTTCGCAGGAACGAATAGCACGCATTGAAAGTCAATGCATACGGATAACGACCTCTAGGGCTATTAAGACGTCAGATCAACATAGCTCACGCCTTGAAAGTCAACGTGCTAGGACAGTAGCATCCAGAAACGCTCAGACGTCTGATCAACGTAGTGCACGCCTTGAAAGTCAACGAGATAGGACAACGACTTCTAGGGCAATTGAGACGTCGGAGGAACGAATAGCACGCCTTGAAAGTCAACGCATACGGACATCGACCACTAGGGCTGCTGAGACGTCAGATCAACGAAGCTCACGCTTTGAAAGACTGCGCGATCGAACAATAATTTCTAGAGCTACTGAAACGTCAGATCAACGCGAAAGACGGCTGAGAGACTATCGTTCTTGATCAATGGCATCAAGAGCAACCGAAACAATGCAACATCGTGCTGAACGCCTTGAACAAAACCGTAATCAGGCATACATGCGTTGCATTCAATTACACGCCGTTATTGGATTTTAGTGAAGACGTTGCTATTGGCGCCATGGATAGAATTTGTAGGTACTGTAGTGCATACAAGTACCAGAATGAATCACCTGGAATGTGTTGCTCAAGTGGTAAAGTCGTTTTGCCTCTTCTACTTCCACCACCGGAACCCTTATTATCATTGATTACAGGTAAGTTAAAGGAACATAACTATTAAAAAAAGAGAAGAAAATGACTTAATATTTTTTTACAGGAGCTAACGTTGACTCACAACATTTTTTGAGCAACATTCGTAAATACAATTCGTGTTTTCAAATGACTTCGTTTGGTGCTACAAAAATAGTTCGTGAAAACTTTATGCCAACTGTTCGCATTCAAGGGCAGATTTATCATCGAATGGGATCAATACTGCCAAATTCAGATACTGATCATAAAAATCTGCAAATTTATTTTATGGGAGAAATGGATGATGCTAACCAGGTACAACAACGACTACATTACAATACTGGAACAATGCAACAAATCATATCTGAATTACAAGTAATGTTTCATAGTCACAACGAATTAGTCAGAACATTCAAACAAGCAAAAGAACTTCTACAAGAATCACATTCTGATAACCATTCTATTGTGATTCATGCCGATAAAACACCAGCTGGACAACACCAAGGACGTTTCAATGCACCTACTGTTGATGATGTGGCAATCCTAATGGTTGGTGATGTTGAAACCCGGGATATTATTCTACGTCATTGTGATGAAGTAGTCAGTAGGATTTCGGAAACACACAGATCATACGATGCTCTTCAGTATCCAATTATTTTCCCATACGGAGAGGTTGGTTATCACTTCAAAATATTACAAGTCAACCCAGTAACAGGTATGCAAAAAAAAAACTTTGAAAAACTTAAACTCCTTTAGTAACGTTTAACATGTTTCTTTACATTTTTATTACAGGTCAACCTACGTCGAAAAAGTGAGTTCAATGGACTTCTACGCGTACCGCTTAACGATGCGTCAGGGCAGCGTCAACCATATTCTTAATTGTCGAGAATTATTTCATCAGTATATGATGGACATGTACGCGAAAATCGAAACGGAGCGTCTCTTATATTTGCGGAGAAACCAAACTAGGTTGCGAGTAGACAATTATGAACATTTAAGGGATGCGTTAAACCACCGAAATGATATAAATCCCAGCGAACTCGGACAGGCCGTTATATTACCAGCAACGTTTATAGGAAGCCCACGACATATGCAGGAGTACACACAGGATGCAATGACATATGTAAGATTATATGGAAGACCAGATTTATTTATTACATTCCAAATTGGGAAGAAATCACATCCGCATTGTATCTCAGTCAAAAGGCAATGCATCGACATGACATAACAGCACGGGTATTTCGGCAAAAAATAAAATTTTTGATGGATTTTATTGTTCAAAAAGAAGTGTTGGGAAAAACGAGGTGTTGGATGTATTCAGTAGAATGGCAGAAACGTGGATTGCCACATTCGCATATATTGATTTGGTTAGTGGAAAAAATTACACCTGACCAGACTGATGACATAATTTCTGCCGAAATACCTGACATAAACATTGATCCAATTTTGCACGAGGTCGTTATCAAAAATATGGTACGTGGTCTGTGCGGAATTATCAACCCTAATTCACCATGCATGACGGAAGGGAAATGCACAAAGAAATACCCGAGACAACTACTTCAAGAGACAGTATCAGGTATTGATGGCTATCTGCTTTATCGCAGAAAAAGCACAGGTAATGTCGGACGATCTGTTACTATAAAAGTGGACAGTTCCTTTCTGTCCATTGCTTTCAAAAACTTTTAAGGCACATATTAATGTCGAATATTGCAATTCGGTGAAGTCCATTAAATACATATGCAAATATGTTAACAAAGGATCGGATATGGCTGTGATCTCTTTGCAAAATCCAAGCGATGAAATTACTCAATACCAAATGGCACGCTTCATCAGCAGTAGGTTAGGTTAGGCAGCCGATGTAGGTCAGCGTCACTTGGGTCCAAAAAGCGGTCCCTTTGTGTTACCTGCAAGGGATAGACTGGAAGAAAAGAACAAAGGCAATTACTCCAGGCTATCAGTGAGAGGCTGATCAAGCCATCCTGAAGCCCTGATAAATGAGACTATTTTACGAATGTCAATACTCGCTAGATCCGATAAATCATGCAGAAAAAGTGCCCCCAAAAAGAGAGCCCTAGGGGTCGAAAGGGCGGGGCAGTGACAGAGAAGATGAGTCACTGTCTCCTCCTCTTCTATGTTGTGACAGCTGCGACAGTAGTCATAAAATTGAAGATTAAGTCTCCTGGCGTGAAGCCCAAAAACGCAGTGCCCTGTTAGGGTCGAGATAAGATTGCGAAGTCTATGACGGGGTAGAGTTACCAAGATATTTGAACGTTTAGTGTTGTAGGTGGGCCATGTTTGCCTGGATATGGAGCAGTTCGTTATCGAAGACCACTCGTTTTGCGCTGACGCATAAAGTGATTGCCTAATTATTGATTTGCAGGCGGATAGCGGTAAGCCCGTAAATTGGTCGATGCTATCCTGACTCAGGAGAGCACCGGATTTAGCAAGTGTGTCCGCGGTGGAGTTACCAGGTATGTTGTTGTGCCCGGGTACCCATAAGAGTTCGATTTTGCAATGTCTCGCCATCTCGTTAAGAGATGCCCGGCATTCGCTGGTAAGAACAGATGTCGTATGGACATTAGATAGGGATTTTATTGCAGCCTGACTGTCGATACAAAAGCGAATATCCCTGTCGTATACTCTGTGGTATCTCAACCATTTGACTGCTTTGTGGAAAGCCGAAATCTCGGATTGTAGGACACTGCATTGATCCGGGAGCCTAAAGCAGATTTCCTTCCCAAGCAATGGGATGAAGAAGCCCCCCCCCCCCCCCTACGCCTATCTTTGACTTCGATCCATCAATGTAAACCTCTAGACAGCCATCATCTAACGATGGGGGTTCTCCAGAGATAGTCACAGTGAAGGATTTGTCAAAGATAGGAGTGGATATGCAGTAGTCTATATGTTCAGGGATATTAGTGATTTTGCCTAGGATGGTGGAATGTCCGATTTGTGAGTGGGACCAGGTTCCAATTGTGCTGAGACGGACAGCCGAATTAAGAGCAATTTGCATTGCCATTAGTTCAGCTGGGAGCCAGTTTAGCATGGTGAAGAGTGCCTTAGATGGAGTAGTTCTTAAAGCACCGGTAATCATTAGAGCGGCAGATCTCAAGATTTTGTTAAAATAGTGCAACTGGTTTGCCTTGGTGAGTGCAGGCCACCAGACCAGCGCACCATACATTAATATAGGCTTAACCACCATGTTGAAGAGCCAGGCAGTGTTAATGGGATTCAGACCCCAGGTTTTGCCAATGGCCCCTCTACACGAATATAGTGCAATAGATGCTTTAGACACCCTAAGTTGGGTGTTCAGGCTCCAGGACAGTTTTGAGTCCAAGATGACCCCTAGGTATTTGGCATGGTCAGTGAGCGAAAGTTCAACCTTGTTTAGTTTTGGAAGAGTAAAGGTGGGAATTTTGTATTTACGTGAGAAGAGTACAAGTTCCGTTTAAGTTGGTTTGACTCCAAGGCCGTTGGAGACGCTCCATCGATAGAGTAGGTCAAGAGCTATTTCGAGATGTTGTGACAGTGTGTTAAGAAATTTCCCTGACACTGCTATAGCAACATCATCCGCGTATGCGATGGTGTTAAATCTCAGAGAATCCAGTTCAGTGAGTAGTTTATTTATGGCAAGATTCCACAAAAGAGGTGATAGTACGCCTCCTTGTGGAGTACCTCGACAGGCTACTTTATAAACAGTAGAGAAGTTTATCTACAAACGAGATAATGGATTTGTCGACCCTTAAGTCCTCCATTGCCGATAAAATCGACTCAGGTCTAATGTTGTTAAAGGCGCCCTCTATATCTAGGAAGGCGGCAAGTGTGAATTCGCCAAACTCAAGAGATTTTTCAATATGACTAACTAATGAGTGGAGTGCTGTCTCAACTGATTTGCCTTTGTTGTAGGCATGCTGTGAGTTGGACAGGAGCCTCGAATCTAATGAAGCACGAATATGAGCTTCAATGATACGCTCCAAAGTTTTAAGAAGGAATGAGCTAAGGCTAATATTCCTGAAATCCTTAGGTTTCGTGTGCGAGGTTTTACCTGCTTTAGGAATAAAGACAACGTTGCACCTGGTCCAGGATTCTGGTATGTGAGACAGTCTAAGACAGCCATCATATAGCAGGAGAAGCCAGGGCATTGGGAGATCGGTATTATGTTGAAGATCAGCTGGAATAATACCATCAGGACCCGCAGCTTTGTACGGTTTGAAGCTATCAAGAGCCCATTGGATTCTATCCCTAGTAAGAGGGATGGGGGTGGACTCGAGAATATAGTCGTTAGCAGATGTGTCCGCACCTAGAGGTTTACAACCTGGAAAGTGGGTGTCTAAGAGGACCTCGAGGGTTTCGGATCCGCTTGTCGTCCAATGGCCACTGTTCCTTTGAATATAGGCAGCTACCGTGGGCGATGAGGTCAGGATTTTGCGAAGTCTACTCGTATCGGAGGAACCTTCGATGCCGCTGCAAAAGTTCATCCAGGACTGTCTCTTCGCTTTCCTGACTAAATTTTTGAATTTATTAACGCAGGCTTTATAGGGGAACCAGTTTGCGGTCCTTTTGGCCTCGTTAAAAAGTCGGCGACATTCCTTTCTAAGTGATGCAATGTCGGTGGACCACCAGGGAGGTTTCTTTTTTCCTCTCCTGGTAGTGAGTTTACATGCCTGGTTTGTGGCTTGGTTTAGGGCGTCGGTTAGTACATTAACCGCGTGATCTAAATCATTGCGAGTGCTGATGCTCGGTAAGGAGGGGAGGAGTCGCTCCAGGGTGCCCCTGTGGGTATCCCAGTTTGTCTTCCTCCTGTTACGATAGGGAGTATCTATTTCCTGTTGTTGAGTTATTTCAAATTCTATGTAGCGGTGATCCGAAAAGGAGCAGTCGTTTGAGACCCTCCAGTTCTTGATCAGAGCTGAGTGCATGTTATTAACTATCGTGATGTCGAGGACCTCCTGTCTGTTAGCAACGACAAAAGTGGGTTCTGACCCGGAATTAACTATCTCTAAGTTGTTACAAAGAATAAAATCAAAAATTGACTCACCTCTTGTGTTTGTGTCGGAGCTTCCCCAAATGACGTGATGTGCATTAGCGTCAGCTCCAATGACTAATGGCAGCTTTTGCCTGTGTGCACGGTCTACTATCTTGCCAACCAGAGCATTGGGTGGGGGCTGGGTTGGTCGTGCCCCATGTAGCACGAGGAGACCATAATGGAGCCTGTCTTGGTCTCCCAAGCCGCTACGGTGGTATCTTCATCACTGTAGTCAGAGAGAATGAAGATATTAAGTGAGCTCTTTGCTAAAATACACGCCCTGGGCCTACCTGTTCCCTTGGTGTAGATTAGCTTATAGCCTTTGAGCGTTAATCCACAGATCCTTTCACGGTTGATCCAGGGCTCTTGAATTAACGCTAGATCGTCCCCACGTTCGGCCAAGCGGAGGAGCAGGGCAGCAGATGCCGCCTTGGAATGATGAAGATTAACTTGCGTTATCTTCATCATCATCATCAATCTCGGAGAAGGTGAGTGGAATGATCGTGACGTCGGAGTCATCCTGATCCCCGTCCTCAGGGTCGGGGTTCAGGAGGGCTTCCTCGTCAGCATCCATGTCCATCACATCTTCGGCAGCGCTGAGAGAGTTTATGCTCTCCAGTGATTACATAAGATGCGATGAGCCGGAAGCTTCATTCCTAGCAGGGGGATCAGATGAACTGTTAGCCTTCCCACTTGAAACCTTATCATCACCTCGGTAGACATGCAGGGAGATCTCTTCGAATCCGTAGAAGATCTTCCCGCGCATCTCCCGAAGCGGAGCTAGGGTTTCCTGTGTAAGGATAACAGTTATCCTTCTGAGAGCTCCTTCAGGTTCAGAGATCTTAGCTACCTTCCATTCCTGGACGGGTAGGCTAGGATTGCTAATCTGAAGGAGCTCCAGTATCTCCTAATGCCTCAACGTCAACAGACCTACGAAAGAGGACACAATTGAAAAACATATCACAGAATTATCTTTTTGTTTAGAAGAAATCAGAGTTATACTTAACGTACATTACCATCGACTGACTAACGCACACAAAATAGCAGAGTCAAAACTTTCACTGAAGCAGTGGAAATTGCAGAAGAATCCATTTCCTCTAATACACAGCACAATATCATGTACCAAAATGCTAGACAGAGACAAAATAATAGAAACATTTATTCTAGAAATAATAATTCATGGAATAATAACAATAATACAAGGAACAATAATAACTCCCACTATTTTAATAGGAATCAGTACAGAAACAATGCTAATAGACACAAAAATAATAGAAATAACTATAGAAATAATACGCATAGACAGGATATTACAAACTTCAACAGACAAAGATCAAACTACAATAATAACAGCAATAATGTCATCAGAAACAGAAATACTAATAATACATTTAGGAGCATTAATCAAATAAATAACCAGGAAAACTACCAAGTTCCGGAGAACATTCACGGAATTTCTCCGGAAGAAACAAATTAAGAAAAATATGTAACATAACCTCAACTTTTCAAAACTATATAAAATTAAAAGTACTAAATACGGACAGAGAAGTAACATTTTTAATAGATACAGGAGCTGATGTTTCCTTATGTAAAGAAAATCTTCTAAATCAATACGACGAAAACTCTGATGATTATTGTCATTTGACTGGGATTTCTAAAGACCAAATTAATACATTGGGATCTGTTTTGATAAAAATAAATGTGGAAAATAAATTAATTGTTCAAAAGATTCAACTTGTAGATAATGATTTTCCAATAAAGACTGACGGAATACTAGGAATTGATTTCTTTAACAATTTTCGATGTAACATAGATTATGATAGGTATATCTTAACAATGCGTATAGAGAACGAAACCATCGAAATTCCAATTGAAAACAATTCAATTTGTATAAATCGGGTGAGAATACCAGCAAGAACAGAAATAATAACACCATTTAACTTGAATATAAAAGAAAACAGTTTAATACAGAGTAGAGAAATAACGGAAGGCGTCTATTTAGCAAATGTTATTGTACCTGCGAAAGGACACAAACACATAAAGTTGCTGAATGCAACAGAACAGGATATAGTAATAGAGAATTTAAAAATTCAAGTAGTACCATTACACAAGTATGAGATTCTACAATTCCAAAAGAAACACAATCAAACAAAAGATCCCTCTCGTTTTGATAAAATTTTACAAAGTCTCTCATTAGACAAAAGTAACAACAATGATAATAAGGATAAACTCTTTTCTATTATTAACAGATTTCAGAATATATTTCATCTAGAGGATGAAGAATTAACTACAAATAATTTTTACACACAAAATATAGAGTTGCATGATTATAATCCAGTTTATATAAAAAATTACCGATTACCACAGACCCATACAAATGAAATAAATTCAAAAATAGAAGAAATGCTTAAAGATAATATAATAGAACCATCGATTAGCCCTTACAATTCGCCACTCCTTCTAGTTCCTAAAAAGGGACAAACTGATTTAGCAAAATGGAGACTGGTGGTGGATTTTAGATCACTTAATAATAAAATTGTAAACGATAAATTCCCATTAACAAGACTGGATGACATTCTTGATAGAATAGGTCGAGCTAAATACTTTTCAACACTGGATATGACAAGTTCTTTTCACCAAATTGAACTTGATCATAAATCTCGACCATATACAGCATTTTCAACTCCAACTGGTCACTATCAATTCACACGATTACCATTTGGTTTAAAAATATCTTCTAACAGTTTCCAACGCATGTTAACCATAGCACTCTCAGGCTTGGAGTCAGAAGCATTTATATATGTGGATGACATAATCATTTTTGGATGTAGCATACAACACCATAACAATAATTTGATAAAGGTCTTAGAAAGACTAGAAAAATACAATCTTAAACTAAACCCAAAAAAATGTTGTTTTCTGCAACATGAAGTCATATACCTTGGACATTTAATAACTTCGGAAGGTATCAAACCAGATCCTCAAAAATTTGAAGCAATAAAAAATTATCCAATTCCAACAAATGCAGATGAAGTAAGGCGATTTATAGCATTTTGTAATTATTATAGACGATTTATTAAAGATTTCGCTAAAATAGCAGAATGCTTGAACAAATTGTTGAGGAAGAATGTAAAGTTTGAATGGACAGAAATCTGTCAAAAATCTTTCGAAGAGCTTAAATCAAAGTTAATGAATCCTCCCATACTTCAGTATCCAAATTTTAATGAAAATTTTGTACTAACAACAGATGCATCTAATTTTGCTCTTGGCGCTGTATTATCACAGGGTAAAATAGGGAAGGATTTACCGATATCATATGCGAGTAGAACTCTAAATAAACATGAAAAGAATAGATCCGTAATAGAAAAGGAATTGTTAGGAATACATTGGGCTATAAATTTTTTTAGACCTTATTTATATGGTAGAAAATTTACTGTAATTACGGATCATAGACCATTAATAGCACTTTTCTCACACAAAAATCCTTCATCCAAATTGACACGAATAAGACTTGAATTGTCAGACTATGATTTTGACATTGTTTACAAAAAAGGAAAAGATAACACTAATGCCGACGCATTATCACGAATCAAATTGGACTCGTCATTGCTAAAAGAACTAATACCGACTGAAAATGATACAAGTATAAAGAAAACATTGGCAATTACAAGAAGCAAAACTAAAAATGATATAAAAAAGAACAAAATAAAGGCCTCAGAATGCAAAACCTCAAAAGAGCCTGATCAACTCACAATTTGGGATTGCACTTCTTTAAAGGATATTAAGCATGCAAGAAAAATTAAATTTATATTAAATAAAAAGTCGACAAAAAGAATAACTATAGAGGAAAATGACTCAATGAATCAAATATGTATTATGTGTAGCGATAATCCTACTTACTTAGGTAACTTACTGGAGAAACTCACATATATAATAAAATGCCATTCTAAATGTAAAACATTTGCTCTCTGCAGAGACGATGACATATTTGAAATTATAACTCCGGAGAAATTGAAAAATATATTAAATAGAAAGTATAATAATGTAGAAATATTACTCTATACCAGGCCAAAAGAAATAAAAGATAATATAAAACAAAATGAATTAATTGACTTATACCACAAAAGTCCAAGTGGAGGTCATTTCGGTATTAGAAAAACTTTGCTGAGATTAAAAAAGAAATATATATGGAAGAACATGACAAGAAAAATAAAAGACTATATAAATACATGTGATCTCTGCCAAAGGAATAAACAAGTAAAACATACCAAGGAACCCTTAAACGTTACAGATACGCCTACAAACGCATTTGAAACAATTGTGATTGATACAGTAGGACCACTACGTCCATCAGAAAAATTCAGATATATACTTACCATGCAATGCGAGCTAACAAAATACATTATCGCTTGCCCATTACAAACAAAAGAAGCAAAGGCAGTAGCAAGAGGAATAGTTGAAAATCTTATATTGAAACATGGTATATTTAAAACATTAAAATCCGACAGAGGTACTGAATTTACAAATGAATTGATTAAGGAAATATGTAAACTACTTGGCATAGAACAAAGTTTTTCAACACCTTACCATCACGAGACGGTTGGCACTATAGAAAGAAATCATCGAGTGTTGAATGAATATTTTCTATCATTTGTGCAGGACGAAGATTGGGATGAATGGATTCCATATTATTGTTTTGCATACAATACCACACCTCACGTTGATACAGAATACTCACCTTTTGAACTAGTTTTTGGTAAACTACCAAACTTACCAGGTGAACAGATTACAAACAATGACGGAATTTATAACCTTGACAATTACGTTAACGAACTAAAAATACGACTAAAAAATTCGCTAGAAAATGCAAGAAAATTAATAGAAGCAACAAAATTAAAAAGAAGTCTAGATTCGGAAAAAAATAAAAACAGCATAGACATAAGTATAGGAGACTTAGTTTTAATAAAAATAGAAAATAGGAAGAAAAATGAAAAACCATATCATGGCCCATATGAAATAATAAATATAGATAATGTAAACGTAGAATTAAAAATAAATGGTAAAACTAAAATTATACATAAAAATCTACTTAAGAAATATAATAAGAAATAAATATAGTACATACCAACAAAAAAAAAAAAAATTTTTATTGTAACATAATATTAAAACTAAAAATAACTTGATTTCAAAATTTTAAAATTTAAAAAAAAAAAAAAATTTATGAAATCTTTCTAAAAGATTGGGGGTGTAGTGTATCTATCAATATCGTTTAAACATTTCACTCTTTTAAATAAATCGTTAGATTAAGTCAGGTCAGTATCTAAAGAATTGTGAAACGTTTTGGCTATTCATTTAATTTTAGAATACTTTTTGATGTAACCTAATATTTTAAAATAAACAAACTCTCTATTTTATTATTTTTTAAACACTAGCATATGTGAATTAAAATTTTGTTAACGCTGCATTTTAAGCGTGTGAACAAATTTAACCAGATATTTTTTTGTATTCATATTTCTACTGATAAGCTAAATTAAGTTAAGTTAGGGAAGTTTCGCAAAAACACAAAAAGCGAACTTCTCATAAGTAGTGGATAAGGAAAAGAAATTAAAAAATAAAGTTTCATTCTAATTTTGACATCTAACAAAGAAACATCAGTCTTTTATTCTACAGCAGAGGACTTGCCATCAGGCACAAGGGCTGTGGACCTAGGTCTGCGAGGTATCTCCTCCCTGGAGACCACGTCAAGCCTAGCTTCATCCCAGATGCCCTCAATGAGCTGAACTGCTTTCTTTAGCAGAATAGCAGAGCGCTCATTATGACAAGCCATCAGTTTGACACGTCCTTGATACCAACCAGCGTCACTGCAGTTTGGTGGGGGGCCAGGATTGTCCTTTAGGACATTAATGACAACTCCCACTAACTTAACGCGGATTATTTCCCACCTTTCGGGGGAAATAGCTCCGTCAGCGTCGCTACGGTCAATGACAGCCTTAACGAGGTGGCCTTTGGCAACCTCGCTGAAGGATCTGTCAATTAACCTGGTTGGTTTAGGACGTTTGGTGTCTGGCTGCTGGCTATGTGGACTAGAGTCTTCCTCCGAGCGTTGCCGTTTAGGCGCGTCCGAGAACGTGGAGGGAGTCTTGTCCAGAGATTCAGCCAGCGTCTTAATAGCCCATTCCTTGGATGCTTTCTCCTCAGGAGTAAGGGTGTCTTCAGGCTTGTCTCCAAGCGACTGAAGTTTCCTTGTAGCGGCACGCCGCTGAAGGAAAGCCCTTCTGGCCGGGGTGGATTGCCTCTTAGAGGGACATGCCGCAGTAGGTGGACCCGAAACCAGGTTTGGGGTCTCCTTGCTGTGCTGAGTAGGAGTCTGTCGAGTAGCATTTCGCATCTCTGCTCTTGGACTCCTAAGGGGAGGTGCAGGGAGGGTACTAGAACCGGAGTTCGTTGTACCCTTGGTTCCCTTAAGCACAGGAGGCATTGGGTTTGAACCCGAAGCAGGGGATTTGGCCAAAGCATCCTTAGAAGTGCTCGGTCCCGTGAACAGAGCATTCTTGCCAGTGTTGGCTGATTTGTTGCTGGTTGAGGTTCTATTCGGGATAGATTTCCTTTCCCCAGCAGATTTAGGCGCACTTGTAGCTGGATTGGCTTGGCCAGGTGCATTTACCAAGCAAGTCCCAGTAGCTTTCGAAGCCCCACGGCCTGAGACTGACACCGTGGAAGATTGTGTTTTACATCCGGAGATTATAAAGCCCTCGACCGGACACAGGGGGCGTGATTTATTTTGTGAATTTTCCATGGTTACATGGTTGGGGTTTTTTGCCGTTTATACTTACAGCCAAGTCAAAAGAAAGCTGCCGCCCCATCGGGGAACAGATGCAGACCACAGGGCCGCCCAATGTGGGAAACGTACGCCCTGTGGATTTACAAAGAGTTCGGACAAAAAATTAGGATTAGATATATAAACGAACTGAATCCCAGCTACAGTTCAGTGAAAGCTGCACTGAAGGACTGCTGTAGTGGGGTTCAAAAAGGTATCATCTGGCCGCCCAATATGGGAAACAGACGCCAGATGATATGGGGGTGGGTAATTCTTGGTATAGCACTCCCCATAAGCCTGTCTGGTATGGGTGCCCCTGCCAGAGATACAAAGATATCTCCACCAGCATAGCCTTATGGTTCATTGCGCGTAAGCCTCTGCATCGCGATAAGATGACTACCCATCGCAGAGGTTCATCAGCAGTAATGAAGCTGTGTGGAGAATTTTGGGATTTCCAATTCACAAGCGTTTTCCTGTAGTTATGCATCTATCTGTACACTTAGAAAATGGACAACGAGTATATTTTACAGAAATGAATTTACGCCGAAGGATATCTCTTCCTCCAGCTACAACATTAACCGCTTTTTTCGAACTATGTGGGAACGATCAGTTCGCCACAACTTTATTGTATTCTGAAGTACCATCATTTTATGTATGGAAGCCAACACTAAAGGAATTCCGGCGCCGCAAGGAAGGATCTCCAGTTGAAGGATGGCCAAATATATATTTTAATAGCGCATTAGGTACAATATATACTGTCCATCCACAAAATGCTGAATGCTTTTACTTGCGAATGCTCCTTACCAATGTTCGCGGACCTACATCATTCGAAAATTTGCGTACAGTCAATGGACAAATATGTCAGATTTATCGAGAAGCATATCTGAAGTTAAATTTATTTGAAAGCGATGAACATTGGGAAATAACTCTTTCAGATGCATCAATCAGCTGTTATCCAAACCAGATTAGAACTTTATTTGCAATAATTTTGGTATCTTGCTCTCCATCTAATCCTAAGGAACTTTGGGATAAATTTAAGGAACATATGACTGAGGACATTTTGCATAGGGAAAGAAGTTCCACTAACAACGAAACACTTGAATTTTCGGAAGCAATGTATAATGAAGCTTTGATATTATTAGATATTATTATTATCCAAAATAAAACACTCAGTGAAGTTGGAATGATTGCTCCAATTCGGTCTACAGAAGATACATCCGATAGGGATTATCAGAGAGAAATGGAATATAATCTGCAAGTTTTGGAAACGTATTTAACAGAGAGTCTACCGTTATTACAGCCGGAACAAAGGAATGCTTATATTGAAAATATTGAAGCTATGGAAAATCAATCTGGTGGACTGTATTTCTTGGACGCTCCTGGAGGAGCGTTAATTTTGGCAGAAGTTCGATTCGAAGGTAATATTGCATTGGCAATGGCTTCACCCGGTATTGCAGCAACTCTCTTGGATGGTGGAAGAACTGCACACTCCGCTCTTAAATTGCCAGTGAATCGACATTTCTCAGATGAAATCACATGCAATATTAGGAAAAATTCTTCTATGGGTAAAGTATTGCAATCATATAAGATTATAGTATGGGATGAATGCACAATGGCAAATAAGAAATCATTGGAAGCCCTAGACCATGTTCTGCAGGATTTCAGAAACAATACCCTATTATTTGGAGGAGCGCTCATATTACTAGCTGGAGATTTCCGCCAAACTCTTCCAGTGATTCCAGGTTCTACCACAGCAGATGAATTAAATGCGTGCTTGAAATCATCAAATCTTTGGCACCATGTCCAATCTCTAAAATTAGTAACAAACTAAATTTAGCGATTTTCCAAATAACTGATGGATTTAGGCGATGGAAAAATACCAATTAATCAAACTACAAAGTGCATTGTATTTCCGCCAGATTTTTGTAAAATCACACAATCTACTGAGGAGCTAATTAGTTGCGTCTTTCCCAATATAGAAGACAACTACAAAAACACGCAATGGTTATGTGAACGTGCATTACTTGCTCCCAAAAATATTGATGTTAATTCCATTAACAGCAATATTTTAAGTAGAATTCAAGGAAGTGAAAGAACGTACAAATCTATTGATACAATGACCAGTGAGGAGGATGTTGTCAATTATTCTGTTGAATTCTTGAACTCGCTAGATTTGGCAGGGTTTCCACCTCACGAACTGCATTTAAAAGCTGGGGTACCTATCATTTTACTACGAAATATTGACCCACCTAGATTATGCAACGGAACTCGCCTAATAGTAAAAAAAAATGATGAACAATTTAATCGAAGCAACAATCATTACCGAAAGTACAAAGGAACAGGTGTTTGATACCACACATTCCATTAAAATCTGCCGAAATGCCTTTCGAGTTTAAGAGGCTGCAATTTCCAATTCGGTTAGCTTTTGCGATGACAATAAATAAATCTCAGGGTCAGTCTTTGCAAGTTTGTGGAATAAATTTAACAAGTCCATGCTTTTCCCATGGACAGCTATATGTCGCTTGCTCGCGTGTGGGAAAACCAACTGATTTATTTATTTAAGCGCCCGAAGGAAGAACCAAAAATATTGTGTATCCTAAAGCGTTAGAGTAATTCTTTAGTTTATAATAATAACTTTGTTAAAGAATTTAATAAAGATGTTAATAAAACAAAAATTTTAAAAAATACTTAAAGTATTTAAAAATTTTATTATTTTGTAGAATGGGGTAGCAATCGAATTTAAATTACAAAGTCCAATCGTTTTCCAACCCGAGCAACGCCGGGTGCAATCAGCTAGTATATATATATATATATATATATATATATATATATGCTATATATATGTAGGATGATATTCCTTATTGGGTTTGAAATCAAACACTTAATTTGATGATTGAGTATTTTATTTTATAATGTTTATTTATTTCAGGTTTTATTTCTTTTTAATATTAAAATTAATAATTATAAGTTTAAACGAAAGAAAAAAAAACTTCCAACTTTGAGAGTATTTCTCGCGATCGACACTACCAACACGACTGACTTCTCAACACACAGCCTGACTCTTTTGTTCTTTTTGTCTGTCTGATCTTCTTCTTTAGTTGTCGCATGTCTTTTATACTTAAGTAACGGGTAGGGTCGACAGAGGTAGGCACCCTACATACGGCCCTCCTGACGGCAATTCGGCTCGGATTGCCAGCGTTTCATGAATTCCGCCACAGTTGTAGTTTTGTTAGGGCCTTCGTTTCGGCCAACCATCTCGACCTCATATCTTCCATGGGGTAATTTCTTCGTAATTTTATAGGAACCAAGATATTTTCCCTTCAACTTAAGTCCTGTACCAAACTGAGTGCGCTTGATGTCGACTAACTCGTCGAGTTCATACTCGGTCTCAGGTTTTCTATTCCCATTATAAGTCTTGCAATTTTCTACTTGTATTCTCTATTGACCTCCTCCTGTAGCATTTGCCGACTGGCGTCGGCATGTACTTCGGTAATTGCATCGGGATCGTATAACTTTAAAACTGGTGCGCTTACCAGAGCTTCCTTGAGTTGCTTACACGCCACCAATACCTCTTCCGTAATCCAGAATTGAACGTTCTTCCTCAACAAATCAGTTAGGGGTTTCGCCATAACCGCGTAATCGGCAATGAATCTTCTGAAATACGATGTTAGCCCCAAAAATCGCTGCATCATCTTTTGGTCGGTAGGTATTGGGAAATCGTTAACAGCCCTCACCTTCTCCTCTGAAGGTTTTATTGAACCATTCTTCACAATATAGCCAAGGAAATTTACAGACGACTGCAAAATTTTGCACTTTTTCCACTTTATCTGCAAACCCATTGATGCCGCTCGCTCTAATACCACCATAAGCTTCTCCAGGCCCTCGAACACATCCTTGGAGGGAATGATGATGTCGTCCATATAAACAATCGCGATTCTATCTCTGATGAGATCCGTAAACACAGCTGCTATAAATCGAGTAAACACCGCTGGGGAATTGCTTATCCCAAAAGGCACGAATAAAAACTCATACTGGCCGTTATGGGTCACGAATGCAGTATACTTCCTTGATGATTCCTCTAAAGGCACGTGGAAAAATCCATTGCGGAGATCCAATGTGGTATAACAACTCGCACCCTGTAGCTTATTTAAAACATCGTCCATTATCGGCATTGGGAAATGATCACGAACAATTTTTTGATTAAGCTTCCTATAGTCGCAGCATAATCACTTCAAACCATCTTGTTTGGAAACTAGGACTATTAGGGATGCATACTCGGATGTGCTAAGTTGCACTATACACTCCCTCAACCACTCCGCCACCTGCTGGTCCACTACCTTCTGCTCAGCAACTGGTAAACGTCTGGGACGTCAGTACAGTAAAAAAAACTTAACTATAATATGAATTAGAGTATGCACCATTTCATACACTGAAATGAAATTTTGTTTGACTTTTTCAAAAAAATTTCACTTTGTTCAATAAAACATAAAACTAACCTTTTTTTTCCAAGAAAAATTACATACATATAAATTTCGGAATATTTTTTAACAAATAAAATCATAATATATTTTTTGCATTATGAATCGGAGTAAGGAGATCCTTACTTTCGTGTAGAAAAATAATTGTACGAGTATAGCCTTCTAGCTTTGTATAACTGTCTTTTTGTAAATTATTTAAAAAGTGTAATGGCATATCAGAGTAGACACTATTAATTAAAATGTGTTTTGCTGTGTATCCTAAGTACTGTTGAGGCTGTGTTTACAATGGGGGAGTACTCTGCACTCCAGCAAATTTTATATTTCTTTCCTTTTTACTACAATGTAATTTCAAATTTTCGTAAAATGGAAAGAAATATAAAATTTGCAGAGTGCAGGGTACTCTCCCATTGTAAACTCAGGTGCTGCTTTAAAATTTTAAAAACTTTTTTAATCTAATTTAAAATTGGTATTTTCATTCAAATTAAAACTCAGAAAGCGTTAAGGTTGTTTAGGTGGAAATTCTTTACTTTCCAAAGTACAACATTTGCCTTATCTTCTAAGTGTTTCCTATACCTCTTAAAGTCTAAAACCGCAAAATCCCCAACAAACAAATTATCGATTACCTGAGGTCTTTTTAAATACTTATAAGGTAAAAAATTAAAACATAACAGCAAAGGGTTATTGCGCAATATTGCGACCTGTGTAAAATTTGGAACTCTGTTGAGACGTCAGATCAACATAGCTCACGCCTTGAAAGTCAGCGCATACGGATAACGACCTCTAGGGCTGTTGAGACGTCAGATCAACATAGCTCACGCCTTGAAAGTCAGCGCATACGGACAGTAGCATCTAGAAACGCTCAGACGTCTGATCAACGTAGTGCACGCCTTGAAAGTCAACGAGATAGGACAACGACTTCTAGGGCAATTGAGGAGGAACGAATAGCACGCCTTGAAAGTCAACGCATACGTACAACGACCACTAGGGCTGCTGAGACGTCAGATCAACGTAGCTCACGCTTTGAAATACTGCGCGATCGAACAATAATTTCTAGAGCTACTGAAACGTCAGATCAACGTGAAAGACGGCTGAGAGACTATCGTTCTTGATCAATGGCATCAAGAGCAACCGAAACAATGCAACATCGTGCTGAACGCCTTGAACAAAACCGTAATCAGGCATACATGCGTTGCATTCAATTACACGCCGTTATTGGTTTTTAGTGAAGACGTTGCTATTGGCGCCATGGATAGAATTTGTAGGTACTGTAGTGCATACAAATACCAGAATGAATCACCTGGAATGTGTTGCTCAAGTGGTAAAGTCGTTTTGCCTCTTCTACTTCCACCACCGGAACCCTTATTATCATTGATTACAGGTAAGTTAAAGGAACATAACTATTAAAAAAGAGAAGAAAATGACTTAATATTTTTTTTACAGGAGCTAACGTTGACTCACAACATTTTTTGAGCAACATTCGTAAATACAATTCGTGTTTTCAAATGACTTCGTTTGGTGCTACAAAAATAGTTCGTGAAAACTTTATGCCAACTGTTCGCATTCAAGGACAGATTTATCATCGAATGGGATCAATACTGCCAAATTCAGATACTGATCATAAATATCTGCAAATTTATTTTATGGGAGAAATGGATGATGCTAACCAGGTACAACAACGTCTACATTACAATCCTGGAACAATGCAACAAATCATATCTGAATTACAAGTAATGTTTCATAGTCACAACGAATTAGTCAGAACATTCAAACAAGCAAAAGAACTTCTACAAGAATCACATTCTGATAACCACTCTATTGTGATTCATGCCGATAAAACACCAGCTGGACAACACCAAGGACGTTTCAATGCACCTACTGTTGATGATGTGGCAATCCTAATGGTTGGTGATGTTGAAACCCGGGATATTATTCTACGTCATTGTGATGATGTAGTCAGCTCTTCAGTATCCAATTATTTTCCCATACGGAGAGGATGGTTATCACTTCAAAATATTACAAATATTACATTTAAGGGATGCGTTAAACTGTCGTGCCAATCTCTTTTATTGATGGTTCTTAAACAACTGAGCGCGCTCTGTCTTTATTATCTTATATATATAAGAACTTAACTTATTATTTTATATACATAAGAACTTAACTTATATATATATAGGAACTTAACGAAAGGTTTTAATGATTGGTTTTTAGGGTGTTCCCTTAGTTAACAGGGATGGCACTATACCTCCCTTTTATTACAAAAAAAGTATAAATTATTATTATAATTTTTTTTTGTTTTATTAATTACATCGTTAAGAAATTATGAAATAATCAAGGTGATCAATCTTGGTTATTTCGTGATTTTTTTTATAGGCTTTAAATTCAAATAAAGTTTTATCAGTTTCATTAAATTTCATTTTTTTATTGGGATTCCTTCCCTCCCTTTTATTTAAATTTTTACTAAAAAGGAAATATTCGTAAAAATTAGGATTAGGTATAAAATTTATCAATAAATTTTACAAAGATTTAAATTAAATTTCAGTTGATATAATTTTCCTTTTTTTTAGATTTTTTTTTTTTTTTGAATACATAAGTATAAATATGTTTTTGTTAGTTTTCTATAAATTTGATTCAAAATCTATATAGCAAAAGTAGTTATTAAAGAAACTATTAGTTAAAAAAATATTACTAAAAAAAATAGTTATAATTCTGTTTTTATGCACAGTTTTTTCTTTTTTTGTTATAAATTGTTACATTAACGCCGTCTATGTTTTTAACAATATACGGTCCATCGTAAATGCTCTTAAATTTATCGTAAGGTTCTTTTTGTAATAGAACATTATCGTTAATTTGCAATGTTATTGGTTTAGCATGTTTATCGTAAAAAATTTTGTTTTTAGTTTTGTGCTTTTCAACTAGAACTTTTTTTGCAATCTGTGTTTTATTTCTTTGCTATAATTATCGATATTGTATATAGGTTCTAAATCAGTATTTGTATCGTTTAACAAAGTTGTATTTCTTCCAAAAACTAATTCGAAAGGCGTAAATTTGTTATCGAAAACGGTGTTTGACGTAGTATTATGATAAAAAGTAAAATACTTTAGGTACGTATCCCAATCAGATATGTTTTCGCTGATGTATGTCCGAATATATTCATTGAAAACTCTGTGGTTCCGTTCCACTGTTCCTAACGTTTGGTGGTGGTAACTAGTAGAAAAATGTATATCGATTTTGAAAGATTTGCAAAGTTCGTTCATAATTTCATTTTTAAACTCGGATCCTAAGTCTGATTTAATAATTTTCATTTTTCCATAAATAAGAATAAAATTTTCGAATATTGCGCGAGCAACAGTTTGGGCAGATTTGTCCGGAATGGCTATTGTTACCAAATACTTAGAAAGGTCACACATTAACGTTAATGCGTACTTGTTTCCAAAATTAGATTGTGGTAAGGGGCCTATAGTATCTAAAACAACGATGTCGAAAGCTTTGGTAGGTGTTGGTGTTATTACAAGTTTTTCTATGTTTCCTGATTTGACTTTATTAAGATTACACTTTTCACAATTTCTAACAAATTTCGCTACGTCTTTAGTCATTTGCTTCCAAAAGTATTTCGTCCTAATCTTGGCATACAATTTTTTCTGACCACAATGTCCTCCTAGAATAGGGTCGTTATGATAAATTTCCATTAATTTTTGTTTTTCATTTTCTTCTATTACAGTTTGAAATGGTTCAGTAAGAATAATTTCAAGAGTTTTCAATATTTTTGTACCATAATCTTTTAATTTCTGTATTGAACAAATTTTAAAAAATATATCATTTTTAGGCCATTCTGTTCTGTATATTTTTTCATTGTTGGCTTCAGTTTCTAGCCTCGAAAGCATATAGTCTAAACTAATTGTTTCGTTAACAGGTTCGAAATCTACAGATACAACTTTTCTAAATTTTTTATAAATGTTTACGCGTAAATTTTTAATATTATTTTCATCAATAATTTGGGTTCTGATTTTTGCTATGTCCTTACTAAACTCGTGGGAAAATTTATCATAGATTTTTAATTCAATATTATTATTTTTGGAAAATGGGGTTAAGTCAACTTTATCATTTTGTTGTATGTATTCGATGGTGAAGTTATATTCTGAAAGTTCAAGCCTTATACGAGTCAGCTTAGAAGATGGATCTTTAATATTGAAGAGGTAATCTAATGGCCGGTGATCTGATCGTACAATAAATTTGGTTCCATATACATAAGGGCGAAACTGTGTGATGGCAAAATGGATGGCAAGAAGTTCTAACTCAATAATTGGCTTTTTCTGTTCCGACATGTTAAATGATTTTGAAGCGTAATAAATTGGTAAATCATTACCGTTAAAGTTTTGACTTAATATAGCCCCACATCCTAACTTGGATGCATCTACAGTTATTAAAAATGGTTTGGTAAAGTCAGGGTATTGTAAAATATTAGGCGATAATAAAGAAGATTTCAATTTATTAAATGCATTTTGACATTGTTCTGTCCAATCAAAGGTAGCGTTTTTCCTAGTCATATAATTTAAAGGTGCAGCTAAAATGGCAAAATTTGGGATGAAGCGTCGATAGTAGTTGGCAAACGCTACAAAGCGTCGAACTGCATCCTTATCAGACGGTACTGTATAATTTTGAATAGCGCTTATTTTCGTATCGTCCGGTAAGAGACCATTTGCAGTGCACTTATGGACCAGAAAAGTAACTTCGGATCGGAAGAAATTGCATTTATGAGGGTTTATTTTTAAATTATGGTTCTAAGAATTTCAAAAACGTTTTTCAAATTATTTAAGTGATGTTGCTTACTACAACCTATAATAATTATGTCATCAACATATAAGAAAGCTTTATTGGGCATGAGACCTGAAAAGGCAATAGACATCATTCTTGAGAACGAGTTTGGTGCTACGTTAAGACCAAAAGGTAAAACTTTCCAACGGAAAGATCCTTTGTCAGTACTGAATGCAGTAACGCCACGTGAGTCGGGATGTAATGGAATTTGATGAAATCCGGAAAATAAATCGACGATTGAAAAATATTTTGCACGACCCAAATTGTCTAAAATATCGTCAATGCGGGGTAAAGGAAACTTATCCGCAATGAGCTTTTTGTTCACCGTGCGATAATCTACACACATTCTGTATGCTTTTTGGTTTTCAGTGCTCTTTTTAGGTACTAGAATTAACGGGCTGTTGAAGTTAGAATTACTTGGTTCGATCAAACTATTATCTAACAAATTTTGAACTTGTCTATCAATTTCTTCTTTTTGAGAATGTGCGAGCCGGTAATTTTTTATGTAAACTGGAGATGAATCAACTAACCTAAATTTTTGTTCGTAAAAATTGTTTACGGTCATTTTATCTTCCTTTAAAGCAAAAATGTCAGCATAGGATTCACATAATGGCATAAGATCATTATGTATATCTTTTGGCATTTGATTTTTAAGTATATTTTTCAATTTGTCGACACGTTGGCTATTGATCTCATTTTGATTTATTGAGTATATGTAGAAATTTTGCAATTTTTCCATCCTGACATTGTCATTTTTTATACATTGGAAACAGGGACTGTAACGGTTACGACTTTTATAATAAAACTCAGAAAATAACGGTTACTTTTTGATTTTTATTTTTTTGATCAGAAATAAAAGTTATTTTGTGCCTTTTATTATTTCAGGCAAAAATAACAGTTATTTTTGCTTAATATTTTATCGCTCAAATTATACCGGGTATTTTTGATTTATATTTTTTTGCTCAATTTATACCGAGTATGTTTGATTTATATTATATCGCTCAAAGTATACCGGGTATTTTTGATTAATATTTTATTGCTCAATTCATATCGCGTATTTCTGATTTATATTATATCGCTCAAATTATACCGGGCATTTTTGATTTATATTATATCGCTCAAATTATACCGGGTATTTTTTATTTGTATTTTATCGCTCAATTCATACCGGGTAAGTTTGATTTTTATTATATCGCTCAATATGTGACGGTTATTTTAATATAATATTATATAAAGCAATGACTGCTTTTTATTTCGTGATTTCAATTTTTTAAGCAATTTCTGAGCGATATCTTTTAAAATTGATTTTTTAGAGCAGGAATTTGTTTTTTTTAAATCGGAAATTTTGAAAATTTCCCATAAAATGGTAAATTTTGAAAATTTCCCATAAAATGGTAAATTTTGAAAATTCCCCATAAAAACCGTAAATTTTAAAAATTTACCGAAAAAATGGTAAATTTTAAAAATTTCCCGAAGAAATGGTAAATTTTGAAAATTTCCCACAAAAACGGGAAATTTTGAAAATTTCCCATAAAAATGAGAAATTTTGAAAATTTCATTAAAAATGGTAAATTTTGAAAATTTCCCATAAAAAGGGAAATTTTTAAAATTTACCGAAAAAATGGTAAATTTTGAAAATTTTCTATAAAAATGGGAAATTTTGAAAATTTCCCATAAAAATGGAAAATTTTGAAAATTTCCCATAAAAATTAAAAATTTTGAAAATTTCCCATTAAATGTGATATTTTAAAAATTTCCCACTTTTATGGGAAATTTTCAAAATTTCCCATTTTTAAGGGAAGGAAATTTCAAAATTTCTTATTTTTATGGACGATTTTTAACTCTTCCCATTTTTATGGGAAATTTTCAAAATTTCCCATTTATATGGAAAATTTTAAAATTTTCCCATTTTTATGGGAAATTTTCAAAATTTCACATTTTTAGGGAAAATTTTCAAAATTTCACATTTTTATGGAAAATTTTCAAAATTTACCATTTTTATGGGAAATTTTCAAAATTTGCAATTTTTATGGAAAATTTTCAAAATTTACCATTTTTATGGGAAATTTTCAAATTCACCATTTTTATAGGAAATTTTCAAAATTTCCCATTTTTATGGGAAATTTTTGAAAACTTCGCATTTTTAAGGAAATATTCAAAATTTACCATTTTTTCGGGAAATTTTCAAAATTTACCATTTTTTGGAAAATTTTCAAAATTTACCATTTTTTCGGGAAATTTTCAAAATTTACCATTTTTATGGGAAATTTTCAAAATTTACCATTTTTATGGGAAATTTTCAAAATTTACCATTTTTATGGGAAAATTTCAAAATCTACCATTTTTTCGGTAAATTTTTAAAATTTACGATTTTTGTGGGAAATTTTCAAAATTTACCATTTTTATATAAAACAAATCAAATTCCTGCTCTAAAAAATCAATTTTAAACGCTCAGAAATTGCTTAAAAAAATTTAAATCACAAAATAAAAAGCAGTCATTGCTTGATATAATATTATATCAAAATAACCGTCACATATTGAGCGATATAATAAAAATCAAACTTACCCGGTATGAATTGAGCGATAAAATACAAATAAAAAATACCCGGTATAATTTGAGCGATATAATATAAATCAAAAATACCCGGTATATTTTGAGCGATATAATATAAATCAGAAATTCCCGTTATAATTGAGCGATATAATATAAATCAGAAATCCCCGATATGAATTGAGCAATAAAATATTAATCAAAAATACCCGGTATACTTTGAGCGATATAATATAAATCAAACATACTCGGTATAAATTAAGCAAAAAATTATAAATCAAAAATACCCGGTATATTTTGAGCGATAAAATATAAAGCAAAAATAACTGTTATTTTTGCCTAAAATAATAAAAGTCGCAAAATAACTGTTATTTCTAACCAAAAAAATAAAAATCAAAAAAATAAAAGGCTTACGATAAAATTAAAATTTAGGTCAAATGAATCAAAACTGTGTTATTGAATTTCAGAACAGATAAATTTTAATGCTTGCTTTTTTGATTTAAAAATTCAAAAATACCCGTTATTTCAGTCCCTGATTGGAAATTATCAGTAGTATTCACAAGTCGTAAAATTGGATTTTCAGAATCTATAATTCCCTTTCCTATAAAGACTCCATCCACTATTTCTTGTGAATCAACAAACATTGGTTCTTTGACGTCTCGAAGATTAAAAATTCTAAATACCTCATACCTTGGTGGTATTATGCAAGCAAAATTTTTATTTCCGCTTAGAATTGGCACTTGAAATCTTCCATTTCGTAGAGAAATTGTTAAAGTTAGATTTTCGTAATTGATTTGACACCGGTTTTCTTTAAGAAAGTCTTTGCCTAGAATACTATTGGCTGGGATATTAAAATCATCATTAACAACATGAAAAACTTGTTGAATTAAATAATTCGAAAAAATTAAAACTTGTACGAATAGTTCCTAAGGTGAATATTGAATTGGTCGTAATGCCAGTGATACTTATGATTTCATTTTGATTTAAAATTATGTTTGGCTTTAAACTTGAAATTTTTATTAAAGAAATGTCTGCTTGTGTATCTACAAGGAACGTGCTATATTGATTTGTATCGGTACAGTTTATCTTTACAAAGTCAGCATAGTAAAGATTTAGGCTATAGACTGATTTTTGAATATTTTGTGTGGTTGAAGTATCTAGTTGAGAAATATGTTTGCTTTGCGTTAATTTTCTTCTTCCCCCAACATGGATTGTTGAGGGGCTTCTGAGTTTAAACACCTAACAGAAGCCCTTGAATTGTTATTGCGCATAGAATTATTTCCGGTATTTCCTCGATAGTTGCCTTGAAACTGGTTACTATTAAAATTATCATTAGTTTGGTTTCTTACGTTTCCATTGTAGTTGTTCTGAAATTGGTCTCTATTGCTCTATTGTTGGTCTAAAATAATTGTTACGTCTAGGGTTTCCACGAAAATTCCTACTATAAGAGTTTTGACGAAATTGATTAAAGTTATTATTTTGATATGCATCAATACGAAGATGATTGGAGTTATTACGATATTGATTATAATTGTATCCTTGAAATTTGTCATTCGTATTACGGGGCCTAAAATCGTTGTTCCTATTTCTACTATGAGTTTGAACCGCCAGAACTTGTTGTTCTTTTAACTCATTGGTTTGTTCGACTACCAATTTAGCAATAACTTCTTTAGGATCTTTAAATACTGATGATGCTAATATCGATTTAACTAGGGTGGATTTTGCGTTTAAGTGGCAGACACTAACTGTTTGTTCTATGGTCATTTCGTGGGCTTTGTTTTTCGTAATACCTTCTACTACTAAAGAACGTTTTAACGAGTCGGCAAGTTCTTCAGCCTGCTTGGCGAAGTCTGAAAAATTGTTATTTCTTACACTAAGGGCTGCCATCTTACCTACAATGACCTTCGAGTTTTCTGGTTTGATACCATTTTTCAAAGCAATTTTTATATCGTCAATAGTAACAATTGTGTCTGGTAATGTCTCGCGAGCTTTCGCCTCTAATTTTGACTTAACAAAGTTGATAAAAGTGGTCTGTAAGTTCGGTTCGGTAATATCTTCGATTTGATCTATTTTGTCTAAGAACGACTGTAACGTCAACGGATTTCCATCATAATTTTCACGAATTATCGAAGCACACATAGTAATAAAAGCTTTTTTCTGATCAATAGTTGCCATATTTTTTCCCGTTTTGAAATTATCTTCTGAAATACTATTTTCACCCAAATCTTCGTCTTTATTTTCTATCATAACGTTTTCATCCACACGTACAAATAAATGAAATTTTCCTGGAATTTTTATTCTACAATTCAGTTTTTCAAAAAATTGGATTAATAAACCTCTACAATTGTTAATTTTGGAAAATATTTTTTGCTTTTCATCTTGTGATAACACGTTCGAATTAGTTTCTGTGTAATCTAAAATTGCATTGTAATTTTTAATTAAAAGTGTTATGTATTCATTGATTTTATCCAAATTTTTTGATAAAGGTCTTTTTTGCAAAACTCTTTTCTTTACATTATAAAATTGATTTATGATTTCTTTAAAAATATTATAATCGAAAGACATTTGCCAATGATTTGTTAGTAGTACATTTTAATCTTTTTTTCTTCCAAAAACAAAAACTTCAAAATAAAATCACATTTTTTCAATTTCATTTCTTTTGTTTATTAATTTTCCAGTTCTCTTTTTGTTTAGTAAAAGAACTTGAAATGATAATATTTAAGAGCTTTAAGATCAATAGAACATAAAAAAAAAACATTACATTTTATTTACTCTTTGTTATTTGCATTTTATTTTGGTATCTTTTGCATTGATTTTATTTAAAGAGAAGCAAAATGATTTCATATTAATTTCATTGTGATGAAACTCTCTTAAATTTTTCTCTTGGATATATTATTGACTTATGTAAAACTCTCTTTTTTGTTTATAATTTTGAAATGACCCAGAGGATTATGGCTCTCTTTATTTGTTTATATACCAAACTAAAATGCTTTTGATATTAAAAAAAAATATTTTATATATATATATATATATATATATATATATACATACATTTTTTTTTTTTTTTTTTTTTTTTTAATTATATACATAGTTATAAAATACTTTAAGAAAAGTAAAACTACTAATTCATAAAATTTTATAGTTTAGTACTTAAATAATTGATTTTTTTAATAAATTTCTGTATAATATTTAAAAAAATAAATTTATAAATAACTTAGAATAATCACAAAAATAATTATTATAGGTAGTTAATAATAATTGAAAACACTGCAACTCGGTTAACGCAACTCTCGTTTCACGCACTCATCGATTATGGCCAAATTCTGTACATTGGTGACACGGTAAACACAACTCGATTAATATGATTACATCGAAATTTCGATAACTTCATTAACGACTGCATAATTATGTTATCGGAGAATCGGGTTTGAAAGAGGCTTTAAACAAATTTGTGATTATTTCTTTTGAAGTAAATATTCTGGATCTCTCTATTGTGTTGTTGTTTTTTGTGCATTATTCTTTTTCTTTGCTATTTATTTTGTTTTATCAATTTTCGTTGAACTGGTTTTATGATTGCTATTGTTTTTGTTGTTAACTGTTTTTAAATTCTTTATACAGATTTAATTTTTTTCAATTGCTTTTGTTGTTAACTGTTTTTAAATTCTTTATACATATTTTATTTTAGTTTAAATTTTTAGATTTTTGTTTCACTGTACTTTTATGCATGTTGATAGTTTTTACTGCATTAATTTTGTTGTTGTGTGTTGCCAAATAATTTTTTTTTTATAAAAACGTTTCACTGTTCTTTAAATTGTTTTAATTTTTTTTTGTATTTTTAGAATTTTAGTAGAATTTTATAGATTTTGTTATTTTTTAATTTCTTTTTATATTTTTTCATATATGTATTTTCAGTTTTAACGGTTTCTTATATTAAAAAAATATTTTTAGGTTTTTGTATTAAGTGTATTTATAAGGTGATGCATTTTTTTTATTGTAGGGCTTTCCTTTATAATTTTACCAAGTTATTTATTATTTCACTTTTTTCATATTTAGCTTAATTTTTCGATATGATGTTTGCACTTTTCCTAAACTTAGGTATATCTTCAATATCCACTTTTTAAGAAGTTTTTGTAGATTGTAATAAAACACAATTAGCTTTTCTTTTTCTGTTGAAATATTTTATTTAAAAACATTGGTAATTTAAACAACCCTTTACACTTTTTCACATTTAAGTATGTATCAACAATTATTTTCAAGTTTTTTTTTTTTTTAATTTTTTATTTTGCATTTAGTTAAACAATTATTTTGAGTTAATTGAGTTCTTTAATTCCACAATTTTCACTTTACTTTGACCTTCAAATAACTTTTCAAATGTCTTCATGATCACGATCGCCATGTCAATCTCTTTATTAAAAAAATTAAAACACTTTATTTGATGGTTCTTAAACAACTGAGCGCGCTCTGTCTTTATTATCTTATATATATAAGAACTTAACTTATTATTTTATATACATAAGAACTTAACTTATATATATATATAGGAACTTAACGAAAGGTTTTAATGATTGGTTTTTAGGGTGTTCCCTTAGTTAACAGGGATGGCACTATAAAACCACCGAAATGATATAAATCCCAGCTAACTCGGACAGGCCGTTATATTACCAGCAACGTTTATAGGAAGCCCACGACATATGCAGGAGTACACACAGGATGCAATGACATATGTAAGATTATATGGAAGACCAGATTTATTTATTACATTCACATGTAATCCAAATTGGGAAGAAATCACATCCGCATTGTATCCCAGTCAAAAGGCAATGCATCGACATGACATAACAGCACGGGTATTTCGGCAAAAAATAAAATCTTTGATGGATTTTATTGTTCAAAAAGAAGTGTTGGGAAAAACGAGGTGTTGGATGTATTCAGTAGAATGGCAGAAACGTGGATTGCCCCATTCGCATATATTGATTTGGTTAGTGGAAAAAATTACACCTGACCAGATTAATGACATAATTTCTGCCGAAATGCCTGACATAAACATTGATCCAATTTTGCACGAGGTCGTTATCAAAAATATGGTACATGGTCTGTGCGGAATTATCAACCCTAATTCACCATGCATGACGGAAGGGAAATGCACAAAGAAATACCCGAGACAACTACTTCAAGAGACAGTATCAGGTATTGATGGTTATCTGCTTTATCGCAGAAGAAGCACAAGTAATGGCGGACGATCTGTTACTATAAAAGTACGCAATAACGATATTGAGGTGGACAATCGGTGGATAGTTCCTTTCTGTCCATTGCTTTCAAAAACTTTTAAGGCACATATTAATGTCGAATATTGCAATTCGGTGAAGTCCATTAAATACATATGCAAATATGTTAACAAAGGATCGGATATGGCTGTGATCTCTTTGCAAAATCCAAGCGATGAAATTACTCAATACCAAATGGCACGCTTCATCAGCAGTAATGAAGCTGTGTGGAGAATTTTGGGATTTCCAATTCACAAGCGTTTTCCTGTAGTTATGCATCTATCTGTACACTTAGAAAATGGACAACGAGTATATTTTACAGAAATGAATTTACGCCGAAGGATATCTCTTCCTCCAGCTACAACATTAACCACTTTTTTCGAACTATGTAGAAACGATCAGTTCGCCACAACTTTATTGTATTCTGAAGTACCATCATATTATGTATGGAAGCCAACACTAAAGGAATTCCGGCGCCGCAAGGAAGGATCTCCAGTTGAAGGATGGCCAAATATATATTTTAATAGCGCATTAGGTACAATATATACTGTCCATCCACAAAATGCTGAATGCTTTTACTTGCGAATGCTCCTTACCAATGTTCGCGGACCTACATCATTCGAAAATTTGCGTACAGTCAATGGACAAATATGTCAGACTTATCGAGAAGCATATCTGAAGTTAAATTTATTTGAAAGCGATGAACATTGGGAAATAACTCTTTCAGATGCATCAATCAGCTGTTATCCAAACCAGATTAGAACTTTATTTGCAATAATTTTGGTATCTTGCTCTCCATCTAATCCTAAGGAACTTTGGGATAAATTTAAGGAACATATGACTGAGGACATTTTGCATAGGGAAAGAAGTTCCACTAACAACGAAACACTTGAATTTTCGGAAGCAATGTATAATGAAGCTTTGATATTATTAGATATTATTATTATCCAAAATAAAACACTCAGTGAAGTTGGAATGATTGCTCCAATTCGGTCTACAGAAGATACATCCGATAGGGATTATCAGAGAGAAATGGAATATAATCTGCAAGTTTTGGAAACGTATTTAACAGAGAGTCTACCGTTATTACAGCCGGAACAAAGGAATGCTTATATTGAAAATATTGAAGCTATGGAAAATCAATCTGGTGGACTGTATTTCTTGGACGCTCCTGGAGGAGCGTTAATTTTGGCAGAAGTTCGATTCGAAGGTAATATTGCATTGGCAATGGCTTCACCCGGTATTGCAGCAACTCTCTTGGATGGTGGAAGAACTGCACACTCCGCTCTTAAATTGCCAGTGAATCGACATTTCTCAGATGAAATCACATGCAATATTAGGAAAAATTCTTCTATGGGTAAAGTATTGCAATCATATAAGATTATAGTATGGGATGAATGCACAATGGCAAATAAGAAATCATTGGAAGCCCTAGACCATGTTCTGCAGGATTTCAGAAACAATACCCTATTATTTGGAGGAGCGCTCATATTACTAGCTGGAGATTTCCGCCAAACTCTTCCAGTGATTCCAGGTTCTACCACAGCAGATGAATTAAATGCGTGCTTGAAATCATCAAATCTTTGGCACCATGTCCAATCTCTAAAATTAGTAACAAACTAAATTTGGCGATTTTCCAAATAACTGATGGATTTAGGCGATGGAAAAATACCAATTAATCAAACTACAAAGTGCATTGTATTTCCGCCAGATTTTTGTAAAATCACACAATCTACTGAGGAGCTAATTAGTTGCGTCTTTCCCAATATAGAAGACAACTACAAAAACACGCAATGGTTATGTGAACGTGCATTACTTGCTCCCAAAAATATTGATGTTAATTCCATTAACAGCAATATTTTAAGTAGAATTCAAGGAAGTGAAAGAACGTACAAATCTATTGATACAATGACCAGTGAGGAGGATGTTGTCAATTAATCTGTTGAATTCTTGAACTCGCTAGATTTGGCAGGGTTTCCACCTCACGAACTGCATTTAAAAGCTGGGGTACCTATCATTTTATTACGAAATATTGACCCACCTAGATTATGCAACGGAACTCGCCTAATAGTAAAAAAAATGATGAACAATTTAATCGAAGCAACAATCATTACCGAAAGTACAAAGGAACAGGTGTTTGATACCACACATTCCATTAAAATCTGCCGAAATGCCTTTCGAGTTTAAGAGGCTGCAATTTCCAATTCGGTTAGCTTTTGCGATGACAATAAATAAATCTCAGGGTCAGTCTTTGCAAGTTTGTGGAATAAATATAGCTGTCCATGCTTTTCCCATGGACAGCTATATGTCGCTTGCTCGCGTGTGGGAAAACCAACTGATTTATTTATTTAAGCGCCCGAAGGAAGAACCAAAAATATTGTGTATCCTAAAGCGTTAGAGTAATTCTTTAGTTTATAATAATAACTTTGTTAAAGAATTTAATAAAGATGTTAATAAAACAAAAATTTTAAAAAATACTTAAAGTATTTAAAAATTTTATTATTTTGTAGAATGGGGTAGCAATCGAATTTAAATTACAAAGTCCAATCGTTTTCCAACCCGAGCAACGCCGGGTGCAATCAGCTAGTATATATATATATATATATATGCTATATATATGTAGGATGATATTCCTTATTGGGTTTGAAATCAAACACTTAATTTGATGATTGAGTATTTAATTTTATAATGTTTATATATTTCAGGTTGTTCAAATATAATTGAACATAATTTTATATTTTTTATTTTCTTAGAAGTGTCATTGTTAAAAATCAAGAAAACATTCTTTGAGATAACAATTGATATTTTTAAAGAAATACTTATCATTAAAGATATAATAAAAACTAAAACTATCACTTGTGTGATAAGATTTTATTGTTACTACTTGTGGGTTCATCTCTAAATAACCCCACAGAGTGATAAGCAATGAATACATGCGTAGCATTAGGCACGCATGTGTTCTCTTTAGATTTAAGATTTAAATTGTTAGTTCTTAAGATTAAATATTGTAAATAAAATTTAGTACTTTACAACTACTCAAATTATAAAGACTTTTTTTTAAAGAGTTCTTTACATTGGTCCTTCGAAGAAAAAAAAAAAAAAAAAAAACTAGCAATAGTAAAAATATTCCTTCGAGAAACAAAAAACATACAAAACAAATTCAAAACAAAAATCTAAAAAAAAATAAAAAATTTTAACAAAACACTGTAATAAAAGATGGCAGGAAGAGTTTTGTTATATAAAGCTCAACACCAAATCGACTCTGAGATCAGATCGATTTTGGAAAAAGTTAAAAACAAATCGGTCAGAAGAGCAGCGGTTGAAGAAACCAGAAAAAGCTTGACCAAAAAATTGGACGAATTTGAGGAAAATCATCAAAAATTGCTGAAACATGGAGCAAACGATGATCAATATTTCCGAGAAAAGGTGTATGAGAACATAATGTCCAAAGCAGATTCAGCACTAAGGGAACTACAAAAAATAATTGACGATCCTGAAGTGGAGGTTGTGGATGACAACAACAAAAAAAAGTTTGCGAAGATGCAAGAACAACATCAACAAATTCAACAACAACAAATGGAAAAAATTCAACAACAACAACAAATGGAAAAAATTCAACAACAACAACAAATGGAAAAACTTCAACAACAGATGCAGCAAATACTAGGGATGTTGGAGGCGAAAAACGTCAACGAAACGGAAGAGAAGAAAACTCAAGAAATGCCGGATGCCAAACTAAAGGTGTTATTAAGGCAATTCAGAAGAAAAATATTTCAACTGATTGAATCTCTTGAGGAAGAAGAATGCAATGAGAAGTCCTTTGCATTAGAGAAGAAAATATCAGCTTGGGAAGAACAAATGAAAGAAATAAGGCAGATATACTCGGAGTTGTCGATCAACTACCTGATGGGCAATGAAATCGAAGAAGAATTCGAAGACTTAGAAGGTCGGTATAAAATAAAAAATAAAGAAATAATTGACAAAATAACCAGATGCAGTGAAAAACCGAAGCATATAGCGTTAAAAAGCATTGAAATACCATGCTTCGGAGGAAAGGTGGAGGAATGGAATTCATTTCATGATTTGTTTATGAAGCTAATTCATGAAAATCACAAACTGTCAGAAGTGGAAAAATTATACTATCTTAAAACTAATTTAAAGCATGAAGCTCTTAAGCTAATACAGCATTTACCAATTACTGAGAGTAACTACAGTGCAGCATGGGAAATATTAAAAAGCAGATTTGGAAATAAAAGAATTTTATTCACAAAACTAGTGGATAAGATTTTAGACCAGCCAAATGTTAACAGTTCATCAGCAGAAAGTCTAAAGAACCTTTTAGACACTACAATTGAAGGCATACAGTCGCTAAAAGCCATGGGGATTAAGTTAGAAGATGCCAATCCCTTTATTGCCAGAATAATAATTCGTAAACTGGATAAAGATGGTTTAATTCTATATGAACAAAACACAAAAAAATCCAAAGAAATTCAACAGCTAAATGACGTGATGGAGTTTATAGAGCAACACTACCAGGCGCTAGAAGCTTCAACCACAAAGAAGAGCAGTAACTACAAACAATATCATGGAAAATCAACAACTTATTTTACAGAAAAGAGCAATTGTTTATTCTGCCAAAAACCAGGACACAACACCACTATATGCAAACAACTATTGGCGTTACCAGTTAATAAAAGACATGAGTGGGTCAGAAGTAATGAGTTTTGCTTCAACTGTCTCAAACATAAAAAAGACAAAAAATGCAAGAGTGAAAACAGATGCCAAAAATGTGGAAAATTTCATCACACGATAATTCATTTTGAAAAAACAACAGAGAAGGCATCAATGAATACAAACGCATTAAGCAGTGTATTGCTTGCTACGGCACAAGTAAAAGTAAAGTCTCTTCATAACGAATTCGTGACACTAAGAGCTTTAATAGATCAAGGTTCTCAAATAACTACAATAAGTGAAGAAGCTGTTCAAATGTTACAATTGCCCAGAATTAAAACGGATGTCAAACTTCATGGACTAGGACACACGGTAGTAGGAGTAGCTAAAGGCAAAGTAAATATAGAAATACATCCCAGATTTATAAGTAAGGAAAAGATAAAAACAGAAGCGTTAATTTTACCAACATTGGCATCCACCCAGCCCGAGATATCATTTAAATATGATGTTGAGAAATGGAAGAATTTCACGCTAGCAGATCCCAATTTTAACAAATCTGAAAGAATCGACATGGTCATTGGAGCGGATTTGTATTCCCAAATATTAGAAGATGGAGTATTTCGAAAAGAAAAAATCGTAGGACAGAGCACAAAATTTGGATGGATCCTCTCTGGAGTAATAAAAGTGAAAAAAGTAAACAACAAAAGAAAATCCGTAGCAACAACCAGCATTGAGAGGTTTTGGGAGATCGAGGATATTCAAAACGAGGAAGTTTTAAGCGAAAACGATCAGTGCCTACAACTTTATGCAGATACAACACAAAGAGGAGATGACGGTAGATTTATTGTCAGACTACCATTTATCGAAAAAGTCGAACTTGGCGAATCGTATAAAAGAGCAATGGCTCGACTAATAAGTCTCGAGAAAAAGCTGAAGTCAAATCCATCGTTGAAGGCAGAATACTCCAAAATAATAAGTGAATTGTTGGAAACTGGCCATATGAAAAAGGTAGATACTTGTAAAGAAGGAAAGTACTACATGCCACATCAAGCATTAATAAGGGAAAGCAGTCTGACCACAAAAGTTAGAGTTGTGTTCGATGCATCCTCAAAGACATCAAATGGTAATAGTTTAAATGACGTGCTAAATGTTGGTCCAAAGCTACAAAAAGATATATTCGATATTATTACAAGATGGAGGTCCTGGAGGTATGTTATATCTGCAGATGTAGAGAAAATGTTTCGTCAGATAAATATAAACGAACTTGATCAAGAATACCAGTATGTTCTATGGAGATATCATCCAAGTGAAGCAATCGGGGAGTATAAGTTAACAACGGTTACGTACGGGACAGCATCAGCGCCATTCTTGGCAATACGAACATTGATGGAAATTGCAAATCACTGCAAAAATAAAGATATTGAAAAAATAATAAAAGAAGATTTCTATATGGACGATTTGCTGACGGGAGCAGACACTTTACAGCAATGTAAAGACATACGAGAAGAAATTTCCAAACACTTAGGAAAATTTGGATTTCACTTACGAAAATGGATTTCAAATCATGAAAAAATTGTGCAGCACTACAACGGAGAAAAAAATAATGAAATTCTTAGTATCCAAGAAGATGAATGCTTAAAAACTTTAGGATTACAATGGAATCCTACAATGGATTGTTTCTCCTTCAGTATGCAGCTAGAAGAGGAGGCAGTAGTAACCAAGCGTGTTGCTTTATCAATTTTGGCCAAAATATTTGATCCCATAGGATGGTTAACACCAGTGACGGTAAAAGCAAAACTTTTTATACAACACTTGTGGAAGCAGCAAACTGATTGGGACGAACCATTGGATGAGATTTTAACGAAAGAATGGATAACATTTGCAAAGAATTTATCATCATTAACTGAATTAAAAATAAGCAGATGGATACAGCAAACAAATAAAGTATCAGTAGAACTTCACGGGTTTGCGGACGCATCAGAGAAAGCCTATGCCGCAGTGGTCTATGCAAAAATAAATTCTACTGTAACAATAATAGCTGCAAAAAGTAAGGTCAACCCAATTAAAAATAGAAAGACGCTTCCGAAATTAGAGCTAAGTGCTGCTCACTTACTTGCAAAACTAATTTTCAAGATAAAGGGAAGTCTTAGTTCAAATGCAACAATATATGCTTGGAGTGACTCCATGATTACGCTAGCTTGGATAAAAAACTGTAAAAATAAGGACAAATTTATAAGATCGAGAGTATCAGACATACTTTCATTTATTCCAGAAGCACACTGGGAATATGTGAGGTCAAAGGACAATCCGGCAGATGTAGCATCAAGAGGGATAACACCAGAAAAATTAGTTGCGGAAAAAATCTGGTGGGAAGGTCCCGAATGGATAAAAAAGGAAAAACAGCAGTGGCCATTAGAGAAACCGGTAGAAGTACTTATAGCAGCCACGAATGTTTCAAAACAAGAAAATTATTTATACAATATCATAAATAAATTTTCTTCCTTCACCAAAGCTAAACGCGTTTTGGCTTACTCTTTACGCTTTGTGAAAATGCTGAAGGGAAAAAAGAACTTTCCTCATTATTTAACCAAAGAGGAACTGGAAGAATCTGAGATTTTAATAGTAAAACTTCATCAAGAGCATGAATGGCCTACGGAAATGCAGCAGTTAAAAATTAATAAAATGGTAGATCATAGAAGTAAGCTAGCAACGTTACACCCACAGTTGGATTTAAATGGAGTAATAAGAGTAGGAGGAAGACTCGAATTTGCAAATTTACCTTACAACAGCAAGCATCCTAGGATTATACAAAAATCAGATTTAGCCGATATGATTATACAATATATACATGCATATACAATGCACGGAGGAAATCGTTTGATGGAGAGTACTATTCGGAAAAAATTTTGGATTTTAGGAGCAAAAAATAGCATAAAAAAGTGTATAAGGAGCTGTGCTAAATGCATAAGATACAGACATGACACGAAAAGTCAAATTATGGGAGTGCTACCTCACTATAGAGTAAATATAAATCCACCGTTTACTCATTGCGGAATCGATTATGCAGGCCCATTGCAAATAAAATGCTCAAACGGGAGAGGACAAAAATCAATGAAAGGGTATGTCGCCATTTTTGTATGCATGACAACGAAAGCAGTTCATTTGGAAGCGGTTAGCAGTCTTACTACAGAGGCGTTTCTTGCAGCACTTAGAAGATTTTTTGGAAGAAGAGGCAAATCCAGTGATATATACTCAGATAATGGTACAAATTTTGTGGGAGCAGCAAGACAGCTTGAAAAAGATTTTATTGAAGCTGTTAAAAATAATTCAAAGTTAGCACCTATCTTGGAAAACGACGAAATCAAATGGCATTTCATTTCCCCGGCAAGTCCATACATGGGTGGAATATGGGAAGCCGCAGTAAAATCTATGAAGTTTCACTTAAAAAGAATAATAGGCGAACATAAGCTCACGTACGAAGAGCTAAGCACGCTACTGGCTCAGATCGAAGCGGTTTTAAATTCACGACCCGTTTATGAACTAGCTAGCAATCCAGATGATCTAGAAGTTTTAACACCAGGTCATTTTTTAAAAGGACGAGCAATGATAGAGAGTCCAGCAAAATATGAAGAAACTACAATAAGCTGCTTGGATAGATGGAAGTTGCTGCAGAAAATGAAAAATCATTTTTGGAAGCAGTGGAAAAATAACTATCTAGGGACCTTGCAGCAAAGAGCAAAATGGAAAAAAACGTATCCGAACATTGAAAATGGGCAAATTGTAATAATAAAAAATGAAGAGTCTCATCCCGCTCGCTGGCCGTTAGGTAGAGTAACGGCGGTTCATCCAGGAAAAGACGGAATAGTCAGAGTAGCTACCATCAGAACGCAGAACGGCATAACAAAGAGGCCAACAAACAAGTTATGCCCATTAGAATATCAAAATGATGGAGTATATCAACAAATTAAGGATGCTGATACAACTACTGCTCAAGTCAATATGACAATAAAACAACCAAAAAAGAAGAAAATGTATTTACCAATAATATTATTGTTGAACTTGTTGTTTATAGTTAGTACACAAGCGTTAACAAAAGTGGAAACAATAAAAGAAAATTCAGTGATTTATTTGGATCCAATAAGTCACATAAACGTCGTATCGTCTTCTTGGAATATAATTATTTATTATGACATGAAAACGTATTTTGAAACCTTGGAAACAGCAGCCGACGTACTTAAGAGGTCTAGAGAAATATGTCCCAAAATCGACACTTTTAAAGAACAATGCTGGAGCGTATTAAATAACATGGAGTATAAAGTCAACAAAATAAAAACCACCAACGAGTTATTCAACATAGGTTCCAGAATAAAGAGAGAGGCTCCGTTTAAGTTTATAGGGTCTTTGTATCATATTTTATTTGGAATGATGGATGAGGACGACCGACAGGCTCTAGAAGAGAACATGAAATCACTGTTGAAAAATCAAAATAATATAAAAGAATTATCCAAAAGGCAGACATCGGTGGTTGATTCTACGGTAAACCTACTTAAAAGAACAACAGAAGAAGTAAACACTCACTTTGAAGAAATAAAATCAAAGATCCAAAATATAAGTGATATTGTAAAAGAACGTCATTTTGAATATAGAGAATCCATACGGTTTTTTATGGTGACTAAACAGTTACAGGAAATCATAGAGGAGTGTGACAGTGTACAGAAGGAAGCCATAGATTTGTTGCTAGACATAAACAACGGAAAGATACATCCAGTATTAATAAGTCCACAACAACTACAAGCAGAAATTAACGCTTTAAGATATAAAATTCCTGAAAGGTTTATGTTGCCAGGAAAACGAAGCGGTACAGAGCTGAAAGAGATATGGCATCTTTTAACTGGAACGGGCACATTTTTAGGAAACCAACTCATTATTGATTTGAAAATACCACTATTTAATCGTCAATCATCACAAATCTACAAAATAATTCCAGTTCCATTTATTAAAGATGAGATTGTATTAACGGCAAAAATTAAAGCTCCATATATTGTGTATAATTACGAAAAGGACGCCTTTCATTACTTAGCAGATGCAGTGCTGAATGAATGTAAACGAACTTTAAGCAAAGAAATTGTATGCGAAGAAAATATTCCATGGATAGATGCCGTGTCTAATGAATGTGAGTTATCACCTTTAAAACCACACACTGTTCTCAACTGTTCATATAACGAAGTGGATGCCGTTCCCTTTTGGATGGAGCTAAGCACCAGAGGCAATTGGCTGTTCAAGGTTTTTAAGAACGCATCAGCACATCTAAAATGTCAAAACGCTCAGCAAACAATCATGGACCTTCCTCGCCAAGGTATTCTAAGTTTAGACGAGGACTGTACCGCGAGAATTGAAGAGATTACGTTGGAGGCCATGCACAACGTTCAAGCAAGGGTTAATAATAAATTCCACGCCTTTCTAACAAGAGATGTCGAAACAGAGGAAATTCAAGCGATAAAACCATTGGGAAATGTTCTGTTAAATCACAGTCGAGTGATTTCACAACTAAGAGACCATATCGATGAGTTAAAAAAGTATAATATCGAACTGAGAGGCATTTCGTTTCATCAGTGCTGAATGAATGTAAACGAACTTTAAGCAAAGAAATTGTATGCGAAGAAAATATTCCATGGATAGATGCCGTGTCTAATGAATGTGAGTTATCACCTTTAAAACCACACACTGTTCTCAACTGTTCATATAACGAAGTGGATGCCGTTCCCTTTTGGATGGAGCTAAGCACCAGAGGCAATTGGCTGTTCAAGGTTTTTAAGAACGCATCAGCACATCTAAAATGTCAAAACGCTCAGCAAACAATCATGGACCTTCCTCGCCAAGGTATTCTAAGTTTAGACGAGGACTGTACCGCGAGAATTGAAGAGATTACGTTGGAGGCCATGCACAACGTTCAAGCAAGGGTTAATAATAAATTCCACGCCTTTCTAACAAGAGATGTCGAAACAGAGGAAATTCAAGCGATAAAACCATTGGGAAATGTTCTGTTAAATCACAGTCGAGTGATTTCACAACTAAGAGACCATATCGATGAGTTAAAAAAGTATAATATCGAACTGAGAGGCATTTCGTTTCATCATGTGACTGGGCATACATCTTTATTATTAGTAATAGTCATTATTATAATTCTTATTATTTTATTGATAAGACGTATGATTAAATTAAGACAAATAGATTTAATCACTTTCTCCCCCCCGCAGAATGTTCAAATATAATTGAACATAATTTTATATTTTTTATTTTCTTAGAAGTGTCATTGTTAAAAATCAAGAAAACATTCTTTGAGATAACAATTGATATTTTTAAAGAAATACTTATCATTAAAGATATAATAAAAACTAAAACTATCACTTGTGTGATAAGATTTTATTGTTACTACTTGTGGGTTCATCTCTAAATAACCCCACAGAGTGATAAGCAATGAATACATGCGTAGCATTAGGCACGCATGTGTTCTCTTTAGATTTAAGATTTAAATTGTTAGTTCTTAAGATTAAATATTGTAAATAAAATTTAGTACTTTACAACTACTCAAATTATAAAGACTTTTTTTTAAAGAGTTCTTTACACAGGTTTTATTTCTTTTTAATATTAAAATTAATAATTATAAGTTTAAACGAAAGAAAAAAAAACTTCCAACTTTGAGAGTATTTGTCGCGATCGACACTACCAACACGACTGACTTCTCAACAAACACTTCCTGACTCTTTTGTTCTTTTTGTCTGTCTGATCTTCTTCTTTAGTTGTCGCATGTCTTTTATACTTAAGTAACGGGTAGGTTCGACAGAGGTAGGCACCCTACATACGGCCCTCCTGACGGCAATTCGGCTCGGATTGCCAGCGTTTCATGAATTCCGCCACAGTTGTAGTTTTGTTAGGGCATTCGTTTCGGCCAACCATCTCGACCTCATATCTTCCATGGGGTAATTTCTTCGTAATTTTATAGGAACCAAGATATTTTCCCTTCAACTTAAGTCCTGTTGGATGGAGCCAAACGAATTTCGTGAAGCCGTCAACAACTACAAACAAATGATTGTAGGCCTTCTTAGTGCTTTCCATCGGACCAACGTGATCGACATGATAGATCATAAGCGGCCTATCTTCCTTATCTATCGGGTTAAGGTACCCTTCCTTCTTGCCGGTTTTCGCCTCGGTGATGATATACTCTACGCAACTCTTCACTATATTTGGTATCTTCGACGCCAATCTCGGGATATCATACTGTTTTTCGACTAGCTCACGCCAAAGTGACCCTGGTTGTAGGCTAGCCGAATAACTTCGTCTTCTAACTGGACCGGTATGACTATAAGCTCCTTCGTTGGATCCTTATATAATATGCCATTCGCCATGAAAAAGTCTTCATATTCGCCAACTTGTAGTACAGCTCGGATCGCTTTCGTGAACTCATCTTCTTCCTGCGCACACCTTATTCGGTGGCTTAAACTACTCTCAGACACCAAGCAAGCCAATCTACTCAGAGCATCCACATGCTTCATACGAACTCCAGGGCGGTGTTCTATCTCGTAGGTAAACTCCTGCAGGAACATTGCCCACCTGGAAATTCTCGCTGGCACGTCATCTTTATTCATGGTGCACTTAAACGCATTGCAAATTTACTGGCGTCGGCATGTACTTCGGTAATTGCATCGGGATCGTATAACTTTAAAACTTGCGCGCTTACCAGAGCTTCCTTGAGTTGCTTACACGCCACCAATACCTCTTCCGTAATCCGGAATTGAACGTTCTTCCTCAACAAATCAGTTAGGGGTTTCGCCATAACCGCGTAATCGGCAATGAATCTTCTGAAAAACGATGTTAGCCCCAAAAATCGCTGCATCATCTTTTGGTCGGTAGGTATTGGGAAATCGTTAACAGCCCTCACCTTCTCCTCTAAAGGATTTATTGAACCATTCTTCACAATATAGCCAAGGAAATTTACAGACGACTGCAAAATTTGGCACTTTTTCCACTTTATCTGCAAACCCATTGATGCCGCTCGCTCTAATACCACCATAAGCTTCTCCAGGCCCTCGATCACATTCTTGGAGGGAATGATGATGTCGTCCATATAAACAATCGCGATTCTATCTCTGATGAGATCCGTAAACACAGCTGCTATAAATCGAGTAAACACCGCTGGGGAATTGCTTATCCCAAAAGGCACGAATAAAAACTCATACTGGCCGTTATGGGTCACGAATGCAGTATACTTCCTTGATGATTCCTCTAAAGGCACGTGGAAAAATCCATTGCGGAGATCCAATGTGGTATAACAACTCGCACCCTGTAGCTTATTTAAAACATCGTCCATTATCGGCATTGGGAAATGATCACGAACAATTTTTTGATTAAGCTTCCTATAGTTGCAGCATAATCACTTCGAACCATCTTTTTTGGAAACTAGGACTATTAGGGATGCATACTCGGATGTGCTAGGTTGCACTATACCCTCCCTCAACCACTCCGCCACCTGCTGGTCCACTACCTTCTGCTCAGCAACTGGTAAACGTCTGGGACGTTGGTACACTGGTATGTGGTCTTGTAGAATAATGTTCATTTTCACAGGGCTTCGAACTTTCTCCCGCGGCTGATATCTAGTAACTGCTTGGGTCACTTTGCTCTTAATGGAGTCACTCAAGTGATCGAGTTTTGGCTGGATATCTGGTTTATACTCTTCTACATTCAAACACAAATCAGAAAATTCTTCCAAGAGAAAATTTCTGTCCGCGATCTTCTTAAAGTAAACTTCACCGTCTATGATGGTAATTTCTGCTTTGCGCAATAAACTATTGCCTAACGTTACCGAATGAAGAATGTCACGTTCTGCAACAACATAAAAGGTGACTTCGAAATCTATGTCGTCAATTCGCACCACCTCATCAAACCGACCCATTGTTACTATTTCGCTATCGCCAACACCATAGAGCGTAACTCTCTCCGGCACAAAATTCACTTCGCCCACCACGAACAGCATATCAAATCGCATAAGACACAAATCACATCCAGTATCCACCAGTCCGGATATAGTTTTATTTCCTATCGTAAAATCTTTAAATAACAACCCTGGGCCCTTACGTACCATATTTGCCTAATCGACTCCCGGCTTGGACTTGGTATTCGATCCATTAGCACCGCATTCAAAGGAACGATGGCCGTATCCTCGACATTTGAAACACTTCGGTTGCCTTTCTTGACAGTCTCTGGCTAGATGGGATTTGCCTCCGCACTTGAAACATCTTCTTTCTTTTACATCCGCTTCGGCTCTGGCATGATCAGCTTTCTTCTCACTATACCCTGCGTCTTTCCCTTTGTTTGATGACTTCGGGTACGATCGCGTTCTCTCGTACACTTTAATTTGCTTTTTTGAATCGCTGACACATTCGGCTTGGTATAACACCGTTTTGTTGAACTTAGAATCCGGGATTCCCTCTATAAAATACTCCACGATGCTCATCTCATCCAATTCAATTTGTGCTCCCAACTCCATAATACCTACAGGTACTCCATCAACGGTTCATTTTTGGCTGGACGTCTGTTCCGAATTTGCCGAATAACTTCCGCGGCCGAAAACTGTGCACCAAACTCTTTTTTCAAAGATTTTTTCAACAAAACCCAATTCTTGATACCTCGCTGGCTTTTTACAAACATCTTTGCGGCTCCGACCAACAACTGCTTGCCATAGACGTACATCTGGAGCGAAGACCACTTCAATATGGCAGCCATTTACTCGAACTCGGGTAGCCACTGAATAATGTCAGGTGTGATAGTGCCCGAAAACTGTGACAGACTGTCTTCAACATCTTTAAGTGTGTACATGCTTTTACGCATTGAAAAATTTCCGGCTTCCTCACCATCATGCACGACAGTAGAGCCGCCTACACTGTCACCGTCCCCCTCGTCATTGTCACTAACGTCTAATTCAAAATGCCCTAAAAGTCTTCTTCTCAAATCATCTTTCAGCCCCTGAGTATCTAACCCCAGCTCTTCTAATTTTACCCTTAGGGCCGCCACATTCAACGCTAAAATTTCCTCACGATCTGTCTCAAAATCAATTAATTTTACCCTCAAAATTCGAAGTTGAAACTATGTACAATGCGCACAATAAAATGTTATTATTATATAAAACTAAAGGGGAAAAATAAAAGTAATATAAGAAATAATATAAAAGATAATGAAAATAAAATTAAATGACTAATAATATTCAAATTATTCAATTGAAAGTTTAGCAAAATTCACGAATTTTTAAATTTAATTAATTTAAATTCAAAAGGTATTTTAATCCAAAAGCAAATTAATAAAATATTAAATCAATTAAACAAATCAATCCAAAGAAAATTATTTTAAATCTGATCGAAATTCAACTTTAAACTATAATTCAATATTACCATAAAATTCGCCTTCACTGCCCACTGTATCTCTCTGTTTTTCTCTGTTTAGTTTTTATTACTTAAATGGTTCAGCTTCGTCACCAAAATTTCAGCACTATTACCCTTGCAGCAATCACTCTCAGATTAATTCTTCTCTGCTTGAACTCAACACCAAACACTCCAACACTGTACACTCTGCTTCACTGCAACTCAGTCAACTCGGCTTTACCATCAAACCAACACGGCCAGCTCTGTAGAAAACCCCTTACAGCACACAATCACTCAATTCAACACAGCTCTGCTTGCGTATGATAACACGATCAGCACGATTCTGCTTGCGTATAGTGACGCGTAGCTATTTCATCTCAGTCGTCAACTTCAATGTTTAACAAGTAATGTTGTTGTAACTCTCACTATCAACCATTCGGTTTAAATTTTTATGGTAGGTTTTTGTTGTTGTCTCAGCAAACAGATTTTTGAAATTTTTAGTTTTTATTTTTTGCAACTGCAACAACGCGTTGTTGGCGTTGCAACGCCAACAAAGTTCAGTCGATTTAGTTAGTGGTGTGTTTCTCGTTTTTTTTCTCTTCTTTTATTTTTTATATTTGCGTATAAAACCACTCAATTTTGTTTTTCAGCTTTCTGCTTAAAACTTGTTTTTTTTTTGGTATTACCGTTATTATTTCTATACAACAACTGTTGAATTATTTTTGTTAAATAATAAGATTTTTAATTTTAAAATGTTCTGGATTTTTCGGTTTGCATTCCGTTTTGACGACAACAACAACACACTTATTTCTTCACTATTGTCTTTAGTATTTTTTTCACTCAATAGTCTTTTAACATCTCGGATTGAGCCCCCATAAAATTTGTAGGATGATATTCCTTATTGGGTTTGAAATCAAACACTTAATTTGATGATTGAGTATTTAATTTTATAATGTTTATTTATTTCAGGTTTTATTTGTTTTTAATATTAAAATTTATAATTATAAGTTTAAACGAAAGAAAAAAAAACTTCCAACTTTGAGGGTATTTCTCGCGATCGACACTACTAACACGAAAGTTGTGGCTCTTGGTATTTCCAAGGCATTTGGCACGGAGCACTTCTATCAAAACTTATTGCTTTTGGTGTCGGTAATAACTTCTCTCAGTTTATATCGACCTTCCTCAGAGATCGCACTATACGAGTGTTATAGATGGGTTCTCTTCAAACGAGTTCAAGATAAATTCAGGGGTACCGCAAGGCTCTGTTCTTTCTACTACTCTATTTCTAATCTTTATAAATGACCCTCTACGTCAAACTTCCAATCCTATCTACTCTTTTGGAGATAATAGTAACATTTGCCATTCATATGCATTCAATAGCATGCCAAGCCTCCTTGAGGTTGGCGCTATGAGACCAAATATGAATGAATCATTAAACCGCGATTTAGAAACAATTTCGGAATGGGGTCATGCGAATAGAGTTGATTTTAATGCGTGGAAAACTCAATGTTGTATGCTTACGCATAAACACACAACAAACGATGTTACTTTATCTGTATTAATGGGTGGTGAAAATATTGAGGAATCAGATGCTTTTGATGTTATAGGCATGAGAATTCAATGTAATGTTCGTTGGACAAACCATATCTTTCATATGTCAAAAAAAGCATTCAAGTGCCTCGGTTTTCTAAAACGGTGCAAGAGATACTTCACTTCATCTAATCTGCTTACTATTTACATCACCTACATCCGACCGTAAATGGAATACAAAGTATATTTTAGAGCTTTCGACCGAGTGCAGAAGAGGGCGAAAGTGATCATCGGTAACAGTAGGGTATCTAACTCTATTTATTCACTGGAGCACCGTCGCAATGTGGGTGACGTCACGCTGTTATATTGTTACTTCTTTGGAATGTGCTCTAACGAAATCAGGGAACTTGTTCCCGAAATTCGGACTTTTTTACGCAATACACGTCACTCTGCTAGATTTCATTCCTTTGTGGTCGATTGGCCGGTAGATCGAACAACACACTACAGAGAAAATTCGTTCTTTAGCCGTACAGTTCGTTATGGAATTCGCTCCCCGCAGAAGTTTTCCCTGCCAGTTGCAATGTAGGTAAATGTCCACAAACACTACTTCATCTATCCTCCTTCCCATAACCTATTTTTCTAGTTCCAACATAATGCATCGCATAAGTAGGGGTGATTTGTCCAACGGACATCACATTGGATTCTCATGCCCAGAGCATCAAGAGCAACTTATTCCTCAATATTTACACCACCCATTAATATAGATGAAGTAACATGATTTACCGTGCGTTTATGCGTAAGCATACAACATTGAGCTTTCCACGCATTAAAATCAACTCTATTCGCACTACCCCATTCTGAAACTGTTTCTAAATCGCGGTTTAATGATTCATTCATGTTTTGTCTCATAGTACCAACTTATAAAAGGCTTGGCCTATGATTGAATGAATATGAATGGCAAATGTTACTATCATCTGCAAAAGAGTAGATAGGATTGGAAGTTTGACGTAGAATGTCATTTATAAAGATAAGAAATAGTGTAGGAGAAAGAACAGAGCCTTGCGTACCCCTGAATTAATCTTGAACTCGTTTGATGAGATCCCATCTATAACGACTCGTATAGTGCGATCTCTGAGGAAGCTCGATATATGTAAATCGAGACAAGTTATTACCGACACCAAAAGCAATAAGTTTTGATAGAAGTGTCCCGTGCCACACTCTATCAAACGCCTTGGAAATATCCAGAGCCACAACTTTGCTTTCGCCAAAACGGTGTATTGATTGATACCATTTTTCCGATAGGAAGGCTTGCAGGTCTCCCGTAGAGCGTCCCCTATGAAATCCATACTGACGGTCGCTTAGTAGGTTGTTAGATTCTGGATATTTAACAAGATGGTGGTTTACCGTACTCTCCATAACTTTGGAGAGTGCTGAACAAATTCCTATTGTACAGGTAATTTTCAGGGTTGTTAGCCTCGCAAAGTTAGCTTTATCAACCGGATCAGTGAATGTTTGACCATCCTTTAAAAGAGAAGAAATTGAGGAACTAGCACTATTCTTAACTCGTTTAACGAACGACCAGAAACTCTTACTCGTCCGAGGAGCAGCAAGAATTTTAGTACGAAGACGTTGCTCGTACAGAGCCTTTTGACGTCTTAATACTAACACGTACACGATACGCAGCAATTGTAAAGAGAATAAAAATACTCTTACGCTTCAGATTTTAACAAACTCTCAGCAAAAAATTCAATCAATCGCTATGAAACACAATAATGAAGCGAGAACACAATACGGAGTTTTTTTTTAAATTTCTTGCTGCTACTAGTACAATCTCAAATTTGCATATGTGTTAGTGCCAGACCAGTGGAGGTCTAAAACTATACGGCATCCCGTTTTTTTATAAATTTCAACAACAAAGTCATGCGGCTTAACATTAATAAATTTTAAAAGATTCTGTAATCTCAATTCGGTTTCAACAGCAAAGCTCAAAGTCATCCAATTGTAGCTTTTCAAATTTTTAATTTTGCCCGAACGCTATTTCTCTTTTAAAATTCATTAATTTAAAATTTTTAAACCGATCCACAAATTTTCTATTTAAAATTTTAATGAAACATTTTTATTATCTATTTGGCTGGGCCCATAACCTTTTCGTTTAAATGTTTGGAAAGTAATAATTTTATTTTGAAATAAAATTTCTGAACATAGTACAATAAGAACTAGGTAAAATCACTACACACTTCATTCTCAATTTCAAATCCCTGAAAAATACAATGAAAATATTTTTTTCATTGTATTTTTTTTTTTTGCAAAAATATTTGTGCTATGCAAATAACAAATGCTAAGTATGATTTTGTTTTACAATTAATAAACAAGTTTATAAACAACAAGTAATAATTCTAACAAAATAACAAAAGAGAAAAACATTTAAAAACTGAACACATTCAATTGGAGGATGACAGCGTTCAATCTCTCACCGAACATCGGACTATAGACGTACCTGCAGAATATACTTACTTACTTAAATGGCTTATATTTTAGAAGTCCATGCGCTTCGTACGCATGTTTCCCAATTTCCTAGGCCAAGCTTTGAAAGATTTTTCTCCACTTGGTTTAAGTTTCGGACGTTAGGGATGGCTTATATTTTAGAAGTCCATGCGCTTCGTACGCATGTTTCCCAATTTCCTAGGCCAAGCTTTGAAAGATTTTTCTCCACTTGGTTTAAGTTTCGGACGTTAGGGAGATCCGTTTTTATTGTAATATTAGCTTTTTCAAAGTAATTGTTTTTTCCTGGAGTGGGTTACTAGCCGACGCACAGTAAACTGCCTAGTGGAAAAAAATCAAAAAATAAACTTTCGATTTTATTAATAAAATACATATGGAAGGAAAACTGAGACTCTAACGGTTCCAGATGTGGTTTGGTGCGTTGCACCTATAACGAACTTCACAGTTTTAAAGTCGAACTATTTTGATAATTTTTTACAAATTTTAGTAACAAAAAATGGCTTCAAAAAAATAAATATCAAAAATTGTTTTTTCAATAAAAATGCATGCAATTATATTTGTTTTATTCAGAAATGTAGCAGAAAGAAAAAAAATGTCAGCTTCGATGGACCCGAAAATATAGGCACATAAAAAAACTATTTTTATGAATCAATAATCTTGTTTTCTGTTAAATATACTAAAAAATGAGTAAAAAAGTTTAGGCGTTTTCTATGCCAACTTTTGAAATACAAATGTTTTAAAAATCATCCATATTTGATATTTTTATCAAAATTATCAGTTGATATTTTTTTATTTGAAAATGTGATAATAGAAGGCAATGGATTACAAGGTAATTAATACCAATGTTATTTGTATACCAATGGTTATGAGTATTTTCAATACTTAAATACTAAAAATATATTATATGTTATATTCTAAATGTCATATTCTAAAAAGGTTTGTGGCAACCCTAAATAATAAGAGATGTGTTATATTTCATAAACGAAAACTATCACGCTTTATCATTTTGAATGTGAAATGATACATTAAAATAAAAAAAAATAATTATTACTGAAATGGGGGAATTTTGGGTATTTAATTGCCCCCGCACCGGAAAAATAAAAGGGTTTCTAAAAATGTTAATTTATTTTTGAAAATATTAGGTCAAGAGAGATATGTGCAAAAAAATCATTAAGCTACCATAATTCCTTCGACTTTTTCCAGTTTTACTATGGCGACCGTTCACTGTGCGACGTCCTAACCCATATTTTTATAATTCTTATGGGAGAACTTGTGGTACATGTTAGCTCACTACATTAATGGATTTTAACGTAGTCCCTCCATCAGAATAAAATAAATGTATAATTTTTGTGACTGAGCTCTTAATTTTAGAAAATTGGCGTTTTTAATTTTCTGAAATTAAGAGTCATAAAAATTATGGTATACATATACCAATATTTATAAAGAAAAAAAAGGCACCTTAGTAATTATTGTGTAGAATTTGGACGAAGAATTTTATTTTTATTATGGTTTTAAGAGTGATGAATCGGGAGATGATGTACAGGCGATGGTCTAAATAGAGTAAAAACATTCCAAAATGCTCCAATAAGCCAATTCGATAACGTGGAAAGAAGAGTTTTATAGACGACAGAATGCTAGCTTCTATGGATGCTGGCAACATGTTATTTCCATTTTCTTTACACATCATCAGTGCAACTTCCAAAGCGTTGGGTCACAATATTAACGACATTATTCTAAATTGCACAAATTCGCGTGAAAACATAAAAGACATCATGAAAAAGAAATTATTTAAAATTTTATGGTAAATTTTTTTATTTTGTCCAAGTTATAAGTTTTTCTTCGAGCTTAAGTTTTTTAGATTCCTGAAACGTTTGTTTTTCATTGGGACGGAAAGCTACTTCCGGCAATTACTAGAATATATAAAGTTGTTCGCTTGGCTATTGTATCGGAGAACGTTGAGAAATTAATAGCTATCTCCATTATTGAAGATGGATCTGGGTCTGCAGTCGCTCAATCAGTCTGCCAATATTTGAAAAAAAATATATGCAGAGTTCATTAGAAATTATGTGGTGCTGGAGTTTTTTTTTGATGCAAACTTCTTCTTCTTCTTCTGTTATCCTTGACTCCCAGTGGAGCATAGGGCCTCAATGCAAACGCTGTATTTGAAATAATTTTCAAAAAATTAAGTGGACCAGAGGTGGCAACTTTTGAACGTTTTGCATGGGAATGGAGCACACTTAAATCAAAGGAATACAGCACTTGAATGCAGGATAAACAAATTTTGAATGCCATTTCTATCAGAGAACGCGAAGCAAGCTTTTTTGTCTTGAATATTTAGCTAAAGTCCACATTCAGCATGATTAAAGGGAACTCCTATAACTTTTATATATCTTTCTTGGTGGTAGCATTCCCAATTTTACATTTCGTGCACCTGGAGCGACGTCTCATGCAAGATTCATGTCCAAGGCCATAAGGCCCAAAAGTAAAGTACAGAGAACGCGAAGCAAGCTTTTTTGTCTTGAATATTTAGCTAAAGTCCACATTCAGCATGATTAAAGGGAACTCCTATAACTTTTATATATCTTTCTTGGTGGTAGCATTCCCAATTTTACATTTCGTGCACCTGGAGCGACGTCTCATGCAAGATTCATGTCCAAGGCCATAAGGCCCAAAAGTAAAGTACAAAATCGTAAGAATTTATTAATAATTATATAGTTTCTGATTGATGACTTAGTTGAGCACAACACAAATTTTCTTTTGTTCATACTAAATGTAATTCCTAGCAATATTTGGTTATACTAGTATTATATGCAAAGAGTCTTTAAAATTATGGATCCAAAGGTTAGGTTGGGCAAGTGGCTGATATCGAAGGCGGCGTCACTTGGGTTCTAAAGTGGTCCCTTTGTGAAAGATAATGATTACTATACTACAAGTAGAGAATACTTATTTAAGCCAGCCAGTAGCTTCGATATATGTGTCTATTTTACGAACATTAAATAAAGTTGGATAGATCAGACAAACCATGCAGTAAAGATGAATACAAATGTAGATGCCTTTAGATTTGCAAAAGCACATCGATTTGATGTAGATTAAGTATTCTGGCATGCAACTCAAAAACGTACGTATCATCCTACTAGCAAAAGTTCTTAATTAGTTATGTAAAACTCTGAAGGTAGCGGACCGATTTAGATCAAAGCTTTAACAATGATTGTTTTGTCAATGTATACAAGCCTTAGAATTATAGGGTTTTAGATACATCAGTTTTGTCGGAAAAGTTATTGAAGATTTACTTATTAATCTGAAGTTAGTTTACTAATTAAGATGAATACTTAATAATATTTGGGATGTATTTTTCTTCTGATCTGTCCAATGGACGTGTGGAAAGTTTTGCTCTAGTTCTTTGTGCAATTATAATGTGATTTAATTTATCAGCATCAAAGTGATTCCGGTTGGGGTTATATGGGAGATTTCACTAAATGTGAACCGAGATTTATTTCATTTTCAATACCGAACTTTTCAAGAGATCGGAAATACTTTTGTCAAATGTTGTCCCTCTAGAAAGTTTATTTTAAGCGCTATCGCGTTAAATAACGATATTGTACAACATCTTTATACTAAATGTCATCATCGTATCTATTATAATTTGATATTTATTAGCTACTAAGAGATTGCCTTAGGCAAAGTTATACGGGAGCAATTGTCAACCGTGAACGGATTTCTCCCAATTACAATTAAAAAATTTAAATCTTCGTTGATATGTGAGGTACATACATACATATGTAGGTTTTGAATGCAAATCATGTACTTAGCTGCATTTTTGTACTTCCTAGGAAGATTACCTATAATTTGATATATAATGCATTATCAAATGTTATCATAATGTTTAAAAGTCAGACACAAAATTAAGATAAATGCAGTGTGTCTGTCTGCTAAAATCAAATTTGTGGAGCTCCTGGAAGGTATACCCATATGCACTTTACACACAATTTTAGGATATCGTCCCACCCCGAATTTCACCATTGTCGATCAAAACACCTGAAATATCGCTTAAACACAAAATGCACTTTACACACAATTTTAGGATATCGTCCCACCCCGAATTTCACCATTGTCGATCAAAACACCTGACATATCGCTTAAACACAAAATTATATCTACCACAAATTACCGAATGCATTAGAATTTAGATAATCCACTGCGAAGTACGTTGTTAAATTTCATCAAAATAAACATCTGAGATATCGACAAAGCAGGAGCTCCAAAAACTTGACAACTGAAAAAAGGACAGACGGGAACGGACGGACGGACAGACAAACAGACAGACGGACGGACGTCGCGAAATCGATTCTCCTGCCGATTCTGAGTCGATCGGTACAATTTGAATGGTATTCATAATCAGATTTGTAGAGTTTATACATGAGATTTTAGGAAATCCTACCACAAAGAACGCTGTCAAATTTCATCACAATCGGTCCATAAGCACCTGAGATATCGCTGAAACAATACTTACAAAATGTCAACAAAATTTCTTAGACACGTACTTTGGGGAATTTGCTGCACATCACAAGTAGTGTTTTGGCTATATCTCAGTGGTTTAAGGACCGCTTTTGATAAAATAACCTGCTTGGCGGGAGAATTTCCTAAAATCTGATATAAAAATTATGTATGTCCGTGCTAAAGGAGGATGGTTTTTCCTATTTCTGCATTTCATTTTTTCAAAAAACATTCTCTAATGCGTACTTTGGGCAATTTGCAACACATCAAATTTGGTGTTTTGTCGATATCTCAGTGGTTAATGGACCGATTTCCTACAATCTGATATATAGTATATTATCACATGTACACCAGGAGTATCTTTTTTCTCTTGTTATTTAAAAGTGTGTTTCAATCTAAAATTTTAAAATTTTCGTCTAATTTTTGGTATTTTTTCGATATTTTCGGTGTTTATAAACCGATTTTAATGAAATTTAATAGCGTTCATTGCGGGAGAATTTCCTAAAATCTGATATATAATTTATGTAGGTCCATCCTCCAGGGGCTTCAGAAACTTGATTTCAACAGACGGACGGACAGACAGACAGACGAACATCGCTTAATCGATTCTCCTCCCGATTCTGAGTCGAGCGGTAGAATTATTTTTGGTGTCTACGATCACTAAAAAAAAAAAATTACAAACGGAATCACAAACTTATAATACCCTTTCACCTATTGGTGAAGGGTATAAAAAACAAATAAATTACCTTTATTTACCCTTTTCAATTACAAATATTTGTTGATTGTTTACATTTCCTTCTTCTTCTTCTTATTTTTGTTGTTCAACACAGAGCGACAGCTGTGAGGGGGAAAAAACTACTGAAAACTCTAGGTTTATATTAGATTCATTCGTTTACGTTAAAATTTGTACAAATTATTACAAAATATTACGGAAAGTGGTTCGTTTACACAAAACTCAGTAAGAGGGGAAATGTAAACAGAGAGATTTTTTGAGAAAAAGTGACAGTTTATTTGCTGAGTATTTGTAAAATGTTACGGGGAAAATTTTTGCTTGTAAAAGTTCAGTAACAACAACAACATGAATAAAAACGTAAACAAAAGATAAACAGACAGTTACAATTTTGCAGCAATTTTTATTTAGTAAACAATTTGAAGTAAAAGAAATAAAATTAACTAAATGAAAGTTAAAAAGTATATAACTTATTAAAAATTAAAAGCTTAGGTCATTTTTTATTTATTTATTGTTTATTGTATTGTTTTTTTTTCTTATTTCCTCGATTTACTTACTGGATTTTTACAAATTTTCTGTTCGTTTACTTTTCTTGTACAAATGAGTTGGTGAGAGTAAATTCGTTCATTTACTCAGTAAATACTCAGCTTACTGGACTTTTACTGGAAAGTAAACGAATGGACCTATTGTAGTTTTTACTTAATTATTTTTTGTTTTGATTCTTGCTATTTTTTTGTTTCAAAGTTTAGATCTTTTTTTTTAGATTGTTTTTTTTTTCATTTATACTCTTTTTTATTTAAATATTTATTATCTTTTAAATTTTTGGAGTTTTTCTTCTTTTTTCAATAAACGTTATAATTTTAAAAGAAGTAAATGTTTTTTTTTTTTGACTAGATACTTATAAATACTACAAAAATGGAAGAAAGGAGGAAACATTGAAGGAGGAAACATTGAGAAAGGAGGAAACATTGAGCACAAAATGGATATGGGACAGACATATACTTTTGTAAGCAATATGGAAAGACACTACATAGATAATACATATACAATACATATATATAAACTATATTAAGTGAAAAGATAGATTTTAGGATAGAGTTTGTGGAAGAAATGAGTGATTCTTGATTTGGATGATATTCAAATTAATATTTTGCTCCTCGAGCTAAAGTCAAACAGTACCCTATATAAATTGGGATTGTCAGTTTTCAGAATATTGAGGGATATATCCCTGAGATTAAATTGAGTGATCTTGGTTATAAGACTCGATCTGAGACTCTGGTCTATATTTGGGCAGTTAAAAAAAGGTGGTTTGCAGTTTGTGACTCACAACAGGAGCATAGATCGCTATCTTTGATTCCAATTTTGAAAATATGATCTAAACATCTTGTATGATTGAATTTGAGGCGGTTTATAAATACAATTAGGGGTCTACATAAGTTTTCCCCTTAAACCAGGGGGGGTATGTTAACACGGTGAGATATATCATAAAAATGTCTTCCAAGGTTTGAATTGTCCCAGCGATTTTGCCATAAGGCGACATATTTCATTCTGTCGGATGAATTAAGTTCAGAGCCAATTACTGGCCTTATGTCTGAACTTGCGTTAGGGCCATGGTTTGAGGCAATCGAATCGGCAATATTATTTCCTAAGAGTCCCACATGACTTGGCACCCATAAAAGAATTTGAAATATGTATGGATGGCTTTTTCTTTTCGGATGAGAGGCCAAAGCTTGAAGGACTGATTTACTGTCAGAGATAATAAGGATCTTGTGGTGTTCTTGTAATAATGCTAGTTTTAATGCTTCACTTATAGCAAGAGCCTCGGCAGAAAATATGGATGCATTATTATTCGAGGGAAAATAAGCCTCCATATTTAGATCGGGGAACCATACACCCGAGCCTACAGAATAATTGGTCTTAGGTTAGGTTAGGTTAGGCAGGCAGCCGATGTAGGTCAGTGTCTCTTGGGTCCTAAAAAGCGGTCCCTGTTGTAGGTGGGCCATGTTTGCCTAGATATGGAGCAAGTGGTTTCCGAAGACCACTCGCTCTGCGCTGACGCAAAAAGTAATTGCCTAATTATTGATTTGCAGGCGGATAGCGGTAAGCCCGTAAATTGGTCGATGTTGTCCTGACACAGGAGAGCACCGGATTTAGCAAGTTTGTCCGCGGTGGAGTTACCAGGTATGTTGTTGTGCCCGGGTACCCAGAAGAGTTCGATCTTGCAATGTCTCGCCATCTCTTTAAGAGAAGCCCGGCATTCGCGGGTAAGAACAGATGTCGTATTGACATTAGATAGGGATTTAATTGCAGCCTGACTATCGATACAGAAACGAATATCCCTGTCGTATACTCTGTTGTATCTCAACCATTTGACTGCTTTGTGAATAGCCGATATCTCGGATTGTAAGACACTACATTGATCAGGGACCCTAAAGCTAATTTCCTTCCCTAGAAGTGGGACGAAGAAGCCCCCCTCCCCTACGCCTAACTTTGATTTCGATCCATCAGTGTAAACCTCCAGACAGCCGTCATCTGAAGATGGGGGTTCTCCAGAGATAGTCACAGTGAAAGATTTGTCGAAGATAGGAGTGGATATGCAGTAATCAATATGTTCAGGGATGTTTGTAATTTTGTCCAGGATAGTGGAATGTCCGGGTTTTTAGTGGGACCAGGTTCCAATTGTGCTCAGACGTACAGCCGAGTTAAGAGCAATTTGCATTGCCATTAGTTCGACCGGGAGCCAGTTGAGCATAGAATTTCCTAAAATCTGATATATAATTTATGTAGGTCCATCCTCCAGGGGCTTCAGAAACTTGATTTCAACAGACGGACGGACAGACAGACAGACGAACATCGCTTAATCGATTCTCCTCCCGATTCTGAGTCGAGCGGTAGAATTATTTTTGGTGTCTACGATCACTAAAAAAAAAATTACAAACGGAATCACAAACTTATAATACCCTTTCACCTATTGGTGAAGGGTATAAAAAACAAATAAATTACCTTTATTTACCCTTTTCAATTACAAATTGTTGATTGTTTACATTTCCTTCTTCTTCTTCTTATTTTTGTTGTTCAACACAGAGCGACAGCTGTGAGGGGGAAAAAACTACTGAAAACTCTAGGTTTATATTAGATTCATTCGTTTACGTTAAAATTTGTACAAATTATTACAAAATATTACGGAAAGTGGTTCGTTTACACAAAACTCAGTAAGAGGGGAAATGTAAACAGAGAGATTTTTTGAGAAAAAGTGACAGTTTATTTGCTGAGTATTTGTAAAATGTTACGGGGAAAATTTTTGCTTGTAAAAGTTCAGTAACAACAACAACATGAATAAAAACGTAAACAAAAGATAAACAGACAGTTACAATTTTGCAGCAATTTTTATTTAGTAAACAATTTGAAGTAAAAGAAATAAAATTAACTAAATGAAAGTTAAAAAGTATATAACTTATTAAAAATTAAAAGCTTAGGTCATTTTTTATTTATTTATTGTTTATTGTATTGTTTTTTTTCTTATTTCCTCGATTTACTTACTGGATTTTTACAAATTTTCTGTTCGTTTACTTTTCTTGTACAAATGAGTTGGTGAGAGTAAATTCGTTCATTTACTCAGTAAATACTCAGCTTACTGGACTTTTACTGGAAAGTAAACGAATGGACCTATTGTAGTTTTTACTTAATTATTTTTTGTTTTGATTCTTGCTATTTTTTTGTTTCAAAGTTTAGATCTTTTTTTTAGATTGTTTTTTTTTTCATTTATACTCTTTTTTATTTAAATATTTATTATCTTTTAAATTTTTGGAGTTTTTCTTCTTTTTTCAATAAACGTTATAATTTTAAAAGAAGTAAATGTTTTTTTTTTTGACTAGATACTTATAAATACTACAAAAATGGAAGAAAGGAGGAAACATTGAAGGAGGAAACATTGAGAAAGGAGGAAACATTGAGCACAAAATGGATATGGGACGGACATATACTTTTGTAAGCAATATGGAAAGACACTACATAGATAATACATCTACAATACATATATATAAACTATATTAAGTGAAAAGATAGATTTTAGGATAGAGTTTGTGGAAGAAATGAGTGATTCTTGATTTGGATGATATTCAAATTAATATTTTGCTCCTCGAGCTAAAGTCAAACAGTACCCTATATAAATTGGGATTGTCAGTTTTCAGAATATTTGTGAGGGATATATCCCTGAGATTAAATTGAGTGATCTTAGTTATAAGACTCGATCTGAGACTCTGGTCTATATTTGGGCAGTTAAAAAAAGGTGGTTTGCAGTTTGTGACTCACAACAGGAGCATAGATCGCTATCTTTGATTCCAATTTTGAAAATATGATCTAAACATCTTGTATGATTGAATTTGAGGCGGTTTATAAATACAATTAGGGGTTAAATACAATTAGGGGTTAATAAGTTTTCCCCTTAAACCAGGGGGGGTATGTTAACACGGTGAGATATATCATAAAAATGTCTTCCAAGGTTTGAATTGTCCCAGCGATTTTGCCATAAGGCGACATATTTCATTCTGTCGGATGAATTAAGTTCAGAGCCAATTACTGGCCTTATGTCTGAACTTGCGTTAGGGCCATGGTTTGAGGCAATCGAATCGGCAATATTATTTCCTAAGAGTCCCATATGACTTGGCACCCATAAAAGAATTTGAAATATGTATGGATGGCTTTTACTTTTCGGATGAGAGGCCAAAGCTTGAAGGACTGATTTACTGTCAGAGATAATAAGGATCTTGTGGTGTTCTTGTAATAATGCTAGTTTTAATGCTTCACTTATAGCAAGAGCCTCGGCAGAAAATATGGATGCATTATTATTCGAGGGAAAATAAGCCTCCATATTTAGATCGGGGAACCATACACCCGAGCCTACAGAATAATTGGTCTTAGGTTAGGTTAGGTTAGGCAGGCAGCCGATGTAGGTCAGCGTCCCTTGGGTCCTAAAAAGCGGTCCCTGTTGTAGGTGGGCCATGTTTGCCTAGATATGGAGCAAGTGGTTTCCGAAGACCACTCGCTCTGCGCTGACGCAAAAAGTAATTGCCTAATTATTGATTTGCAGGCGGATAGCGGTAAGCCCTTAAATTGGTCGATGTTGTCCTGACACAGGAGAGCACCGGATTTAGCAAGTTTGTCCGCGGTGGAGTTACCAGGTATGTTGTTGTGCCCGGGTACCCAGAAGAGTTCGATCTTGCAATGTCTCGCCATCTCTTTAAGAGAAGCCCGGCATTCGCGGGTAAGAACAGATGTCGTATTGACATTAGATAGGGATTTAATTGCAGCCTGACTATCGATACAGAAACGAATATCCCTGTCGTATACTCTGTGGTATCTCAACCATTTGACTGCTTTGTGAATAGCCGATATCTCGGATTGTAAGACACTACATTGATCAGGGACCCTAAAGCTAATTTCCTTCCCTAGAAGTGGGACGAAGAAGCCCCCCTCCCCTACGCCTAACTTTGATTTCGATCCATCAGTGTAAACCTCCAGACAGCCGTCATCTGAAGATGGGGGTTCTCCAGAGATAGTCACAGTGAAAGATTTGTCGAAGATAGGAGTGGATATGCAGTGATCAATATGTTCAGGGATGTTTGTAATTTTGTCCAGGATAGTGGAATGTCCGGTTTTTTAGTGGGACCAGGTTCCAATTGTGCTCAGACGTACAGACGAGTTAAGAGCAATTTGCATTGCCATTAGTTCGACCGGGAGCCAGTTGAACATAGTGAAGAGCGCCTTAGATGGAGTAGTTCTTAAGGCACCGGTAATCATTAGAGCGGAAGATCTTAAAATTTTGTTAAAATAGTCCCTATGGTTAGCCTTGGTGAGCGCTGGCCACCAGACTAGCGCACCATACATTAATATAGGCTTAAATACCATGTCGAAGAGCCAGGCAGTGTTGTTGGGAGTAAGCCCCCAGGTTTTGCCAATGGCCCCTCTGCATGAATAGAGTACAATAGACGCTTTAGACACCCTGGATTGGGTGTTCAGGCTCCAGGACAGTTTAGAGTCCAGAATGACCCCCAGATATTTGGCATGGTCAGTGAGCATAAGTTCAACCTTATTCAATTTAGGAAGGGTAAAGCTGGGTATTTTGTATTTGCGCGAGAAAAGTACAAGTTCCGTTTTAGTTGGATTGACTCCAAGGCCATTGGAGACGCTCAAACGATAAAGTATGTCAAGAGCTGATTCGAAAAGTTGTGACAGTGTGCTAAGGAATTTCCCTGACACTGCTATAGCAACATCGTCCGCGTATGCGATGGTGTTAAATCTCAGAGAATCTAATTCAGTGAGTAGTTTATTAATGGCAAGGTTCCACAGAAGAGGTGATAGTACACCCCCTTGTGGAGTACCGCGACAAGCTACTTTATAGATTGTAGCCGTGCCCATGGTTGAGCAGATGACTCTATAGGTGAGAAGCTTATCTACAAACGAGATAACAGATTTGTCGACCTTTAAGTCTACCAATGCCGATAAAATCGACTCAGGTCGTATGTTATTAAAAACGCCCTCTATGTCTAGGAAGGCGGCAAGTGTGAATTCGCCAAACTCAAGAGATTTTTCAATATGACTAACTAGTGAGTGGAGTGCAGTCTCAACTGATTTGCCTTTGTTGTAGGCATGCTGTGAGTTGGACAGAAGCCTTGGATCTAATGAAGCACGCCTCAATGATGCGTTCCAAAGTTTTAAGAAGGAAGGAGCTAAGACTAATGGGCCTGAAGTCCTTCGGTTTCGTGTGCGAAGTTTTACCTGCTTTGGGGATAAAGATAACGTTGCACCTGGTCCATGCCTCTGGTATATGAGATAGTCTGAGACATAGCTATAAAACTATCGCAATCCTACTCTTTTACTCACCCATTTCCGTCAATTATTAGCTCAAAACATTATACATCCAAAATCATAAGCACACCCTGCCATCCACAATATCTAGTTAGCAGGATACGTTCGCGAAGGGGCATAACATTCGCCATTTGCTCAAGACTCAAGGTGTGTGATGATATCATGGCTCCAAGTGATATGCGTAATGATTTCCATTGAATCCTCTCTAATTTAATAAAATAAGATTGAGGGCAGTTTAACAAGAGTGGGGCCATGTATTCAAATTTTGGTCTAATAAGACCTATGTATAACTTGATTAGACACTCAGGGTCGGAGCCCCAACTAACTCCGCATAAAGATCTTAGGACATTAAGGTATTTTAAGCACCCTTTGTGGATAAAGTCCACATGAGGTTTAAGGTTCAGGTGTTTGTGAAATACAAAGCCAAGAAAGTTAAATGTTTCTAAATATTCGATAACTTCGGAGTCAAGCGTGAGCATTGGAATTGTAGGGCGTGGTCTTCTGGGAGCAGAGAATATTAGAGCTTTGGATTTTCTAGTGGACACGGTTAGCTGAAGTTCGTTGAGGCGTGAAGCAATAATATTAATAGCAGCCTGTACTTTAAGTCTGGCAGATGTAATGTTCATATCAGCGCAGTATACCACAATGTCATCGGCGTAAGCTAATATGCTGATGTCATCTGGCAAGTTTTCAAAAATACTGTCAATATATAAATTAAAACAAATGGGGCTTAATACGCAACCTTGAGGCACGCCCGTAAAAGAGTGACGGTTGTCAATTTCGTTTTCGTATCGTATGTATAGGTCTTTGACTTGAAAGAGGCAATAAATTAATTTAGCAAAATGAGGGGGAATATTGATTGAGCAAAGTCTCGAATATAGCAGTTCAATGTTCACATTATCAAATGCACCTTTTATGTCAAGAAACACTGCGATCACACTAGATACCTTGGATATCTCGAAAGATATAAAGGACCATAGAGCCACCACGTTGTCTATTGTAGATTTTCCTTTTCGGAATCCAGATTGAGTTTTACTAATCAGATATTGAGATTCGATATAGCATTCTAAACGAAAGTTGAGAATACGCTCAAATAGCTTTCTAGCACATGAGGCCATTGCAATAGATCTATAAGATGACGAAAGGTTTGGTGGACAAAGTTTTTTTTTGAGCGGCATTATTGAATAATTGTACCATGAGTGTGGAATCATGCCAGACGAGAGGATATTGTTATACATATCCAGAAGTTTATACTTGTTACTTGAATTAAGTAATTTTAGATGACCGTTTCTTAAACCGTCTAAACCCGGTGCGGTGTCTTTCGAAAATGTAATGGCTCTATCTAGTTCGTGAAATGAAATTTTTGAAGTCATAGGATGTGGTGGTTCTGCAATATAAAAGATCCATGGTCCAACAGGTCCAGCTAAGTTATCACAGAAATCCGTTATGCATTCTTTTAAGCCTGCAAGGGTTTCAGAAAAAGAACATTTGAAGCATTTGATCGTTCTCCATAAATCGGAAATGGTCATGTTAGAATTAATGTTTTTACAGAATTTCTTCCATCCCATATACGTTTTTCATGTCTAATAGTATATTTGTATTTTCGTCGGATTGAAGATAAATTTTCGTAGTTTTCCCTAGAAGGACGCCTATAGTATTTAAGAAGAGCGAGTTTTTGTTCAGCAGACGCTTTATTGCAATTAGAATTCCACCATGGGGTAGCATTCTTGCGACGATTTTTTGGTTTGCGTTTAAATTCTTGATAGAATAGTTCCCCAAACTTATAAAATTTTTTGTCTTCAGTGACATTGCTAAATTCACTTGAATTAAAAATGGTAGAAATTTTCATGTTAAGTAAAGATTTATTAATGATTTTAGGTACATACAAATTATAGTTATCTTTTGTAAGTGCTTCTGTCTCAAATCGGGTCTCAATAATACAGTGATCGCCACCAAATGTTTCCCTATTGGGAATCCACAAGGCTGAGATACTGAGATTTGGTGAGACCAGTGTCAGATCAATGGCCGATTGACTTCTACCAAAATAGGTGGGAAAGCCGTCATTCAATACAACAAGACCCAAACGGTCAATAAATTCAAGGACTTTGCAGCCTCGGGGACTATCCTCAGAACCTCCCCAGAGTGTGTGATGTGAGTTAAAATCACCACAAAGAGACACAATTGCAACAGAGCCCATTGTGCAGTCAATCTCACATCCACAGACCTCTATCGAATTATTAGGACAACGTAATAATAGATTTTTAAAATTTATTTTTTCATCAATGAGGATTGCAACTCTACCTCCTATATTGCTTCTAGATGTTCTGTCCGATCTGATTATGGAATAACCTTTAATTTTTAACGAGTCCGTGTTTACATTTCCATATGACAGTTGTCAAAATGACTATGTTGAATTCAAAGCACCTATATGTGAGTTCACCAGCTTAGTTAATTTATTCACCACATTTTTTTTTGTTCCTTTTAAGGTACGGTCACACTGATTAAACATTTAATCGAAATTATCAAATATTTGATCCTCGTAGTCTGACCACAAAATATTTTTGAGGTTCAAACAAGAAACATGCTGATTTGAAGAAAACAAAATCATTTGCCAACAAATACAAATTTTCCTAATGTGACCACGCAAGAGCAAATATTTTATTAAATTTTGATCAAATAATTATTTAATCTTACAAAATTTTTGTAACATCAAACAGGGTCAAATAACAGCTGAGCATGTGTATTGTTTTTTATTCAAACAGAAATAACAACATCAAATTTGAGAAACAACAAATATGAGAAACAAATTGCTAGATACACAATTTTGTTTTGAAAAAATTTGATCAAATATTTTTTGGGAAAATATTTAATCTTCAGTGTGATCATAAATAAAACCTGTTTTTTTTTGTTTATACTTTGAACGTATTTTTTCTGTATTTTATCAAATGAAAATGGTCAAATAAATGTGCAAATGTAACCACAAATTTTTTATTATATTGTTTTGACAATATTTTACTCAAAATATTTGATTTAAATGTTTAATGAGTCTGACCGTATCTTTAGTGATATACCAAGGCTCATATATACAGGTTAACGCATGGCTACAACAAATACAACAAGACAAAAACCATAGAGTTCCGCATAGAGTGCGATCATATGTTTTACTAAGCACAAAAAAAATAGAAAAAATAGCAAAAAAAAATGTATAATGACATTTCTTATATGAAGATGACGTCTTTTAAATGTACTTTTGACGTCTCTTAAATGTACTTGACAGTTTCGTCCTCAGTCTAGTTCTGGTTTATGACAAAAACAACATAGATTTTGTTGTTGGATAAAACGTTTTTTAACGCCAAAATTTTAAACAACAATTCGACAATTCAGAATAACAACAATAATTTGACATTAGAAAACTAAAACAAATTTTGAACTAAAACAAATTTTGAAAAACAGTTGACGAGTTGCAGTCATTTGTTATTATTACACTATGGTATATACAAGTTTTAAATAAATGAACGATTAAAATTACTTTTTAACCAATAACAACAGAAGCGTGTGTAACACTGTTAAGCTAAGATGATGTTTTCGACAATTCCATGATTGAAATTTCACTAATGTCCATTTTATTTCCAACTTCATTAATATTTTTATGGAATTCTTTCTAAAGCAAATATATATACACAAAATTAAAATATGCAACAAAGCTCACATTTGTATAAAAGAAGTATAAAAGAAAAGTGCTATTTTTTGTATATTATATTTGCACATATTTTCGATGCAACATATGATGAAAAGAACATGATGAATTTTAAAAAAGTTGCACTTTTTTTCAAAAGAACACGAAGAATTTCACAATGTTGCATTGTTGTAACATTTTTGTTTGAAAAGAAATCACTATATGCTAGCGATGTTATAAAAAAGTGTGGCTGTATTTAAACTTTAAAAACAAAACCAGTAGGTCGTTTCTGTAACTCAAAGTGATAAGTTTTCACAGCGAAAAGTATGAAACAAAAAATTCCACCGTTTCTCGACCTGGAAGAAAAAAGTGTTTCTGTAACACAAAGTGAGTACTAGCAACACTGATTAATGGAAATTTCCAATACATCTGTCAAAAAGTAAACAGCTGGTAGAAAAAGTAAAAATTTATCATCAAAAAAATTAATTTAAAATAAAGCTAAGTTCAGACGATGGTCAGATCTTACAATATTGTCACATCTGGCAATGTGCTGCCAATAAACTGGCAATAAAGAATTGTCAGCAAAAGGCAAATTGTGTGTTTACACGGTTGTAAGAAAATTGTAAGAAAAGCTGTCAATTTCATTGTCAGAAATTGTCTGACAATTAATTAAGCTGACAATCTCAGCTTACAATAAATTGGCAGTTCACACGATTATCAGATATGTGTACACAAAAAATTGCCAGATCTATTGTCAGTCACAAAGCACATGAAAAATATTGTTCATTTTTGTGTTTTTGGCTTGAAATTTATATTTTTTTATTATAAAATATTAATCAAAATGGAAAAAACAGGCAATTGCCAAAATTTTAACAGTGTATGTTTAGAAAGCTGTGAAGATGAATGTGAAGTGGAGCAAAAACGTCTCACAGTAGGATTGTGGAAAAAATTATTGAAATAAGTCTGCAACTTTTAAACCTTTAGGCCGATTTTAAAATAATTTTGGCAGAAATGTTTAAACCTTAAAAGCCTAGCTTTTACTATAGCGGCGCAATCGGCTCCCAAAATAGGGCACCTCAGACTAATTAATTACTTAAAACTATATATAATTGTCATTTTCCAACCAATTAGAGGAATCATACTATATAACAAATACAAATCCTATTTTTACAGTTTTATTAAAATTAAATTTTTTAATTTTTGTACAATACTGCACCGATTTCTTTTACTAATATCTGATCTATATAAACCAATAGGTAAAAGGATATTATAAGTTTGCCATTCAGTTTGTAATTTTTTCATTATTCGTCTTTAAACAAATAAAAATAATACCGATCGACTCAGGAGTCGGGGTCTAAATCGACTCAGAGAGTCGTATTTGACTATTCTTAGAATTTTAAAATCTTTTTTTAAAAATGCAGTTAAAAAAAATGTTTCAATTCAATTCTCATCGATTTTTGAATTTTGGCGATATCTCTAGTGTTTATAAACCGATTTTAATGAAATTTAATAGCGTGCTACGTTGGAAAATTTCCTAAAATCTGATATATAATTCGGATCAAATAAATACGGTTTTTTAAATTTATTTTTTTCAATTTGCCAATTTGAAGACATGTCTATATTGTGCTTTCGCGATATCTCAGTTATTGATTTATCGATTTTGATGATTGTGCCGCGCTAAATTATGTTATCCTTGACTGCCAGTGGAGCATAGGGTCTCAAGTTGCGCTGAATTATTTCCTAAAATTTGATATATAGAAAAAAAAATATTTTAAATTCGGTAATTTGTGAGACATCGAATTTGGCGATATCTCAGATTGTACCTACTTTGATAATATATATAATATCGCTTTGCTTAGGAGGATTTTCTAATATCTGATATGGGCAAATCCAGAAAAAGGTCCACCGTGGTCAAAAAATTAAAAGTTATTAAAAATAGACTTTTTTACGACAGTCTAATAGAGAAATACTTAAATAATATTAATTTAATCAATTTATCAATAATTTTTTCCAATGAGATGAATAATCAAATGGTTGTGCTGGACAAATGCAATATCTCATTTCTGACCATGATTTTTTTCAAGTCTTTTTTACATTATATTTTTTAAGAGAAGAGATCAATTATAAAAATTCTTCCATAAAATCACTCCCAAAAGTTGAGTAATACAAAGATGAGTAAACAAGAAATTAATGTTAATTAGATTAACAGTTAATTTTTATTTTGCTTTTGCCTATTTGTAATGTCACATTCGACTCCAAAAAAGATCATTTATTGTCATTGCGTCATAGCCTCTGGAAAAAGTTGTTAAAAATTATTTTGTTTAAACAAAGATTTTAACGCATTAATAAACCAAGCAAAGAAAATTTGTGAAAAGCAAAATCTTATATATTTTAAATAAGTTCGAACTTGGTCACGTTCGACACCTGCGTGGCTTGGTTATTTGGAGAAACTAAGTCTTTCGCTGTTAATAGCTTTAGGGTTATTGTGGAACAATCGGTTTAATGGCGATCTTTACTTATTGTTTATTGATTTTAAACGTACATTTGACACTTTAGAGCACAGATCATACGACTCATAAAAGAGCTTTACAATAACGCGTTTTGCTGCATTCTCCATGAAGGTTGTCAGAGCAAACCCATTAGTGTTAAGATTGGAGTCCGTCAGGGATGTGTGTTATCCCCACTGCTATTTAACATAGTTCTGATGTTGTGTTGAGTAATTCGATGACTGCGCAACATGGTATCTCTTGGGGTCTTCTCGATAGACTAGATGACATCGATTACGCCGATGACGTGTGTCTGTTCTCTCATCGATTCTATAATATGCAATCCAAACTCCAAAACTTTGCCTCCCGTGCTGCTCTAGCTAGTCTTCAGATTAACATCAAGAAAACTAAGTCAATGCGAATTAACTCACAAAATGACGCCAAATTTTATCTTTCTGGACAATTCATTGATGAAGTTGAAACTTTCTGTTACCTATGTAGTATTATCTCAAAAAGTGGAGGCTGTAGAGAAGACATTCAAAATAGGTTACGCAGAGCAAAGCAAGCTTTTGGCATACTAAACAAACTCTGGAGATCTCAAAATTTCTCGACTACCACAAAAATAAAAGTTTTTAACACCAATGTTAAAGCTTTTGTTAATCGGTACTTAAGACGCATACTTTAAATTTTCTGGCCCGTCACAATCACTAATGAAGACCTATGGTTGCGCACCGCTCAGGACCCGCTACGCACTAGGAAATGTGGCTGGCTAGGACACATATTGAGAAAAGCGGCCACTGATATAAATCGTAAAGCTATTGAATATAATCCTCAAGGTTCCAGGAGGTCTGGTAGAGATGAAAGTGATGACTACCGATTAACTTACATGGAAAACATTTGTTGAGGCCCTATGTTCCACCAGGAACATACATACACAAACTAAGCCACAGCAAAGATGACGTAATTTGTTTTTTAACGACTTTAGTTAAACAAATACAAAACCGATATGGTGAATTTTCCAAAAAAATTTTATTCTCCGATGGCAGCAGCTCGCAATTTAAAAGCCAATTTATAATATCATACATATATGCCCGATTTAAATAATTTGGCCAATTTGGTTGTAGTTATACAGAATAGAACTACTTTGCAACCTCATATGGAAAAGGTGCGGTAGATGGAGTGCGAGCAGTTCTAAAGAGGAAAGTTTGACAAATTACCAAATCAAAAAATATTGTACTATCTGATGCTATTTCATTTTTCGAATGTGCTCAGCAACATATCCGTGGAATAGAGATTTTTTATGTGTCATCTGAACAAGATCAGATGCGAGAACTGCATGTTCACATAAGAAAATATTATTATTTAAATAAATATATGAGTAATATCTATTTTTAAAAATAAATGTGGTTAAATATACTTATATTTTAATGTTCGAATTATTGTGGAAAAAATTTCACGTTCAACACGTCACTTATCGACCGAAAATATGGGTTAGAAATAAGTATACAAACACGAGCTTCTTTAATCAAACCATAACATTTTAATGTAACACTGTTAGGTACAATTTTGACATTAATTTCACGACGAAATTCCGTAAGATTTCGCTGAAATGTCCCTTTCTAAGTGCGGCCGCGAAAACTACTTCCACTTTTGTCACGTTCGACCCACCACTTATTTTTAAATTTTTTGTTTTATTCGAGATTCCTTTTGCTTTAAACTTTCATATAAATAATAGTGTTCGCTATAAGTTACAGATTAATGGCCCTTGGGTGTAATTAGTTTTTTTCCAAATCGCACGTCATATGAGTAGAAAAATTTGAATTTCGTTTTTGTAATTAAAATGTCAGTTCTGATTGAGTAAAAAACGTAAGAACTAAAAGCTTTTACAAATATATCGTTCTTTTAAGTGATTTTCACACGTTCTTTGAGTCAAAAAAAGACAACCAGAAAATATTAATCGTTTACAATTTTATTTTCTAGCTTAAAATTTTTGCTATGAAAATAATAAATATTTACTTAGAAAATATATTTTTTTAAATAAATTATAATAAAAAGCGCATTAAATAGTACATATATGTATGATAGAATACTTTATTGAATCAAAAATACCTTTTAGAATAAAAAGTACCTTTTAGAATAAAAAGTACCTTTTAGAATAAAAAGTACCTTTTAGAATAAAAAGTACCTTTTAGAATAAAAAGTACCTTTTAGAATAAAAAGTACCTTTTAGAATAAAAAGTACCTTTTAGAATAAAAAGTACCTTTTAGAATAAAAAGTACCTTTTAGAATAAAAAGTACCTTTTAGAATAAAAAGTACCTTTTAGAATAAAAAGTACCTTTTAGAATAAAAAGTACCTTTTAGAATAAAAAGTACCTTTTAGAATAAAAAGTACCTTTTAGAATAAAAAGTACCTTTTAGAATAAAAAGTACCTTTTAGAATAAAAAGTACCTTTTAGAATAAAAAGTACCTTTTAGAATAAAAAGTACCTTTTAGAATAAAAAGTACCTTTTAGAATAAAAAGTACCTTTTAGAATAAAAAGTACCTTTTAGAATAAAAAGTACCTTTTAGAATAAAAAGTACCTTTTAGAATAAAAAGTACCTTTTAGAATAAAAAGTACCTTTTAGAATAAAAAGTACCTTTTAGAATAAAAAGTACCTTTTAGAATAAAAAGTACCTTTTAGAATAAAAAGTACCTTTTAGAATAAAAAGTACCTTTTAGAATAAAAAGTACCTTTTAGAATAAAAAGTACCTTTTAGAATAAAAAGTACCTTTTAGAATAAAAAGTACCTTTTAGAATAAAAAGTACCTTTTAGAACAAAAAGTACCTTTTAGAATAAAAAGTACCTTTAAGAATAAAAAGTACCTTTGAAAATAAAAAGTAACTTTTAGAATAAAAAGTACATTTTAGAATAAAAAGTACCTTTTATTCTGAACTAGAACTCAGCTAGAACAAAACTAGAACAGAACTAGAACAGAACTAGAACAGAACTAGAACAGAACTAGAACAGAACTAGAACAGAACTAGAACAGAACTAGAACAGAACTAGAACAGAACTAGAACAGAACTAGAACAGAACTAGAACAGAACTAGAACAGAACTAGAACAGAACTAGAACAGAACTAGAACAGAACTAGAACAGAACTAGAACAGAACTAGAACAGAACTAGAACAGAACTAGAACAGAACTAGAACAGAACTAGAACAGAACTAGAACAGAACTAGAACAGAACTAGAATAGAACTAGAACAGAACTAGAACAGAACTAGAACAGAACTAGAACAGAACTAGAACAGAACTAGAACAGAACTAGAACAGAACTAGAACAGAACTAGAACAGAACTAGAACAGAACTAGAACAGAACTAGAACAGAACTAGAACAGAACTAGAACAGAACTAGAACAGAACTAGAACAGAACTAGAACAGAACTAGAACAGAACTAGAACAGAACTAGAACAGAACTAGAACAGAACTAGCACAGAACTAGAACAGAACTAGAACAGAACTAGAACAGAACTAGAACAGAACTAGAACAGAACTAGAACAGAACTAGAACAGAACTAGAACAGAACTAGAACAGAACTAGAACAGAACTAGAACAGAACTAGAACAGAACTAGAACAGAACTAGAACAGAACTAGAACAGAACTAGAACAGAACTAGAACAGAACTAGAACAGAACTAGAACAGAACAGAACAGAACTAGAACAGAACAGAACAGAACAGAACAGAACAGAACAGAACAGAACAGAACTAGAACAGAACAGAACTAGAACAGAACTAGAACAGAACTAGAACAGAACTAGAACAGAACTAGAACTGAACTAGAACTGAACTAGAACAGAACTAGAACAGAACTAGAACTGAACTAGAACGGAACTAGAACAGAACTAGAAGAGAACTAGAACAGAACTAGAAGAGAACTAGAACAGAACTAGAACAGAACTAGAACAGAACTAGAAGAGAACTAGAACAGAACTAGAACAGAACTAGAACAGAACTAGAACAGAACTAGAACAGAACTAGAACAGAACTAGAACAGAACTAGAACAGAACTAGAACAGAACTAGAACAGAACTAGAACAGAACTAGAACTAGAACTAGAACAGAACAAGAACAGAACTAGAACAGAACTAGAACAGAACTAGAACAGAACTAGAACAGAACTAGAACAGAACTAGAACAGAACTAGAACAGAACTAGAACAGAACTAGAACAGAACTAGAACAGAACTAGAACAGAACTAGAACAGAACTAGAACAGAACTAGAACAGAACTAGAACAGAACTAGAACAGAACTAGAACAGAACTAGAACAGAACTAGAACAGAACTAGAACAGAACTAGAAGAGAACTAGAACAGAACTAGAACAGAACTAGAACAGAACTAGAACAGAACTAGAACAGAACTAGAACAGAACTAGAACAGAACTAGAACAGAACTAGAACAGAACTAGAACAGAACTAGAACAGAACTAGAACAGAACTAGAACAGAACTAGAACAGAACTAGAACAGAACTAGAACAGAACTAGAACAGAACTAGAACAGAACTAGAACAGAACTAGAACAGAACTAGAACAGAACTAGAACAGAACTAGAACAGAACTAGAACAGAACTAGAACAGAACTAGAACAGAACTAGAACAGAACTAGAACAGAACTAGAACAGAACTAGAACAGAACTAGAACAGAACTAGAACAGAACTAGAACAGAACTAGAACAGAACTAGAACAGAACTAGAACAGAACTAGAACAGAACTAGAACAGAACTAGAACAGAACTAGAACAGAACTAGAACAGAACTAGAACAGAACTAGAACAGAACTAGAACAGAACTAGAACAGAACTAGAACAGAACTAGAACAGAACTAGAACAGAACTAGAACAGAACTAGAACAGAACTAGAACAGAACTAGAACAGAACTAGAACAGAACTAGAACAGAACTAGAACAGAACTAGAACAGAACTAGAACAGAACTAGAACAGAACTAGAACAGAACTAGAACAGAACTAGAACAGAACTAGAACAGAACTAGAACAGAACTAGAACAGAACTAGAACAGAACTAGAACAGAACTAGAACAGAACTAGAACAGAACTAGAACAGAACTAGAACAGAACTAGAACAGAACTAGAACAGAACTAGAACAGAACTAGAACAGAACTAGAACAGAACTAGAACAGAACTAGAACAGACTAGAACTAGAACAGAACTAGAACAGAACTAGAACAGAACTAGAACAGAACTAGAACAGAACTAGAACAGAACTAGAACAGAACTAGAACAGAACTAGAACTAGAACTAGAACAGAACTAGAACAGAACTAGAACAGAACTAGAACAGAACTAGAACAGAACTAGAACAGAACTAGAACAGAACTAGAACAGAACTAGAACAGAACTAGAACAGAACTAGAACAGAACTAGAACAGAACTAGAACAGAACTAGAACAGAACTAGAACAGAACTAGAACAGAACTAGAACAGAACTAGAACAGAACTAGAACAGAACTAGAACAGAACTAGAACAGAACTAGAACAGAACTAGAACAGAACTAGAACAGAACTAGAACAGAACTAGAACAGAACTAGAACAGAACTAGAACAGAACTAGAACAGAACTAGAACAGAACTAGAACAGAACTAGAACAGAACTAGAACAGAACTAGAACAGAACTAGAACAGAACTAGAACAGAACTAGAACAGAACTAGAACAGAACTAGAACAGAACTAGAACAGAACTAGAACAGAACTAGAACAGAACTAGAACAGAACTAGAACAGAACTAGAACAGAACTAGAACAGAACTAGACAGAACTAGAACAGAACTAGAACAGAACTAGACAGAACTAGAACAGAACTAGAACAGAACTAGAACAGAACTAGAACAGAACTAGAACAGAACTAGAACAGAACTAGAACAGAACTAGAACAGAACTAGAACAGAACTAGAACAGAACTAGAACAGAACTAGAACAGAACTAGAACAGAACTAGAACAGAACTAGAACAGAACTAGAACAGAACTAGAACAGAACTAGAACAGAACTAGAACAGAACTAGAACAGAACTAGAACAGAACTAGAACAGAACTAGAACAGAACTAGAACAGAACTAGAACAGAACTAGAACAGAACTAGAACAGAACTAGAACAGAACTAGAACAGAACTAGAACAGAACTAGAACAGAACTAGAACAGAACTAGAACAGAACTAGAACAGAACTAGAACAGAACTAGAACAGAACTAGAACAGAACTAGAACAGAACTAGAACAGAACTAGAACAGAACTAGAACAGAACTAGAACAGAACTAGAACAGAACTAGAACAGAACTAGAACAGAACTAGAACAGAACTAGAACAGAACTAGAACAGAACTAGAACAGAACTAGAACAGAACTAGAACAGAACTAGAACAGAACTAGAACAGAACTAGAACAGAACTAGAACAGAACTAGAACAGAACTAGAACAGAACTAGAACAGAACTAGAACAGAACTAGAACAGAACTAGAACAGAACTAGAACAGAACTAGAACAGAACTAGAACAGAACTAGAACAGAACTAGAACAGAACTAGAACAGAACTAGAACAGAACTAGAACAGAACTAGAACAGAACTAGAACAGAACTAGAACAGAACTAGAACAGAACTAGAACAGAACTAGAACAGAACTAGAACAGAACTAGAACAGAACTAGAACAGAACTAGAACAGAACTAGAACAGAACTAGAACAGAACTAGAACAGAACTAGAACAGAACTAGAACAGAACTAGAACAGAACTAGAACAGAACTAGAACAGAACTAGAACAGAACTAGAACAGAACTAGAACAGAACTAGAACAGAACTAGAACAGAACTAGAACAGAACTAGAACAGAACTAGAACAGAACTAGAACAGAACTAGAACAGAACTAGAACAGAACTAGAACAGAACTAGAACAGAACTAGAACAGAACTAGAACAGAACTAGAACAGAACTAGAACAGAACTAGAACAGAACTAGAACAGAACTAGAACAGAACTAGAACAGAACTAGAACAGAACTAGAACAGAACTAGAACAGAACTAGAACAGAACTAGAACAGAACTAGAACAGAACTAGAACAGAACTAGAACAGAACTAGAACAGAACTAGAACAGAACTAGAACAGAACTAGAACAGAACTAGAACAGAACTAGAACAGAACTAGAACAGAACTAGAACAGAACTAGAACAGAACTAGAACAGAACTAGAACAGAACTAGAACAGAACTAGAACAGAACTAGAACAGAACTAGAACAGAACTAGAACAGAACTAGAACAGAACTAGAACAGAACTAGAACAGAACTAGAACAGAACTAGAACAGAACTAGAACAGAACTAGAACAGAACTAGAACAGAACTAGAACAGAACTAGAACAGAACTAGAACAGAACTAGAACAGAACTAGAACAGAACTAGAACAGAACTAGAACAGAACTAGAACAGAACTAGAACAGAACTAGAACAGAACTAGAACAGAACTAGAACAGAACTAGAACAGAACTAGAACAGAACTAGAACAGAACTAGAACAGAACTAGAACAGAACTAGAACAGAACTAGAACAGAACTAGAACAGAACTAGAACAGAACTAGAACAGAACTAGAACAGAACTAGAACAGAACTAGAACAGAACTAGAACAGAACTAGAACAGAACTAGAACAGAACTAGAACAGAACTAGAACAGAACTAGAACAGAACTAGAACAGAACTAGAACAGAACTAGAACAGAACTAGAACAGAACAGAACTAGAACAGAACAGAACTAGAACAGAACAGAACTAGAACAGAACTAGAACAGAACTAGAACAGAACTAGAACTGAACTAGAACAGAACTAGAACAGAACTAGAACTGAACTAGAACGGAACTAGAACAGAACTAGAAGAAAACTAGAACAGAACTAGAAGAGAACTAGAAGAGAACTAGAACAGAACTAGAACAGAACTAGAACAGAACTAGAACAGAACTAGAACAGAACTAGAACAGAACTAGAACAGAACTAGAACAGAACTAGAACAGAACTAGAACAGAACTACAACAGAACTACAACAGAACTAGAACAGAACTAGAACAGAACTAGAACAGAACTAGAACAGAACTAGAACAGAACTAGAACAGAACAGAACTAGAACAGAACTAGAACAGAACTAGAACAGAACTAGAACAGAACTAGAACAGAACTAGAACAGAACTAGAACAGAACTAGAACAGAACTAGAACAGAACTAGAACAGAACTAGAACAGAACTAGAACAGAACTAGAACAGAACTAGAACAGAACTAGAACAGAACTAGAACAGAACTAGAACAGAACTAGAACAGAACTTGAACAGAACTAGAACAGAACTAGAACAGAACTAGAACAGAACTAGAACAGAACTAGAACAGAACTAGAACAGAACTAGAACAGAACTAGAACAGAACTAGAACAGAACTAGAACAGAACTAGAACAGAACTAGAACAGAACTAGAACAGAACTAGAACAGAACTAGAACAGAACTAGAACAGAACTAGAACAGAACTAGAACAGAACTAGAACAGAACTAGAACAGAACTAGAACAGAACTAGAACAGAACTAGAACAGAACTAGAACAGAACTAGAACAGAACTAGAACAGAACTAGAACAGAACTAGAACAGAACTAGAACTGAACTAGAACAGAACTAGAACAGAACTAGAACAGAACTAGAACAGAACTAGAACTGAACTAGAACAGAACTAGAACAGAACTAGAACAGAACTAGAACAGAACTAGAACAGAACTAGAACAGAACTAGAACAGAACTAGAACAGAACTAGAACAGAACTAGAACAGAACTAGAACAGAACTAGAACAGAACTAGAACAGAACTAGAACAGAACTAGAACAGAACTAGAACAGAACTAGAACAGAACTAGAACAGAACTAGAACAGAACTAGAACAGAACTAGAACAGAACTAGAACAGAACTAGAACAGAACTAGAACAGAACTAGAACAGAACTAGAACAGAACTAGAACTGAACTAGAACTGAACTAGAACTGAACTAGAACTGAACTAGAACAGAACTAGAACAGAACTAGAACAGAACTAGAACAGAACTAGAACAGAACTAGAACAGAACTAGAACAGAACTAGAACAGAACTAGAACAGAACTAGAACAGAACTAGAACAGAACTAGAACAGAACTAGAACAGAACTAGAACAGAACTAGAACAGAACTAGAACAGAACTAGAACAGAACTAGAACAGAACTAGAACAGAACTAGAACAGAACTAGAACAGAACTAGAACAGAACTAGAACAGAACTAGAACAGAACTAGAACAGAACTAGAACAGAACTAGAACAGAACTAGAACAGAACTAGAACAGAACTAGAACAGAACTAGAACAGAACTAGAACAGAACTAGAACAGAACTAGAACAGAACTAGAACAGAACTAGAACAGAACTAGAACAGAACTAGAACAGAACTAGAACAGAACTAGAACAGAACTAGAACAGAACTAGAAC